>OZ026629.1:52525730-52653230 GCA_964020975.1 Hermodice carunculata | reverse complement strand
TTCAGCCACTCGAGAGACCGATATTATATGGGTGAAATTAACCTGTGCAACAAACATCAATATCTTTGTATTGTGGATGAGGGTATAAATTATGAACATGGTTGTGTGTATTTCCCATTCACCAATATTGTGTAAAACATTGCATCTGGGAAGAGTCAGCAGTAGCATGGCTACACACTTCACTATGTTCTATCACATTTTAACAACATATGTTAGAAGTAATATGTGTTTCAATATTTCTGCAATAGTCAAAAATATGATAACCATGGATATGGGCATCTGCACATGAATGACAGAATAAGCATATTAGACCTATATTAATTTAATTCTGTCTGTGCAGCTCTCATAGCTGCAGTTGTGACATTGTAATGGATTATTACATATGCATGTATTTCTTATAATTCAAAGCACATTTCTTGGTAAAAATCACTCATGACCTGTCAGTGACAGATGTGGACCCAAAACATATACATGTACATGTAATACAGAAATGCATGACTGTAATGGAAGATAACTCCTTGTTATCATTTAAAGAATATCGGACTTGATAGTGTTCAAATGGTACATGGGCTTACAGAATTAGGTTTGTTAAGTCTCTCTTTGTATCAAATACAATATGTTATGTCCACACATGAGGAAGTAATCAATTTTGATTTGCATTTCAGACTGAATCATGCCAATTACCAAAGTGCCAATTGTGCACAAGTTTGGGATTATATCCCACAGTCAACGGCTTGAATTGCAAGAACGACTGCTTAAGCAATCATATCTTGAAACAATTGGAACTAGAAGAGCTACAACTCCTTCAAGGTAAGGGTATATCTTCACCATTAAGAATACTGATTTTTTTTTTAATCTGCACCAAGAGGAGCAGTGTTGTATGTCATGCTTTTTATATCCATATGTCGATTCTGTAGTTACATGCTAATGCAATGTATATACAGTAACCATCTGATGAAGTTTCTTTGTGCCAAAATGTATACAAATTTTCACAAGTATCTTGTATATATTTACAGGAAATATTGCAAACAGTCCAAATGTAACAAAACAATAGCAAGTAACTCTCTTGTTAGTATTACACTGTCTTAAAATGTGTGTATGTTTACACGTACAAAAACTTATTTAAAAAAAAACCCAACAGTGTCACATAATATTACAATTGCACATAAGAATTTTGGGTAAAGTACACCTTTCATTTAGGAAAACCTTTTCAGTCTGACAACAACTAGTATGGCTTGCCCTACTTAGTCATACTAAATGAATGATGATGAGTTGCTTACTTACATGTACTTAATACATGTGTATTGATTTATCATGAACATACAGAAAAAAACTCAGGAAATTACTGATAATTTTGTGAAAATCCTGAAATAACTCACAGATCATGTGGTGGTGGTTGAAAAAAAAAACAACATACAAACAATCAAGAGATAAATTAAATTAATTAAATTTTTAAAACATAAAATTGAGAAGAGGAGAAAGATAAAAGGACAAATTAGCAAATATACGATTGCCAACTCAATGAAGTTTATAGTTATTGACAGACTCTTGTCTTACAGAAATCCACTTGAAGTGACAGAGGAATTTATCCAACAATTTAATGCAGCCACAACTCTTGATGACAGTGAAAAGTTTGAGGATCTGGCTTACAAAATGCTGGAGAGATTAAAGGTATTTGTTGTTTTCAGATGATTAAACCTTTTTCCCTCCAAGTAAGACTGTGTCAGTGGCTTTTATTCAACATGCAGTTAATGCTAAGCACTAAACCCATTATAAGACAGGTCTTCTTTTTTCATTCAAAATGTTTTTCATGAAATGTTGAAATTATTTAAGTAGAAAACATTGAAACAGATGACATTTTACTTGCAGCAGGTAGTGAGTATTAATTAATGTTGAGGTGAGACTAGTGAGGGATTTTCTGAATGATCATTTATAGTGTACATGTAGATTCTGTAAACTTAGCTATCCTTACTATCTAACATGGTATCTTATGGCAGTAAATGTTATGTTATATAAATATTGGTTGCCGCTCTGGCTTGACAAATGCACCAGTTATGAGTTGGGAAGGTTATATACTCATACAAATATGTGTGCTGTATTTCAGAGAAGGTCCGGTCTTAATTCAGGTGGGCAGGGTGTCTATGTTGATCTACCTGTTGCCTGGACTGAATTATCTCAGCTGGCCCAATGTAAGGGGAAAATACAAGAAGGCAAGTTTTTTTCAAATATTTGAATACATGTAGTTTGTATAATGCTCAATGGAACACATGTGAACAGAATGGATACTTTCATCTGGGGTTGCCAATCCTTCTGCATTACTGTGGAGTACATTGAATTTTGCAGGTCCCAATACAAAGACACTTACATGTATATAGAAGTGATGATACTTTGGCCCCTATCATTTAACAAGGATGCATTTATGTGTGTGGGCAGATCCTTGTATCAAATAAGACTACATATGTTGTTTTTTTTTGTCAATCCAGCAACTTTTATCAAATTTACTGGGTGAAAAGGCATAGTCATGTTTTGCAAACACACATTGAACTTGGCATAGGAAGGAGTCATTATATGTTTGAAATAAATACTCTTTATTCCCACTAATGGTAGGGACACCATTGGTTTTCCACCATTACATCTGTACCGTGGTGACTGATTTACTAGTGACTGGGTCAAACTGTTGGTGGGAAATTGATATGCATACCCCTTATCTTAATCACAAACAGTTTCTGCACAAAATCAGAATTTACTAAATGGCTACTTTTGTCTTGTCTTGAGCGAAATGTGCATCAAAATCAACTACAAAGGGTCAATAAATTTGTATTTAAATTCTTTAGCTCTTTCAATGCCAACTGTGACTAAAGTCAAAGTGCTGAAGATGAACTTCTGTCATTTATAATAAGGATGCTAGATTCATATTTCTTGTGAAAAAGAAAAAAAAAAAAAAAAACTTTCATTCAACTACCAGCATGTCTATAGTTTCAGATAATATACTGGTCCAGGTCAACAGCTCTCCTCGTCATGCTTTGAGCACAATACGCCTGAAGTGCACCAGGGAAAGCTGTTGACTCTGTCCAAAACTTGATACTGAAAGAGATAACCACAAGATTCCGTGGGGGAGCATACCTCTGGATCCTGCCAGAATGGCTTTTAGGGTGACAACACTCATATTGTTACTAACTCATGAATTTTAACCATTGAAAGGTTGAAAATACATGTACTGATCATCCCATGTAAATCAAATTATGGTTATATGGTGGCCTGAGTGTGAATGTTTTATGACAGAATTGAACTACCAGAGACAGTATAACAGAGTCTTCAAGCCTATGTTAACTGTGGGATATCTCCATTCTGCAGGTACTAAAAAGTGGGAAGGAGAGCACCAAAGGCATGAAGCATAGCTAGGGGTGGTTGGGGGGCATGCTTCCCCAGGAAAAATTTGAAGTTTGAACCTTCATTTCCTGCAATTTGGACCATTTTAGGCACCATTATAGATATATTCTGCATGTATATAGTACAACAACATGGCAAAACAGTGCTCTACAGCCACCGATGGTATATGCTACTTGTTATGTCTCCCGGTGGAAGCCGGGGGACATATTGGTTTAGTGCCCGTTTCTTCCGCTTCTTCTTCTTGTTGTTGTTGTTCATGTTCTTCAACACTTGGTTTGCGTGCGATAAGTCTTGAAGGACTTGACAGAATTTGATGAAACTTGGTAGGATTATATATCTAGGCAAGACCTAGGTTGGGAATGTATTTGGGTGACCTTGACCTAATTTTCAAGGTCACAGGGTCACTTATGTGAAATTGGTTTCCGTGCGATAAGTCATGAAGAACTTGATTGAATTTGATAAAACTTGGTAGGATTATGTATCTAGGCAAGACCTAGGTTGGGATTGTATTTGGGTGACCTTGACCTAATTTTCAAGGTCACATGGTCACTTATGTGAAATTGGTTTCAGTGCGATAAGTCATGAAGAACGTGATGGAATTTGATGAAACTTGGTAGGATTATGTATCTAGGCAAGACCTAGGTTGGGATTGTATTTGGATGACCTTGAGCTAATTCTCAAGGTCACAGGGTCACTTATGTGTAATTGGTTTCCGTGCGATAAGTCATGAAGAACGTGATGGAATTTGATGAAACTTGGTAGGATTATGTATCTAGGCAAGACCTAGGATGGCATTGTATTGGGATGACCTTGAGCAAATATTCAAGGTCACAGGGTCACTTATGTGAAATTGATTTCCATTGGATAAGTCATGACGAACAGGATGAAATTTGATGAAACTTGGTAGGATAATGTATCAAGGTAAGACCAAGGTGGATTGTATTTGGGTGACCTTGACCTAATTTTCAAGGTCACAGGGTCATTTTTGGGAAATTGGTTTCTGTGCAATAAGTCTTGAAGAACTTCATGGAATTTGATGAAACTTGGCAGGATCATGTATCTAGGCAAGACCTAGGTTGGGATTGTATTTGGATGACCTTGAGCAAATTCTCAAGGTCACAGGGTCACTTATGTGAAATTGGTTTCCGTGCGATAAGTCTTGAAGAACTTGATGGAATTTGATGAAACTTGGTAGGATTATGTATCTAGGCAAGACCTAGGTTGGGATTGTATTTGGGTGACCTTGACCTAATTTTCAAGGTCACATGGTCACTTATGTGAAATTGGTTTCCGTGTGATAAGTCATAAAGAACGTGATGGAATTTGATGAAACTTGGTAAGCTTATGTATCTAGGCAAGACCTAGGTTGGGATTGTATTTGGATGACCTTGAGCGAATTCTCAAGGTCACAGGGTCACTTATGTGAAATTGGTTTCCGTTCGATGAGTCATGAAGAACTGGATGGAATTTGATGAAACTTGGTAGGATTATGTATCAAGGTAAGACCAAGGTTAGGATTGTATTTGGATGACCTTGACCTAATTTTCAAGGTCACATGGTCATTTATGTGAAATTGGTTTCTCTGCAATAAGCCTTGAAGAACTTGATGGAAATTGCTAGAGTAATGTATCTAGGTGAGAGCTAAAATAGGATTGTAATTTTCAAGCAAACTTGGTCATTTGTAATTTGTTATCACCTGTAGCTTATTCATAGGCGTAAGTGTTCCACCGGGAGACATTTGATTTTCTGTTGGAAAATCAGTCTGTTCTAGTTTTTAATTTTACAAAAAGTGGGAGAGCGGGAGACTTTGTAAAAAAATACGAAAAAGTGGGAGATCTCCCACCAAGGTGGGAGACTTGGAGGTTCTGCTTTAATGGTCCTAGGTTACAGAGATTTACTGGGACTGGCTAATAACACCAGGTTGTTAAATATTCAGATGTGTCACATTTGAATGATTTAATGGTGGAATATTGCTTAATAAACTGAGCAGACGTCTTTGTAACAATCCTGTCATTTTCTTTTCATTGTTTTTTTTTTGGTGTCATTTATACTTCCACACAGAAATTATTACTGTTTGCATAGTAAAATGCTGATTGTTACTTAAATCACCTGTGTGAGATTGTTTATCAGTATATCACCTAACCACCAGCGACTATAAATGTGGTTTCAGCTCAATTATGTCCTCCTGTGAGAGTATCTTTGTCACATTTCTTTCAATTCTGCTGTAAACAGGTAAAGAAAAGAAAAAAATCACACACGTAGGTACTTCATATCATGTTATGGGGGGGGGGGGTCCTTAAGCAAGTGTTTAAACTTCAAATTAACAAAGAAAAAATTGTTTTTGTTTTTTTTTTGTTTTTGTTTTTTTGTTTTTTGTTATTTTGTTTTTTGAAGGTGCATTGCGATAATTTTTTAAAATGTCAAATAGTTTCACTGTAAAGTATTTACGTTTATGCACAATTTAAATTAAAAAGAGCCCCTCTGTTAATACAACTTTCCTTCAGTTCTGTTTTGTAGTATTTAGACATGGTCATTATTTTGATGCTAAGATAATCACTCACAGTCAAGGCCTCACTGGATGTGTTTTCCTATATGAGTGGATCATTTCACAGGTGGCTGCTTACCATCAACACAATGTTACACAAAAGTTGTCTGTATGGTGGTCAAAGTGGCAAGCTCACCTTAATGTCAAATCTTACTTTTTCAATTGAAATAAAGAAATCTATCTGTATGAATTCTTGTGAAAAAATCAATGCTAATGTTAAGAAAAGAGAACATGCGGAACCCCATTTTGTATGATGTATATATGTTACTTTGGGGGCTCAAGGATGTAAAGTTTTTAATGATAATTGCAGTCACTTACAATTTCAATAAGAATCATTCCTTTGGAAAGAGACAAAAATGAGTCCTTTTCTATTTGTATAAAATATCATTTCAAGTGTTGTAAAAATGTCTGAAAGTGTCTGCTAAAACTTTACAAACTAATCTTAAAATGTTTATTGTTACATGAAAAGAACTACACATGTGGGCAAAACTAAGAATGTATGCATTATTTAAGGGCTCATTTACAAAACAGACACACAGCTGCAAACTTTGCAAGCACCAGGGATATATAATCTGGTAGCTTTATGTTAATTGTCATGACACCTGTTATTGCAGATTGCCTGGACGTGTTGATCACCTCCCTGGACCAGTCACCACTACAGAGGTCCCATGTGCCAGTTCTGTTTTTCCTGGCTGAGACCACATTGTATTGGTTGAGGACAGATGCCATCAATCAGCCATATCTCAGAACTGGTGAAATCAAACTCCTCAAAGCAAGTGCATCAAGATTTGTGTCAAATTGACAAATGTGGTCTCTTTAATGGGTCTTTCTTCATCATTGTGTATTTGGAAAAACTGTCAGGAAAAAGGTTCACATGTTCAAATTTAAACATGTTGGTACAAAAATGAAAGGTCTTCGTGAGAAATTTAAACATGGAATCATTATAGTACTTCAGTTCAACAAGGCTTTTGTTGTGAAGAGCACTGAAAGAATTAACTCTTTTCTGTCAGTGATATCCATACAGGCATTAAAACAAGTGTAACAGTAGGTGCCTGCACCAATTCTCAGTAATACCCACCACTTACTAAACACTCTGCTGCTTACTCAGAGCCACCTCAGATTTGAAAATCAAAGAAATTTATTTTATCAGCTACTTTTTATGAGGAATGCAAACTGTATATGTTAGTAAAATAGTACATATGTATTGAAAGCTCAATGGCCTCATGGTAATTGTTTGGTGGAAAAATTTGAAAACAGAACAATACTGTTATAAATTTGATTTTATGTCACAGGGAAAGCTGTGGTATAATGCACTAATTTAGTATTTTGGTCTTCCATGTTAGATGGGTCAATTGGTATTCACCAGACTTTTCTACCACCACATGGCTGGTCAGTTACAAGGTCATAGAGAATTCAAGAGCAGACTGTTTACATATCTAGATGGTAAGTTTCTTTTACCATTAATTGAAAACAACACATTTGTGCTTTTCTTTTTTTCTTTTTCTTTTTTTACAAATATTTAAAATAAAACAATTTTTTGGAGATTCATACATGTATATGTAGCACACGTGCAACAAAAAAGTGGAGAGTGCATGCTTTGTGTACAGTTTTCATGTCAAAATTTCAACCTGTGCACAGTGGACACCCTTGTGACTGGTAAAAACTGCCCACTGTCTGTAATCACTAAACCCCTTCTCATAAAAGCTTCCCTGCCAATATCTCGCATTCATCATCATCAGGTGGAAGAGAGGGCTTGGCTTGTTCCAATGTGCACACCCTTCATCTTAGGCATTAATAACAAAATGTAGAAGATTTTACAGTTTTAATTGAGATATCCATTCGCAAACTTTTAGTTTTGCTTGTGAATGTCATATTTTCAATGTCGGTCCATATAGCTTCCAGGATTCATCAAGTGTATACAAATCTAGATTGAGTGCGATACTGATGGTGTCACCGACTGTAATATGTAAGATATGGGTCAAAATGTAAAAATCTTGTGGATACTCAACCATCTGTAATGTTTGATGGATCTGCAGGAAATTTAGTGGGATTTAGGAGAAGTCAAAATCTTGATTGGTTATGACAACAGTGACATTCCATTACCCAAATGGTCACATAAGCAGGCTCCACCCCATGTACTTAATTTCATCTATTTACATGACAACAAAACATTTGGTCCGTGGGTCTCTTGTACCTTTTATTTTACTATTATTTTTGTTTGTTTGTTTTGTTTTGTTTCGTTTTTCTGATGTCAAACTGTTCTTTAACTTTTTGAATGGCAACTTCAGGTTTTGCAGAAAGTCAAGATGCTTATAACCCTTACCCTAATGCACTCCTGTCCATGAGATACATAATTGAAGTGGGTAAGATTATCATAGGAGACACCAACACAGACCCAGGGGAGGTCAAGGAGGGAGACAATATTGCTGTCACTTCAGAAAAGGCAGCCTCTGATGGAGATTCTGAGGTAATTCAGATAATAAATATACTCTATACTCTACTTTTGTCTTGATGAAGTTTGGTCTTCCTATGCATTGCCAACTTGCCCTGTGTTATGAGCTCAGCTGACTTGTTGGTCAGCTTAGCTTATAGTATGAGTGACAAGTATGCAACACGTCCATCCACGATTAACATTTTTGACTTTTTTTACAAACATGTTGGCTGGATCCTTTATGAACATATTAGGGATGAATCTTGGTTAGACATCTTCCATTTATGTTCAATTGGTCATGCTTCAGTGATTTTTTGATGTTTTATTTGTTTTCTCTTTTGTAAACATTTTAAAAAGTTTACTCTAAAATTGAATGGTTGGTTGCTTTGAAATTACACAGAGACAGGTCTGAGTTCCACGTTAATTTGTTCAATGGATGGTGCAGTTATTTTTTGGTTTTCCTTAATTTTTCTTTTGTGTTTTTGGTATTTTCTCCAGCATGGTTGGTCACGTCTCCTTCTAATTTGGTCAAAGTGTCACGTGTAAGGTTACCAAGTAAAATCATTCTACAGGTGGTGTTACTATCATTTAATGTTTACCTGATGTCATTTTCATATTATGCAAGATGGTCAACAAGTGAAAACATTAGCATTGATAACTGCATTTGCATGTCAGTGGGAATGATATTGCTGATTGAAGAATCATGCAAATGTATCCACAGTTATCATTAAAAAGATTTCAAGCTATAAAGATGAAATGTAGAAGACTTTACAGTCTTAAGTTGACTTCAACCTCTGAAAGGGCAGACCTCCATTAAAATTTGTTCGGCAATTCATGCTTAATTTTTTTTTTTTTTAGCTCAGCTGATAATTCAGCTGAGCTTTCAGGAGGGTGAGGCATCCGTCATCTGTCTGTCGTCCGTCCACAATTCACATTTTTTACTTCTTCAAAACCATTGGCCAGATCCACTTCAAACTTGGTGGGGATGTGCCTTGGGTGGGTCTCCACCAAGTTTGTTCAAATGGTCACAGTCCAGTGATATTTTGATTTTTTATGAATTTTTTTGTTCATTTTTTTTTGCGAAATCTTTAAAAAATCTTCTTATCTGAAACCGCTTGGCCAATTACTTTGAAATTGCATAGGGACACTTCTGGGGACCCTCAGACCTTAAGTTGTTAAACAGGTGGTGCTGCAATATATATATATATATATATATATATATATATATATATATATATATATATATATATATATATATATATATATATATATATATATATATTTTTTTTTTTTTTTTATGAATTTTTGTGCTTTTTGCAATTTTCAACTTTTTCTCCTAAACCACGTCTCAGATTGTGCTAAAACTTGGTCGATATGTTCCTTGTGGAAGGGTCACACAAGGTTGTTCACCAGGTGGCGTTGCTTTGGATCCCTGATTTTTAACGAATTTTTCAATCCGGGTACTTGTTGGTCAATGCATACATTCCTATTGTTTACTATGTCAGTCAATGGGAATTGCAATGATAGTTTACATTTTCGACCTCATCTGAAAAACGTTAGCCATATTCACTTCAAACTTAGTGAGGATGTGTCTTGGGTAGGTCTCTACCAAGTTTATTCAAATGGTTGCGGTCCAGTGATTTTTCTAGGAATGTTTCTTGCTGATTTTACATGCCTATTGATTACCATGCAAGTCAATGGGGATTGCAAAGTCATTAGAGTTTGCAATGCTAATTGACAATTTTTGACTTCTTCTGAAAAAACATCAGCTAAATTCACTTCAAACTTGGTGGGATGTTCCTTGGGTGGGTATCTACCAAGTTTGTTCAAATGGTTACAGTCCAATGATTTTTGGATTTTTTAAATTATTTTTTGTTCATTTTTTGGCCAAATCTTCAAAAATCTTTGTCCTTGTATATATTCAACCAATTGCTTTGAAATTGCATAGAGACACTTTTGGGTATGAGGGTGATGTATGTACAGTAGGTGAGTGACCTTGACCTCATTTCTCAAGGTCACAGGGCGAGGTGCATGAAATTCACTGTTTATATGGTAACTTGAGAACTATTAAGGCTAGGACATTCGTATTGCATATGCTAGTTGTCCTCAATGAGGGCTAGACTTAGACAGTACATGAGTGACCTTGACCTCATTCCCAAGGTCATAGTGCCACTTGCCTCAAATTTTACTGTTCACCTGACAACTTGAGAGCTATTTGAACTTGGACCTTGATGTTGAACATGATGGTTGTCCTGACCAAAGGTCAGACTTAGACAGTACATGGGTGACCTTAACCTCATTCGCATGGTCATGGGGACCCAGACACGTGAATTTTACTTTTCACATTGTAACTTGAAAACTGTGGAAGGTAGGACTTTGATGTTGAACTTGTTGGTGGTCCTCTATTTAGGAAAGATTGAGACCCTACATTAGTGACCTTGACCTCATTTTCAAGGTCACAGGGACACTAACATGAATATTACTGGTCGTGTGATAACCTGAGAACTATGTGTACTGTGACTTTGATCTTGCACATGGGGATGGCCCTCTATGAAAGTTAGATTCAGAATAGGTCAGTGACCTTGGCCTCATTTCCAAGGTCATAGGGTGACTTAGTCAGCTGAGCACAGGACTGTCACAGTCGTCTTGTTTTCTGATTATTTTTTGTCATAAAATTTCTGAAATTGCTTGGCCAGTTGCATTGAAATTATGCAAGGGTATTTATGGGTGTTGCAAGACCTTTATTTGCTCAACAGGTGGCACTGCAATTGTTCCTATAAATTTTATTCTTTAATGAATTGTTGAGCATTTACTGCAATTTTTACCTCAGCTGACAAGTCAGCTGAGGTAATAGTATGGCCCATCGTCCATCCATCTGTCCAAAATTCACATTTTGGCTTCTCCAAAACCATCAGCCATATTCACTTGAAACCTGGTGGCGATGTACCTTGGGTGGGCCTGAGGCTCTACCAAATTTGTTCAAATGATCACAGTCCAATAGTTTTTGGATTTTTCAATGATTTTTTTCCTTACAATTTTGTGTATGTTAAGGCTATTTTCGACTTCTCCAGAACCTTCACTGAGATTGTTCTGAAATATAGTGGATATATAGCTTGTGTGAGGTGTAAACAAAGTTGTTCACTAAGTAGTGATGCTGTGGATCCCTGACTTTTAATTAATATTATTGTTCAATTTGGGTATTTGTCAGTTAATGCATGCATTCCTATTGATCACCATGTAAGTCAATGGGGACTGGAATGGAAACTCCCAAGTTTTACTTCCTCTCCAAAATCCTCATCCCTTAGATTAGAGTAGGATTTGTATGCGCTGAATGTCAACATCAGCTGAGGATGGGCTGTTCACACAGCCCTCTTGTTCTATTCTTCAAAACCACTTGCTGGTTTCCCTTCAAATTGGATGAGAATGTACCTTGACCTAAAGCTAGTCTCTATCAATTCTGTTCAGTAAGTGAATACGCAGTTTTCTGATTTTTTAAAAATTTGTGTCATTCAGTCATTATCAATAAGCTTACATGTTGGCATTTTGATGAATGATGGTAGTGTGAATGCATGTCTAGGTTTATTTAGTTTTCTCTAAGATAGATGGCCAGATTCTCTTCTCTTCAAACTATGTGGATGTTTAACTGGGATAACTCTCTGCTGAGATGCTTGTAAGATGTGTCACATTTCAGTGACTTGGGTATATTTTATTTTACTTTATTTTATCATTTTTGTTTATCTTAAAAAGGCAGCGTCTCTGAAACTACATAGCCAACTGCTTTGAGATCACAAAGGGAAACGTGGAGACCTTAGATTTTGATTTGTTCACCTGATTGATTATGATCCAATTCCCAAGGTCATGGGCTTAGTCTAAAGTGCTTATCTTAAATTATGAGTTACATTGTACATGTACAGGTGTGTCTGTGCATACAAACACATGCAGAATCCTTTAAAGCTAGCATGTATCAGTGGAATAAAAGGTCAGCTGAATGCAAGATTGTCACAATCCTCTTGTTATATGTGTAAATGAAGAAGAGCTTTATGGGAATGCCTGGGATAAATATTAATACATTGCACAGGATGTGACTCAACTTTTGAAAGAAAATTACATGTATATTATTTTTTCAACTTTTGAAAGAAAATTTTATGTTTTGTCTTAATCTGTGAACATGGTTGTCCACAGTTATTCCAGTTTCTTGACTGGTTTGCTTACAAAAGGTTTTCATCTTGCATGTACTTTTCAGTTTTTCCATGAAGTATCGGCCAAGTTTGATGGTACACAATCCTCTCGCAGTGGAGCCATCAGTAGCAGCGTGCATGACCTGAGTCCTACTCTCTGGCACTCCCTTGATGTGTGGCGCTGTACCAACCAGCTTAGCGGTGGCCTGGTGGAGGCACTAAAGGCACTGGCTCAGTGTGGCACTGGCCTGGCCACTGAGAGCTGGTAGGATCTTATCCTGGTTTCTCTCAGGTTTTTGGCTTTACTGACTAATGGTGTCACTTGCAATGTCTGTGGGCAACTTGTAGGTTGTAGGTTGTCTGTGTCTGTCATTCTGTACTGTTAACTGCATTACTTTTACTAGTACACGTGGAACATTGGCAAATTAATACCATTATTTTGTGCACAGAAGAGATTTTGTGATGTTCTAATTGATAAATTACAGGTATATCTGGTGTCGATATCAGTGTCATTTATCTAGTTGTACATCTGATGGTTCAACAATATGTAAATTCTTTCAGTTAACCATTATATACCCAGAGTGTCAGATACAGTACAATAAATATTGCCTTTCTTGGTTTTCCTGCTATACCAAGGCTGTACCTAACCAAACACCTCTGGTGTTGCAATATTTTTTAGTTGTATGACAGTTGTGTGTATATAACCATATCCCAAGTTATAACTTCATTGAGGACTCCTTGGTTATTTTTATACATGATTGGTTCATACCCTTAGCGCTCATTCATTGATTGATGCATCAAGTTCTACCACAGCAGATATGTGATGCATTTAAGTTGCATCAAGCTCTACCACAGTGGATATGTAATATATTAAAGTTAAGATACTTCAGCCGCTTGACCAGTGGACAACATAAATGTAAAGGTGTTATTTGTTTGGTCATATCTAGCTCCACTCAAGTGAACAAATTTTGATGACGGTACTGGGCTGACATTGTCTTAAATTTTCTCCATACCAGGGTAGATGGTATGTGTGCAATGCAGGTGTTGGCAGATGCTGCCAAAGGCAATATGCAGGCTCTTAAAGTCATCCAGAATCTGGCCCGAGGTCTGGTACCAAAGTCTCCCCCCAGCACTACGACACAAGACCTGGTGGTGACGGATGAGGGCGGTGGGTACACAGTATAAACTCAGTCAATTTGATGCACTGGCAGAATTATCATCCGTTTCATGCACAAATATTTAGCAATCCTCATTAAGATTCATCATCCTATCAGCCCTGAAAATTGCAAAGTGGAACATGTTATATCAATATACACCTATGTTCCTCACAGTTGACAAAAGAGTGAATAAATACTTAGTAGTAGTAGTAGTAGTAGTAGTAGTAGTAGTAGTAGTTGTAGTAGAAGTAGTAGTAGTAATGATGACAGAAGCAATTAAATCTAGTTTTAGTGGTTTGATTTGAATTAACTTATCACACACTGATTAGCAGACTGCTGGAAGCACTGCCCCCACCTCTTTAAAAAAAAAAGAAGAAGAACGGAAAGAAAAATGAAGGACAAAAGGAAATAGATGTACATGAATGTTTTTAAATGCTGGTTAAAGGTCAAAGTTTTGTTTCAAATTTGTAGAATTTTCACATTTATGCATAATATGCTGCACATCTCTTATATCAACATTCTGTGTACTGATTTTTACTAGAGGACCCTGGGGTAGATTAGTGGTTCTAGCACTAACTGGGCAACCCTCTTTAAATAAATTTGTATTTAGTAGCTTGCCAGCTTTTAGAAGATTTATGCTTTTCGTTGCTGAAAAAGATGCATCAAGTCCAGAATCAGGATGTGTGTTTGCCACCTTGTTTATATAAAGGGAAATTTTGTGCCTTAGTCTTGGTTTTTGGAAACAATGCCAAGTTCCTGACAATAACTACAGTTTTATGTTAAAGTTGTTGCTAGTGTTTGTAATGTCAATATGTAGCACATGTTTAGTTTTGCATGGAGAAAGATTCTAGAAGGTCAGAATAAAACAAAAATGTGAAGATTGTGTACATTATACATATGTAACATTGAAATCTAATTGACATTTACCTGCAGGCAGTGAAACTCTTGAAGAAAGCTCTGACAGAGAATCAGTTCTGAGTTCAAGGAGCAGCCACAGAAGTGACAAAGCCTCTCTGAGTGACATTTTTGAAAAGACAGAGGATGATACCAGTGGTAGATCAGGAACCAGTCAGCAGCTGGGTTCTTCAGCAAACAGCCAATCACAGCCAATGTCTCAACCACATGAATCTGAAGACTTGGAGAGAAAATCCCCACCTAAGGTGACCGGTATTCTGAAAGACCCGAAAGTGTCTTCACGCGGAAGTCCCCAAAAGTCAACCAGAGGATCACAAAGAGTCAAAACAGCTGGGGACTCCCAGGTGTCGGACATGGCCCCAGCGACAGCCTGGAGGGCTGAAGCGGGTACAGATCTGCCCAGCGGTAGAGCATCAGAGGCCAGCAGTGTCCTCACCTATACCAATGTTGCAGTAAGTTATTACATGCTCTCTTTGTACAGACACCAAAGCTGCAGCTGACATTAGCTCCTGTACATATGTATTGAGTGTAACATGAAAGCAGTGTGTACTGGAGCAGCACAGATCTGACAATCAAATCTGAATTTATATTGTTATGATGATCTGATCAAAATGACACATGGGTAACATTAGGAAAGTTAATACACAACCAGTGACAAGTGATTATAGTTTGACTCTTTTGGTGATCCATGTTCATATTGTCCTCAGAAATAAGATACGAAAAAAAAATTTAAAAAATGATGAAACTCAGTGTTGTCAACCTTGCAACATTTGTCAGATATTTCTATAGTATTGTGCTGGTTCATGTGCTTTGCATAAAAAAACTCTTTCAGTGCCAATCACGGCCTAAGTCAAACTAGTCTCAATTATCACAAGGATCCCAGATTTGTATTGCTCGTAAAAAGACCTTTCATTCAAGTACCAGTGTGTCTATAGTTCCAGAGAGAATATCCCATGTCAACAGCTTTTCTTGGCGTGCATTGGGCACCCAATGTGCACAGAAAAGCTGTTGACTGTCAAAAATTTAGCACTGAAAGAGTTAAAAATGAACAAACAAAGTTAAAAAATGGAAACCTATTTTTCAACAATTCTCAACATTGGCAAGGTAAACCCCTGCAAAAAATGATCCTGTTCACTTCTTTGTCCTGATACCACCATGAGTACATTAAGGTTGGCACACCTGGAAACTACTGTTCATTACACTGTCTTCGTGTTACAGTTACATGTGTCAGTGATTTATAAATGAATACCAAAAATGCACAACTTTCTCCAAGGATTTGTTGTTGTTGTTTTTTTAAAGCACCCTGAAGTGACAGGCCTCCATGGCTGGCACTGGGAGGTGGCCATCACCTATGCTGACATCCTGGCAGATATCTGTCTCCATGGTAACACCTCTCAAATCCAGAAGATAGCATTGGTGGGCAGCAACAAAGATGTGAGCGACCTTCACAGGAGAAGAGAGAGGAAGCATCCAATGATAAGTGCTGGTCTGCTGGACCTAGTTTATTTCAAGGCAAAGTCTGAGACATCTGATGGAGGTTAGTGTGTTGATCGTGTATGTGGTCAAATTTAAATGGTTTTGAGTAATTAAATTTGGCTTCAATACCTGCAAAATGTAATGTTATGCAAAACATATGTGTGACTGGTTTGCTGGTAAGGTGCATATGTGTAGTAAATTGTCTAGTTATCCTCAGTTCTTACCTAGAAACAACATGCAGTTCAATCAAATTGATAGGTTTACTATGTGAAATCAGATGGGAAGTTTAATTGAAAAAAAAAATAAATATTTGAGACTTCAATTCTTCTTATTTTATATAAAGTTTGAAGTAAGTTGATTTGTGCTCATTTTTGGCTCATTATGACAGGTCCCAATGATTGGAGCTGGCGCGTGCGCTTTGAAGCCATGCAGAGTTTAGTGAAGGTGATCCGCAGTTGTTCCAAGGACCCAAATATGGATGGTATCCGCACAGTGTCCTGGAACACGCTGCTGAAGGCACATTCCCTAGAGAAAGATGCAAGAGTATTGGAGGCCCTCAAAGTGGGACAGGTAAGTCATTTATGGCTGTGTATTTACCTTTGTCACTGGAAAGTTGCTTAATATCACTGTATTTTTAATTTTTGCTTATTTTGCCAGTGGTGCAGAACCATGAAAATGAAAGTACAGTTAACTAATATTTTAATATAGGTTTAAAAGGAAATCTGTCCATAAATATTGAAATTATAACTTCACTCAAATGCCTCAATTACAAAACCAATGAAAAAAAATAATATGGGAAAACAAGTCCATTCACAGTAATTTGGCAGCCAAGCTGACATTGTACACATATACCTTTTATCAAATTTGATCAACATTTGACATAAAGTATATAATGCCAGTGTTGTATCTGCATTGAATAGTCTTCAAATACATGAAAAAATTGCTTAATCTACCCAGACTGCAACTTCCATTCAAACTTTAAATGATACTCTGAAAATCCTAGGATTGATAATGTGGTATTTATGTCCAAAAAGAAATGAAATGAAATATGATGTAATGTAATGCACATAAGCACACAGAATAAAAACATTAAAGTAAACAACAGAACATCTAAATTATTGTTTCAAAGTAAAGCAAAGTGACTGAAACCCTTGTTGAATTGAATGTTTTATTTCTCCAAACCCCTTTGGGCTACATGAGTACAAGTCAGGGTATATACAATGTACATACATGTAGTTTACAACAGGAAAGAACAATATACAATTTGAAGCACATCATAATATACAAGGAATAAGTTTTGAGGTTATACACATCAATGCTCCATGTGTAGGAGGCAGATAAGCTTCCTGTTTACTTCATCTCCAGCATAATCAGTTTTGTTAATTTGCTGAGTTTGAATCGAGTTTTGTCATTTTGTAGGTTGACACAAATATTGAAAATATGTTGACCTCACATCTGAATGTTTCGCCTTCCACAATTGGGAACAAAATAGCCAGTGGCCTGTCTGCCATTTACTTGCCACCTCTTCCTCCCCCTGTGGAACTACCTACACCAAGAAAGAAGCCACAAAAACCATTGCCCAAGGTTACCAGACCCAGACAGCAGATTCCCTTGAGGACTTCTCTCAGGTACACTTGTAGTGTGTTCAAGAAAGGCATACATTAAATTTCCTATTTTCTATGAATCATTTTCATTGAAAAAAATATTTGTAATTAAACTAATGTGGTAGTGGAAATATTTTAAGGTAATTGCATTTGCAACTTGTTGCAAGGAAATTCATTGCAATCTTAGATACTTTTGTTCTTTTTTTTCTGTGAGGCATTACAACCTTGATGGCTCTGAGAGCAGATGTGTGACACAGGGATGAAGGAGGTTGTGCAAAATAGATAGAACCTTGAGGAGAAAAAAAAAAAAGACACCACACAAGATTGTGGGAGATTTTTGATAAAGGAACTGTGAAAGAAACCTAGCAATCCCAAGAAAGGAGATTGAACTATGTTGTGCTCTAATGAATTTAAGTGCTGTAAAGACTAATACATGTATTGTATTTCTATTTGACATTAAAAAAAAAAAAAATGCAGGAAGGTGATTGTGTTCTTTCATTGATTCTAAGACTGTACCTGCTTACTTGAATGCCTTTGTTGATGCTACAAATCAGCTTTACTGAAGAAACCTGATAACAAAATTTTGCATATCCGTGGATGCACTAGACCATTTCTTACAACAAACTTCATAAAAAAATATAACTAAGCGTTATTCAAGGATGTACAAAGACTGCATTATTTTCAAACTTGATATAGGCATTGTGCTTGGTGGTCAAATAGTTCTGCAAATAAAATTTGTTTAAACCAAGCTTGATGGGGTAATACTACAGATAGAGCACCATATTGATTGCAAGTTATTTTGGGAAGATGTTCTGAGAGGTATTGATGTGTTAAGCTGAGCACAGAGTAGTCATAGTCCGCTTGTGATACTTCATTCACTCAATGCTAATTTTATTAAATTTGCATTAGGGTGGCATTGGTGAAGCATCTATCCTTCAATGACAAAAATTAGCCTGCTCACTTCAATAGCTAATAATATTAAGTTTGAAAATACCCCACAAATTTTGTATATTTTTTGTAAAGTTTTCACATTCAGATACATGTAGAACAAAACAACTTTGTAGTGAATCTGTTCAACTCTGGTAATAAGTGCAAGTAATGTCCAGTACATTGTACTTAAATTTGACCATCTTAACAACATTGTACTATTAACTACTCACCAGTATTTAATATATTGACATCAAAGTTACCCTCTTGCTGTGTATTTGAAATAAGGAGATGGTATTAAAGAATATCTAGCTTGTGGGGGTATTTTGAAAAATAAAAATAATATACTATTACAGTGAGTTGATCAGTTTTCTGTGATCAAAGATAGAGACATGCCAACACCATCTTTTCATTTTCTTACTTTTGGAATGAAACTAAACTCACTTTTGTACAATGTAATTTTTTCATCTTCCAGAGAAGAGATCATGGTAGCAACTGCACTGTATGAACCAGCACCCTCATATAACACCAGGACAACCTTTGACCTGAGGAGGATTGTGGAAGACCAGGTAAGCTGTATCCAAATGCTGTAATTTTATTGTAGTCATGATTATAACCAATAAAAGGAATGATAGGTTTCAATGTATGCATCAACCAACCCTTGCACAATTTTCAAATTGGTACAATATCTTTGGCTTTTGAAAAGGTTAATTGTTATGTTTGCTTGATCAATTAATAATGATGAGTATTTTGTCCTTACAATTTTTGATGTGCCAATGTAATTTTTAAGTTGGTGAAAATGTTAATTTAGCTCAGATGACTTGTCAGTCACCTGAGCTTATGTGATGAGTCTTAATCTTTCATCCATCATCCATCTGTCCAACTGTCATATCACATTCATTTGAAACCTGGTGGAGACCTACCTTGGTTGGGTTTCTACCAGATTTGTTTAAATAGTAATGCTCTGCTGATTTGGGGATTTTTAATGATTTTTTTTGTTTTTTGTTCTATTTTGGGGTTAATCTTTAAACATCTTCTCCAAAATTGTTTGGCCAATTGCTTTGAAATTGCATAGGGATGCTCCTGGGGACCCCCAGACCTTAATTTGTTCAACAGGTGCTCCTGCAATGTTTTGTTTTGTTTGTTTGTTTGTTTGTTTGTTTGTTTGTTTGTTTGTTTGTTTTAATTTTTTTTATTTATTTTTTTTTTTTTTAATGAAGTTTTGTGTGTTTTCACAATTTCTACTTCTCCAAAATTGTCATTCAGACTGTTCTGAAACTGGGTGGAAATGTAGCTTATGGAAGGGGTAAAAAAAGTTGTACACTTGGTGGTTATACTCTGGATCCTTGATTTTTAACAAATTTTTCAATTTGGGCATTTTTCAGTTAGTGCAGACATTTCTTTTCTGAAACTTGGTGGAAATGTACATGTAGCTTCTGGGAGAGTTAAAGTTGTCTACTCGGTGGTGATACTTTGGATCCTTGATTTTTGTTCAATTCAGGTACTGGTCTGTTAATGCAAGCATTCCTTTTGATTACAATGCATGTCAATGGGGATTGCAATGGTAATTTACATTTTCAACTTCTTTTACAAAACCATCACCCAAATTCACTTCTAACTTCTTGGGGACATACCTTAAGTGGATCTCTACCAATTTTGTTCAAATAGTCTTGCTCCAATTTTTTTCTTGGGGGGGGGGTTGCATAGGGAGAGTCCTATACCATAACTAGTTCAATAGGTGGCACTGAGATTTTTTTTCTTTCTTTTTTATAGAATTTTTGTGTGTTTTTCCTTTTCTTGAAAAGTGCAAGTTGGATCCTCTTCAAACTTATTGGGGATGTACCCAAACTTAATCTCCACCAAATGTGTTCACTCCATGGTGGTGCTGTCATTTTCTGAATTTTAACAAATAATACAAATTAGGAAACAATGGGAAGAGGGGATGTACTTACTAGCATTGTCACTGTACCATACATATAGTAGCAGCAACTCTGACATATTGGTTTATATATCTCAGTCATTTTGGATACTGGGCTCATGGTTGCTGTTAAACACCTGTTGAGTTTCTTTTTACCTTGAGTGACCTTGAAAGGTCAACTGAGACAGTGGTTGGCATCTCAACAATTGTGGATCATAGGGCCATGGGTACTATCAAACACTAATAGGAAAGTATCAATGGGGTTTATTTGGATGTTCATTTTGAGTGACCTTGAAAGGATCAATCTGACATGTGGCATATATCTTGGTTATAGTGAATTCCATTACTTTTCACTTAAAAATGACTTGTGAAGTGTATGAGTGGAGACTGATATTACAAGTACATGTAGTGATGATGGTCTATGCTTGACATCATTCTCAAGTTCAGAGGACCACTTGAGTGTGTGCATTTAAGGTCAGCTTAGCACAAGACTGTCACAGACCTCTTATCTTAATTTATTTTGTTTACTTACTTTTATTTATTTATTTAATTTTTTAAACTTTTTTTGTTGTTATTACAGTGGAGAAAAGAACTACAACAGAAATTGGAAGAGGAAGAGGAGGAGCGACAAAAAGAAATTGCAGATCAGCAAACAGAAGAAGAGAAAAGATTGGAAGACATAGAACAACAGAGGAAGGAAAAACTGGGACCAAAATACAAGGGTCCAGCATACTTGTACACCAACCCTGCAGACAAAGCAAATATTGCTAGTGTACACAGTAGGCAGGATTCCAGAAGTCTAGTATCAACTGGGACAAGATCTGATGCAACTTGATCCATCCTCAGTCTGATTTAATATACAAAATGTAATGTACAGAAGTTTAAGTATAGCTTTAGCTTAGATACACCATTAATAAGAATTTTCTTAATATTTTGATAAGAGTTTGTACAAAAGTGATGAATGCCTGAAGTATAAAACTGGCGGATACAGGCCAGGATTTTGTTTAGATTTCACTCTTGTTTGACATGAATGGAGTAGCATATCTGTGATAGGTGGCTTGCTCAGTCCATGCAAGTAAAACCACTTTACATTTTACGCAAAACATATCCGGGACAGTCTCGTTTTGTGATATTATCAACAGGTTGATAAAAACAGGGGTAGAAAAAGTGTTAGAACTTTGCAACAATGTGCATTCAGGTGTTGAAATTTGCAACAGTGAATTTTGTGACAGTGCTGAAACAATAAGGATTATCTTTACACTGAAGACTGTATCAGCTTTGCTTCCAAAGCGTACCCATGTTGTGTAGTTTGTCTACAACATGGAACTTGGTCTACTTTGCAGGCAAGTTTCAGCTGAAACATTGCTGAATCGCACATTCCAGCAAAATGTCCACTTCAAAGAACAGAATGACTGTCATTGTTATACATTATTGACAAATTATAGCAAACAAGTAAATCTATGTTAATGGGTGGATGAACAAAGGGATGAACTTTATACAAAGATCATGTATGTTGATGTTACTTATGAACACATTAAGAACATTTAATTCATTAAGTTTACCGGGATGTCAATGACTTAATATGCAACAGACAAATTTTACAGTGTACAATAGAGCAAGTAAAGCTAATCATGCTCAGAATGATGCTGAAAATTTATGTGTCTCAGTTTAATCTGACAGTTCTGTTAGTGACAATTTTCATTTTGCAAGAAACAAAACTGGTTCAGAGTACCTAACAATCCTGTCTTTGAATTGTTTACATGGGCACTATAACACATGAAAATGCCCATTCTCCCCAATTTTGTTCAAACTGCACCACAGAAACTCAGTGTTTGATTTGCTTGGCCTTACTCATATCATATACCTATATTGTTACAAAGTCAGTGTAATGTTGATTATGAATTCAAAACCTGACGCTTCACAACTAACAATATGATTTTTTTTGTGTCTGTTGTGAACAGAGCTAAAAATCACATTCTTAGTTGTGAAACAGACTATCAGAGAGCAATACCTTGGTGGTGTCATGTGATATCTATCTTAAAATGGCATTTTTATGTTCATAAAATGCATTCTAGGTGAAATGTTTAAAATTACAAGCCTGTTGAAAATCATAAGCCTCTCCTTGAGGCCTGCCGTGGTTTCTGGTTTGTTTCATGTCAGGCCTATACCCAAATCTTGCTACATTCAATGATTGTGAAGTCTGTTTCAATGCTCAAATTGATGTGGGCCACCTGTCAACAAAGTTGTTCCCTATCATTGGCTTCCTGCACATTTGCTGCGACCCTTTACTCCGGACCATATTCCATAATAAGCTGCTGTAGACCTCAATGAGGCCTACCCTAAGGTGTCAGGCTAGAAGGTTGTGCATGACTGATGTGTGCTGGCTTTCATTCATCATGTAAATACAAGTGTCCAATCTTCTGATCAGTGTAATTGTTCTTACACATGACTTTACACGATATTTTACATGTAGAATTGTAATTCAAAGTAACATTTCAGTTTTGGTACAAGTAATGTGTTACCGTGGTCAAGGTTACAGGTAACTAAAATGAGGTGCAACTTTAGCTAAAAGTAATCCCTCTCTTTGGTCAAAGTCATATGGAAGTTTGAGTAAAAGTAATATGTTACTTTGGTCAAGGTTACAGGTAACTAAAATGAGGTGCAACTTTAGCTAAAAGTAATCTCTCTCTTTGGTCAAAGTCATGGAAGTTTGAGTAAAAGTAATATGTTACTTTGGTCAAAGTTGAGCGTGACTAAAGTACCGTGTAAAATTATTTATTTCAGCCTTATTGGCTGCCCATAAATCGCTGTACACAAGTGTTCTAAAAAATGAAGGCCTGCACAGTGTGGCAAGAACTGTACATGTACTACATAATAGAAACCATACAGATAGATCTGGCACAGCGGAGTTGATAAGCCTGCTCAGGCTTGTCCTCACTCGCAATAATTTTGAATTTATTGACGATCATTACCTCCAAATCAGTGGAACATGGATGGGTACAAGAAGGAGCGTATCCCATGCAAATTTGTTTGTGGTAAAGTTGGGGGAAAACAGCCCACTCAAACACCCACTATCACCATTAGTTTGGTGGCAATTCATACATGACAATTTTTCTATGTGGACAGACTCAAAAGCACAGTTAACAGAGTTTGTTGATCATGTCATTCCATGATGATATTTACTTGCAATCCATCAGAAGCAGAGATCAATTTTTGAGACACATCTGTGTGAAAATTGACTCCCAACATGGTGCACGTTAAGTCTATGTGGTACCCATGCGTATCTCGATCCACATCATCAGACCCATGTGCTTCATGTTTAATATTCAAACATGTCTTGTGGAATGGGGAGCAGATGTTTTCTGGTTGGAAATCCGCTTTTCTTAAACGATTCAAACTGGATACAAATGCAGTGCCTGAATTGTTAATATAAGGATTATTGACATTGTAATTGTATTATGCACCTGTATTGTCACAAAATGATTAGGAATTGACTGAGGTGAGGAGCTGTTGTTTCTAAATGAAGAACATGATTTTCTTAAAAGTCTGACTAGTTTGCTATCAGCAGTATACAAGTTTCTTGCTGGGAAACAAGTTTTCCTTGATACCATGCTGGAATAATTTATCATCACAACTGCATTTATAGGTTTGCATTTCCAATATATGTACATGTATACATTTTTCATCTAATTTTCAATTGGTACCTATAGGCACTTGCAATGTGGTATTGTATGACAACACTTGTATGCATATATTGTTTTTATGATACACGTGAACTTTTTTTTTTTGGATGAAGATTGTACAGATAGCCAAGTGGCCAATACAGGGTCGTGTTATACCTTGTATACATGAGTTACAGGTCTTTGCTGCTGTGGAAGATGGTCAGCTATGCTGTTATGCTATGATTCTATTCTTTGAAACAACATATAACTGATTTTTTTTTTGAAAAATCACTTTTATACTGCTTATGTTTATTGGACACTCCAGTGTGTGTGTGTATGGATTCAATACATATCAAACACATGTGACACATACCTGGCCAAAAATAGTATTCGTAGGAATGATTACTACTTGTTTAAGAGACCACTTCTCTTTCTACCCTGCATGTCAAAACATCCGATAGAAAGTACTGGTAAGTTATAATTCATTTATCACATGAGAACAAAAACAAAAAACAACAAAAGTAAGCCAAAGTTACCCAGGTGCCCTAAGCACTGATCAGGCAAAACACAGGCAGCTGCAGGTCGAATGTGCATCATAAAGCTGCTTGGTTCATATCCCCAAGTGTAGAGTTTATTTCCTACTTTAGGAGGGTGAGAAATAGGCATAACTTTGTAAGGGAAGCAGGTCTCTTGAACATATAGTCACGGTGTATGCTTGTTTGTTATGATGTGAAACCCTGAGGTGACTTAACCCCTTCCCCCCTTGAGTTAGACCTGAGTCAACAGCTTTCCTTGGCATGCTAGGTCAACGCTAGGGTTTTAAAATTAGTAGCCAAAATTTCAATTTTTGTAGAAAAGACCTACACAGACTTGAAATCTGTTAAATTTCTGCATGAAAATAAAGAATTTAGGGGAAATTTTAGTAGCCATTTGTTACTTTTACTAGCCATTTTGAACTTTTAGTAGCCATTGGCTATTTTGGCTACTGCAAGCGCTAACCTAGGCATGGGTTGGGCACTAAGTGGCCAACCCATGCCAAGGAAAGCTGTTGATTTTGAACGTGATCTTGCTAAGTTTCATCTACAATTCTCAGTCAAATTGTTTTTCTTTACTGTTGAAATTAGTTGAAAACACTGAAGCAGACAACATATGACCACCTGCCGGTTTTGGCCGGTTTAAGGGGGAAAGGGTTTAGACAAGAATAAAAGCATGGGTGCTTTTATCCTCCCAGTACAAACACTTGTCTTGCCTTTGTCAAAATAAACTGAAAATATGCCATATGATTGCTTTGTGTTTTGTTCATATATTATGATATATTATTTCAGCATCAGATCATTCATTGATTGACAATTCATTTGTTGACTTTTGAGCTCAGCAAAGGACTTCCAGTCCTTTTGTGAATGATTTTTTTTTTTTTTTCAGTTTGGGTACTTGTAGGCTAATGCATGCATTCCCAGGCTATTGATCACTATGTAAGTCAATGGGGACTGCAATTTGTAATTCACATTTAGACTTCTCTTAAGCTGTCAACCTGACTCGCTTCAAACTTGTTGGGATGTACCTGAAATGGGTCTCTCCCAAGTCTGTTCGAATGGTCACATTCTGATGATGCTAAGATTTTTTGCAAATATTCTTGTTAATTTGTTGGGTAAAATCTTATAAAATCATCTCCTAAGTTTGAAAATGTAGATGAACTTTTCTGGGGACTCCTAAACCATAATTTGTTCTACAGGTGGTGCTGTGATTCTTGCTAATCTTTAGCTCTGCTGACTTGTCAGCAGAGTTTGTGAAATCTGTTTGCATCTATCTGACTGTCCCTCTGTCCATTAGACTTAACACTTTCAACTTCTTGTCAAAAAGTATAACGTGGTATGTTTTGATTTTGCACATGGATGCCTGCCAGGGGGTCCTCTACCATGCTTTAAAAAGAGATAATTATAGAATGATTTTCTATTTTTTTTAACAATTTTTAAAAAATTTGTTGTATAAAAAAAAAAAAAAAAATTTCTACTTAAGAACCGCTTGATCAATTGCATTGATACTGTATGAAGGGTCATCTGGGGTCATGTAGTTCATATTTGGCTACTAGGTGGCACTGCAATTTTCTTTCTTTTTTTTTTAATGAGTTTTTTTTTAAATTTCAGGCTATTTTAAACTTTTTCTCCAGAATGGCTGAATGTTATTGCAAGAAATTTTATCAGAATATAATCTGACTGAAAGTAATGAAAATAAAGGTTTGTGAAAATGATGAGGATATGTTAATTTTTGACAAAGTTATGGGATGCCAAAATTTGGTACCACATGACAATGATTGCTGCTCTTGTGCATGCATGTAGCGATAGAGTGCATATATTGCAATACTGTCAAACAGGTTTATGGAATGCTTTCTGATTTTACACAAGTTCTCTGGGGGGCCCCCTGCCTGCTTTATGAAGAAGATAGCAATGCAATGATTTTTCTATGTCTGTGTGCCAACACAACACAATAGTCTGTTGTTTTTTTTTTATTTTTATTCTCTCTCTCTCTCTCTCTCTCTCTCTCTCTCTCTCTCTCTCTCTCTCTCTCTCTCTCTCTCTCTCTCTCTCTCTCTCTCTCTCTCTCTCTCTCTCTCTCTCTCTCTCTCTCTCTCTCTCTCTCTCTCTCTCTCTCTCTCTCTCTCTCTCTTTCTTTACCAGCAATTTTTTCTAAAATTTTTCTCAGACACCGTTACAATTAGAAAATCCAAACCTGCCATGATTCTATCTCTAGACATGAAGTAATGTCTTTTTACGTAGAGGGGTGATGATTTAGAACATTATGCAAATTAGGGCCATTTGAAAATTTAAATATTGATAATCTCCAAAACTATTTTAGGTACAGGTAACCAATCCATCTTCAATTTATAGGTTTGTAACATTGCCCATTTTTGTAATTTACATGTGACCTCTAAAAGCCAAAGGTCAAGGCCATTTGTACCTTTGAAATTTGTATATAGTCTTAACTCTGTCAATTTTTGTCTAATTTTGACCATGTGGAACCCAAATTGTAGGTACTGCAACACTGCATACTTTTGTAATTTACATGTAGCCTCTAAAGGTCAAAGGTCAAGGTCATTTGGACCTTTGAATTTTTCATCCAGCCATAACTCTGTCAATTTTAATATAATTTTGACCGTGTTGGACCCAAATTGTGGGCACTGCAACACTGTATATTTTTGTACTTACATGTAACTTCTAAAGGCCAACCTCATTTGAACCTTTGAAAGTTTCATCTAGCAATAACTTGGTCAATTTTCATCCAATTTTAATCATGTTGGACTCAACTTGTAGATATTGCAACACTGCATAGTTTTGTAATTAACATGTAACCTTTAAAGGTCAAAGGTCAAGGTCATTTGGATCTTTGCAAGTTTCAACTAGTCATAACTTGGTCAATTTTCATCCAATTTTAATCATGCTGGACTCAATTTGTACGTATTGCAACACTGCACATTTGTCTAATTTACAAGTGACCTCTAAAGTCAAAGGTCAAGGTTATTTGGTCCTTTGAAATTTTCATCTAGCCATAACTTGGTCAATTTTCATCTGGCTTGGTTCATGTTGGCCTTAAATTGTAGATATTGTAACACTACATTTTTGTAATTGGCATGTGACCTCTAAAGATCAAAGGTCAAGGTTATTTGGGCCTTTGAAATTCTGATCTAGCCGTAACTTGGTCAATTTTCATCCCATTTCAGTAATGTCATGCTCAAATTGTAGGCACTGAAACACTACACAATTCAGTAATTTACATGTTACCTCTAGAGGTCAAAAGTCAAGGTCATTTGGATCTTTGAAATTTTCATCTAGCCATATTTACAACTATTGAATGCACATGGACAGATTTGCTTTGAAGCAAATCTTCTTTTCCACTTTTTTATTTTACTGTTTATTATTATTATTATTATTATTATTATTATTATTATTATTATTATTATTATTATATTTTTTATTTATTTTTTGTTCTAATCGAAATATCTTCTCAAGAACTACTTGGCCAATTCTGCCTATTAACACCACTTGATGCATGTTTATGAAACATGAGTTTCACGAGATAACAAGCTGTGAAAATGCTGTTATTTTTACTGAGGATGGAGACTGTCATTGTACACCACTGCCCCAATATAGCCAGGTGCAATGAGTATCACAATCATGACTCATTTGTACCCACAGGGCATTGCAAACAGGGTTAGACTTTACAATTGGGCCAATTTAGCTGCTGTATTGTAACATCACGCGTGCAAGACCCAAAATGAGAAATGCAAACTTGGATGTCAGTTATGTGCACTTAACACTCAAGTTTACAAAGCATGCACACACAGCCATCACATTAGTCTAAGGTGAAACACAGCAGTGTTGAAACTGGTCAGGTGTTTTTGGAGTGGGAACTGTCATGTTTGGCCTTGCCGTGGTATACATTTACTTGACCAATTACTTTGATATTGCATGCAAGATCACTGAATAATAGGGTCACGGTTTACATTTTGGCCACCAGGTGGCACTGCGATTTATTCCTATATTTTGCATTGAAGTTTCATGTGTTGAGGCTATTTTCAACTTCTTCTCCACAGAATGGCTGTTTGGGCTAAACAAAATGCAAGTGCTTGCAAGGAAAATTATTTGAAATTGTAGGGAACAGCTGCTTTGGGCAGAAAAAAATATTGAAAACTATTAGACTTAATTGTAGGGAATGTCTGTTTTGGCTGAAAAATACAGCAAGTATTAGTAAGGACAACTATTTGAAACTGTAGGGAACAGCTGTTTCGAGCAGAAAAAAATATTGAAATTTTTTAGACTAAATTGTAGGGAATGGGGCTGTTTTGGCTGAAAAAAAAATCCAAGTATTAGAAAGGACATCTATGATCTATTTGAAACTGTAGGGAAAGCTGTTTTGGGCAGAAAAAAAAATGAAAATCATTGGACTAAATTGTAGGCACTGGTTGTTTTGGCTGAAAAAAAAATCAAGTATTAGTATTTGAAACTGTATGGAACAGCTGTTTTGAGCAGAACAAAATGTTGAAAATCATTCGACTAAATTGTAGGGACTGGCTGTTTTGACTGAAAAAAAAATCAAGTATTAGACATGACAACTATTTGAAACTGTAGGGAAACGGTAATTCCAAAGAAAAAACAAGAGGATCATAAAGGTTAAAAACGACAGCAAAAGGGAATTGTAGGGAATAGGGAAAAAAAGAATACGGTGTTGTGATTTTGTGTCTTTAAATGTTGAACTAAAATAATTAATGTCAAATGTAGCGACGGACTGTGTGTTACAACCTGACCCCTAGAGGGCGCACATGTGGAAATAAAATCTACCGTATGTGGCCAGCCAGCCAGCTGCACTCACGCTCCACACAACCGGCTGATCCTTTTCGGCCAACTGTTCAGAAGCGATAGTCCGTTACTCTGAGTTCGTGCAGAAGGTTGGTCACTCACACTAGCCACGGACATAGTGAGTGTGTGTCTCATCTTCATAAACCTTTGATTCACCAGCGGCTTGGGAGTTCAGCTCAACTGACAGTGACAGTCTGAAATCACTTTGGTTTGAAACACGAAAACAATTTACTAGGATATTAACGTGGCTGTTTCCCTCTTATGTTATAGCATAAAAGTCGCTGCAGAATCTACACTTCCGTGAGCCTGTCCTGGGTAATGTGCCTTTTGTATCTTTGTCGTTTTGTTGTTGTGCACGGTAATTCATTATTGGTGTGTGTCAATAATAATAATAATAATAATAATAATAATAATAATAATAATAATAATAATAATAATAATAATATTACTATTACTATTATTATTATTATTATTATTATTATTATTATTATTATTATTATGCTTACTGTCCCTCATCGTCAGGGACAGTCCCTGAAATTAGCTGAAAATGTTACCAATTTACAGTGTATGTCCCTCATCCAAATTCTTCTGTTATGTGTCCCTGATGGCCTCGACTACTTGTCCCGGAAAAGTGAAATGACATTTGATACTTTGAATGTTGGCATCTCCGATTATTATTACATCAGGATGCTTAATAATTTTCATTCTTACCCTCAAGTGCAACTGGAAGTTGAACCTTGGTAGCCCCAAGTGACCCTGGAATTGGATACATATTACATTGGAGTTACCTTGGGGTTCAGCGTTTTCGGCGTGGGGAAAGCACATTTTTAGGCTAGAGGGAAAGCTTTAGCAGTTGCCCATTCCGTGTCAGGCGCACAACCACCGCTGATTGTCTGACTCTGACCGCCTCGTGTCGTGGCAGCTCAATGGATCATGCTTTGGTTTACGCATAGAGGTATTATAGGGATAATATAATACCTCTATGGTTTACGGTAGATTTGATTGCTGGTTGGCTTCACTGGTTTTGGCACAGGAACTCGTAGCCCCAAAGGACCTCCCCACGCTCTGCACGCTTACAGAGCGTGGGGAGGTCCCTTGGGGCTAAGGAACTCGTAGCCTCTGTTACTGTTAGTGATATGGGCGTCACGGTTTGTACGGCGATCCGACGTACAAGGGCAAGGCGTGACGTCTCTAACAGACGCTACGAGAACCTGTGGACCCCAGTGACCCACAGTGTGGTGTTATAGACTAAAGTGGGAAACTAGAAAAGAAAATTTGCTTCACATCAAATCTGTCTGGTTGCATTCTTACTGAGAACACTTTGAAATGCTACACTTTGCCATTGTTCAACATATTCTAAGTTTTGTGTATTAGCCTCATTTGCATAAATAGAAAGTGTCATGAAACAAAAGGTCTCTAGGTCAAGTATCTGGTCTTTGCTATTCGTGTCCGGGCTAGAATTCGCTTGTCCTTCAACCTAAGTTGATGAAATTTTACACATGTGCATCTAAACATAAGTGTGTATTATGAACCAAAAGTAGGTCACTAGGTCAATGAACCAAAAGTAGGTACGGTAACTAAGTCAAATATCTGGGTCACATTGACATATCCTTGTAAAATTGTGTCCGGGCTATTACTCCTTTACTATGTAATTAAGTCCCATGAAACTTAACACACACATATATCTTGACTTAAAGGTGTGTCATAAACAAAAGTAGGTCACTAGATCAAGTAACTGGTTCATAGTGACATATCCTTGTAAAATTTTGTCAGGGCTATTTTTTCCTTTACTTGTAATTTAATTTCATGAAACTTGAAACACACATATATTTTGACGTAAAGGTGTGTCATGAAACAAAAGTAGGTCACTATGTCAAGTATTTGGTTCTCTGCTATTGGTGTTCTGGTTATAATTCACCCGTCCTTCAACTTAATTTAATGATACTTTACACCCAGGTGCATCTGGACATAAGAATGTGTCATGAATCAAAAGTAGGTCACTAGGTCAATTATCAGGGTCACAGTGACATATCCTTGTAAAATTGTTTCTGGGGATTTTATTCCTTTACTATTTAACTTAGTTTCATGAAAGCTGAAACACCCACATATATCTTGACCTATAAGTGTGTCATGAAACAAAAGTGGGTCACTAGGTCAAGTATCTGGTTCTCTGGATATTGGTGTCCGGGCTATGATTCACTTGTCCTTCAACTTAAGATTAATGAAACTTTACACCCAGGTGCATCTGGACATAACAATGTGTCATGTCCCAAAAGTGGGTGACTAGGTAAAGTATCTGGGTCACAGTGTTATGTTCATGTAAAATTGTGTGTGGACTATAATTCCTTTACTATTAAACTTAGAGTAATGAAACTTCACATACAGTTGCATCTACACATAAGAGTGTGTCATGTACCAAAAGTAGGTCACCAGATTAAGTATCTGGGTCACAGTGACATAACCTATAAATTTGTGTCTGGGATATAATTCCTTAACTATCTAAATTACTTTTATGAAACTTCACACACACCTTTATGTTGACCTAAAGGTATGTCTTGCAACAAAAGTAGGTCACTAGGTCAAGTATCTGAGTCACAGTGATACCATCATGTAAACCTACATAACACTTCATGTCCGTGCTGTAATTTTGTTGTCCTTCAAGTTAGATTAATGAAACTTTATACCCAGGTGCAGCTAGGCATAAGGGTGTGTCATGGACCAAAAGTTGCTCACTAGGTCAAGTATCTGGGTCACAGTGATATATCCTTGTAAAATCTTGTCTGGGCTATATTTCCTTTACTGTGTAAGTTACTTTCATGAAACGTGACACACATATATCTTGACTTAAAGTTGTGTCATGAAACAAAAGTAGGTCACCAGGTCAAGCATCTGAGTCATGAAACCACATTACACTTGATGCCCTGGCTGTAATTCTGTTGTCCTTCAACTTAGAATCAAGAAATTTTACATACCTGTGTATCTGGACACAAGAGTGTGTCATGCGTAGTAGCTCTTCAGTTTGTGTGTTATAACTGTCAATCCCAGTTAATTTTCATGGATGATAATATATTTACCTTAGTGACACAGGGAAATCTTCAGCATCCAATGTGATAGGAGAACTAGGAAGTTATTCAGTCTTATTTTATGTCCTATGTATAATGTCAAATACTGAGCCAATATTGTGGCTCACATAGTAGTAATATCAAGACTGTTTGATGAAAGATTCATTCCCTAGTGCAAAATGGTGACACTTGTTGGTTACATAAAGACGCTTGAAAACTTTGGAATAACAAACTTCTGGGAAAATGATGGAGGCAACAACATTGGAAGCTGCGTACATGTGTTATTGCAAAAGCTGCACTCCCAATATTAAATATATCAGCTCAGTTATATTTGGGTACACACTGCAAGTTAGTGCAATTCCTACAAATTAAGAACATCCTGTGAATTTAAAGCTACTTTTGACAGAGAGGAATAATTAAACATAAACTTATCATTGGAAAATGGGGAAATTTTACAAAACTAAAAATCAGTGCACATGATCAGAAAATTGAGTTGGCTTGTTATGCTGCAACTGCCTGAGAAAATAGAACATGTCTCCATTGCCAAAATTCACAAATTAAAGATGTAATACATTTTATGCTAGCTGCAGCAAATGCAACCAATTTTGAAATAAACTTCCTGGAAAATTTCTGAATTACAACTATCATACTGGACATTATCTCAGAATGAAAAATGATAAATGGTGGCTGTGGGGACAAATATATACTTAAACAAGTGGTTAACTATGTAAGTACTTTGTCACCAAGACAAACAGCTGCCATTGTCTCTCTTGAGTCCCCCAGTCAGGTGTAATGTACATGGTATATGGTATATATATGTGTGTGTGTGACATTGGACACTGAATATGCATACATGTGTGTACATGTATCTGTCTTCCTCCAACATCTTGTAGCATGATGTAGTGCGTGTGTTTTTTGTTTGTCTTCAAAAATATCTTTCACCTGCTTGTATGTTGTCGTACTGATGTAATATTGGTTTGGGTACAATAAAGCCTAAATATTGTTATTTAGTTTCCAGCGAGTGTGTGAACTCAAAGAGTCTGGTGTGATCAGCCAAGTGAGACTCCAACAGCAGAGAACAACATCAGCTCCGTTATTCCTGACATTTTTCCATTCTTAGGAGTCAATTAACAAAGAACGTGTAGCTACTGCAGACAGTTTATTGTGGGAAACACTGCATAACAAGTATGGGCTTGGACATTTTGTTTCGAGGGACATTTGTTCATGCCACAAAAGAAAATCCAATGGAAATTTTGGAGGATCGACTGCTGGGAATTCATCATGGCAAGGTAAAAAATCAGTGTAATTTGTTTACATACATATTTTGTTCTTAATGATGGGTGCAGATGTGTAATTTTAGTCACATTTATTTTATTCTTAACATTTATTCTGCTTTACTCCCATTACATTTGATGACCTTAACTGCTTTTAAATAGTGTGCTTTCGAGACTGTGGGCAGCACCAAACAGCATTATGTATTTCCCTATAGCCAGTGGCCCTGCCTTGGGAGAAGTTTACAGTGGTCCCTGTCTTCAGAGACCACCTCTGGGGCAGGTTTAATTGTGATGTCTCAAAACAGGTAGTCTTTCATTAGAGGTATTATAACATGGAAAAGATAGCACAGTGTTCTGAGAGAGCGGTCTTAAAAAGATATGCGGTCTCTCATTGGAGGGGTCTCTCAAGACAGGTACCACTGTATTATGTCATGTTAAGGTGCCCAGCTGTTCAACTACATGTCGTATGAAGTACATTCACATTAACCAAGGTTAACTACAGACCTGCTCTGGCAACCTAGGTTGCTGGGCAACACATCTATGCTGCCACCATGATGAGGGCACATAAGCAGAGAATACCAACTGACCACCTGGACATTATGCTTTTGCTACCAAAGGGCAATTTCTAACTATTTAGTGTGTCCTGAATGTTTTTAAAATTAATAATTTCACTAAAGCTTTTTGCCTTTTCAAGCAAGTTGTTCCTTGTATGAGAGACATACATTTACTCTACAAATTTTCAAAAGCAAAAGAGAATCTGGGATTTTCTAAGAAATCGTCTGATCTTTTTTACCTGTGTATTGAGTATGAAAAGTCGCACAAACTTTATAAATTCCACAAAAACAACCATTTTCCAATTTTGTATCACCATTGTGAACAAACATACAGTCATGAACTAGGAAAGATGCTGCATAGCAAATCAGTGTGTGTGTGTCTTCAAAGCATATTGGTATGGCAATGTACAACTATTCCATTACACAGAAGTAGAAGTTGGAATGGCATCTCTATCTATTACAGCTTTGAAGTTATTCACGATTTAAAATTTCTAATGGTGCTATTTAGCATAATTTAAATTGCTACAACTTTTATTTTTAATCCATTAGGTGTGCAATGGTCAACAACCCCCAAGTAGAAGTTGAAATGACATCTATCTATCATAGTGTTGAAGATATTCAAGATTGAAAATTTACTTAAAGTATAATAGATAGAGATGTCATTCCAACTTCTACTAAGTGACTTAGTAGAAGTTGGAATGACATCTCTATCTATTATACTTTTGAAGATATTCAAGATTTAAAATTTCAAATGCCCCGAATTTGCATACTTTTAAACATCTTCATTTCTCTGTATAAAAAGGTCCAACTCCTTGTATGGAGGTACAATCATGCAAAGTTTGGAGTTTCTACAATAGTGTCCAAGAAAAGTGTCAGACAAATTTGCTGGTGAAGAAGAAGAAAGGAGAGAGAGAGAGAGAGAGAGAGAGAGAGAGAGAGAGAGAGAGAGAGAGAGAGAGAGAGAGAGAGAGAGAGAGAGAGAGAGAGAGAGAGAGAGAGAGAGAGAGAGAGAGAGAGAGAGAGAGAGAGAGGAGAGAGAGAGAGAGAGAGAGAGAGAGAGAGAGAGAGAGAGAGAGAGAGAGAGAGAGAGAGAGAGAGAGAGAGAGAGAAGTGTGTGTTGACACACACACACTTTAAAACTTTAAATATGTCAAGGAGGTATGTTTCTGTGACATATGGCCTGAAAGTGAAGTCAGTCATGCAGGGTGGACATTACCTTAAACATATTTTAAACATATTTTATTGAGGGGGGAGAAAAAGAAAGACGGGGGGGGGGGGGGGGGGGGGGGGGGAGGACCAAAAAAAGGTCATGCCTTATAAATGTTACACCATATGGCTGTGGTTCTCAAATTTACTTTGGGTAACACACAGTGATACTTGCTTTGAAGATCAACTGGGAAACAATAGGCTTTGCAGGACCAACTTTTGAAAACTCATGATATCCTTTGTCATTGATCTGCATTTCAAGACCATGTGCAACACCACACGTGTTTGTGTGTGTGTGTGGTGTGTGTGTGTGTGTGTGTATTCGTTTGGGCGCACATACTATGTATGCATAGCATTAGCATATCCAGGGGTGTTCTTGGTTGCCCGAGCCCTTTCTTACTGGGCCCCACAATGTGTATGCCAGCCTGCACACACACAATGTTTGTTAACTTAAGACTTGATTATTTGCGGTTTTACAGTTAGCAGCAGTTGATTGTATAATAGAAGGTAACATTTTATGATCGTCATCTGTCAGAAAACACCACTAAAACAACACTGTACTGCGTGAGTAGCCTTGGCTGCTTTAATTATTTCCCAGGTAGTTTTCATCCACAGAATCATAACATTAAGTTTTAAATGATTAATGAAGCAAGAAACATGATATTTGACTGCAACAATAATGTTCAACTTTTTTTAGGCTTGTAATACTGGTATGTAAGTGCTTACAGAAAAAAAAAGAAGAGATTATTGACAACATATTTATAAACTGAAAAGTTGGCTGTGGATGTCCAACAATTCAGTCTCTTGCCACCTATACACCATTCCACGTTCTAAACTACACACTGAGATATATCAATATGCCCCCATCACTCTTTGCACAGTTCTGTATGGCTCTGCAAGTTGTTACATTTCTAAAAACCTGAAGATTTTCTCAGCAGTTCATGAATACATTGAGAACAGTGCACACTTTAAACCATCAGGTATTGGGATACTTATAGTCCAGCCAACATTACTCTATTGAAAGTGCTTTCTCTTTTGTGTGTGTGTGTGTGTGTGTGTGTGTGTGTGTGTGTATTTGAAAATTGGTGGGGATTTACCTTGGGTGGTCTTCAAATAGTCACACTCTAGTTATTTTACCTTGAGCAGCTGATTTGTCAGTCAGCTGAGGTTATGTGGTGGTTGGGCGTCCATCTTCTGTCTGTCCATCAATGGGTATTTTCAATATCTTCAAAACCGTTACCGAGATTTACTTCAATCTTGTTGGGAATGTACCTTGGGTAGGGCTCCACCAAGTTTGGTCATGCTCCATTGATATTTTTGTTTTTAATGCATTTTTTGTATTGCAAAATCTTTAAAAAAATCTACTCTGAAACCACCATGCCAATTGTTTCTAAATTGCACAGGGACACTTCTGAGGATCCCCAGACCTTAAGTTGTTCAACAGGTGATGCTGCATTTTTTTTCTATTGTGTTTTCTTCAAATTTTTGGGTGTTAAGGCCATTTTCAACTTCACCAAAACCTTCACTTTGATTGTTCTTAAACTTAGTGGAAATGTAGCTTGTGGGAGGGTGAAGGTGGCTGTTCCCAGGGTGGCCCATGGGTCGCCCATAGCATGACTGCTGACTTCTCGAAGGCCTCGTGTCCAAGTTTCTGATTTCACATATATATTTTTTTGTTGGTGTCGATGTGAAGATCTCATATACATAAAAAAGATTGTCAGTGTCACTTTAAGCACAAATACTATTTTTCAGTAAGGGTCTGATTTGACGATTTATTGGGACTCATGAAAAAATATTTGACTTAGAGTCTTGAAGTGTTACATATTGTAAGTTCATGTGGCTACCCATCACCGTTTCAGTTATGTCAATTTGCTGACATAATGGGCAATTACTTAAGGTGTACTCACTCCCTTGCAATGGATCTTCTTGCATGGGCAGCTGACACATTCCTCTGCTACTTTGATGTGTTGTCATTGAAAAGATGCTTTTGAGTTTGTCAACAACTGAGATTCTTTGAAGATTTTGGTCCTAACCTGAACCACTCTGTGGTTGCTGTCTTCTGGTATCACACCAGCCTGACCACAAAGAGGTTGGGCGAAGGGGGTGATTTCCATAATCAGGTTAATGCCATGATGGCAACAAAGTTCCAACATGGCATCCCCCTTCAACAGCGTGCAGTGTTGAGTCTAATTTTTTGAGAACCATTGTTGCTGCAGTCACGGCTGTGACACCACTCATGTCTCTTGAGTTTGAGTTTTGGTGGATCAAAGAGGCAAATGGCTTTATCCATCATGATGTGGGAGCCTCAGCATGTGCAATATGTTGGAAAGTTGTGAGGCAAACTTAGTCAAACTACAGTCAAAACTTTCAGGTGGTCAAGCTAATCTATGCCAGTACAGTGTGCAGGCACTGTGCTGGTGAGCTGACTCTCATTGAAGTCATTGAAGCATTTTCACCCAGTGACCAGAATTGAATGATGTGCGTCACAGCTGAGCAGTTTTGATTGACAGCCCTCATTAGCATGCGTTCAAAATATTGTTACACTTGGGCCCCTTTGGGGAGACATACCCTTTTTCTAATCACAATTTTTGCTGTGAAATAATTTTTTCTGGAACTTTTCCTTTGGCTGTCAAAAAAATATCCACCCAAAAGTTTGAAACAGCCCAAACAAATTTATTAACACATGGGATGTTTCACGATGAGTTTGCCCCTGCACATTTTTCACTAAGTGGTAATACTCTGGATCCCTGATTTTTGACAATTTTTTCAATTGGGTGCCTGTCAGTTAATGCATGCATTCCTATTGATTAATATGTAAGTCAATGGAGATTGCAATAGAAATTTGCTTTTTTCGACTTCTCTAAAACCATCAATCAGTTTCAGTTCAAACTTGGTGAGGATATACCTTAGATGGGTCTCTACCAAGTTTGTTCAAATGGTCGTGCTTCAGTGATTTTTTTTTCTTTTTTTCTGGGCAAAATCTTAGAAAATCCTGTTCTCTGAAACGGCTGCACCAATTGTTTTGAAATTGCATTGGGACACTCCTGGAAAACCCCAGACCTTAATTTGTTCAAGAGGTGGTGCTGCAAGTTTTTAAATTTTTTCCACAAATTTTCGTGTGTTAAGGCTATTTATGACTTCTTCTCCAGAACTGTCATAGAGATTATTCTGAAACTTAGTGGATGTGTAGCTCATGGGAAGGGAAAAAAACAAAGGTGTTTACTAAGTAGTGAACAAATTTTTGAGTTTCCACCAAATTCATTCAAATTTATTCAATTGGAAATTCACATTTTCAACTTCTTCTCCATAATCATGAACCAGATTCACTTCAAACTTGCTGGGCATGTACCTTAGGTAAGTCTCTACCAAATTCATTCAAATGGTCATGTTCTTATGATTTTGAAATGAATTTGCTGTTAAATTTTTTAGCGAAATCGTAATAGATCTTGTGCTTTTATACTGCTAAGCCAAGTGCTTTGAATTTGCATGGGGACACTTTTGGGGACTTCCAGTTCTTCATATGTTCAACAGGAGGGGCTGTGATTTTATGTATGTTTTTATGAATTTGTGTGTGTTTTCTCTATTTTCGACTTCTCCAAAACCATCACTCGGGTTGTTCTGAAACTTGGTGGAGTGTAGCTTGTGGGAGGGGTAAACAAACTTGTTCACTGGGTGCTGATACTCTGGATTCCTGATTTTTAATGAATTTTTCAATTCGTGTACCTGTCAGTTAAAGAGTGCATTCCAATTGATTACCATGTGGGTCAGCGGGGGTTGCAATGGAAATTTACATTTTAGGCTTCTTCTCCAAAACCGTCAACAAGATTCACTTGAAACATGGTGGGGATGTACCTTGGATGTGTCTTTACCAACTGTGTTCAAATGGGATAAGCTCCTTTGATTTTGAGATTCTTCAAATTTTTCTTTTGCAAAATCTTTTCCAAAACTGCTCAGCCAATTGCTTTGAAATTGCATACAGACACTTCTGGGAACCCCCAGAACTTAATTTGTTTGACAGGTTGTGTTGCAATTTTTCATCTTTTTTTTGTGAATCTTTGTGTGTTTTTCCCATTTAGACTTCTAGAAACCTGTCTCTCAGATTGTTCAACGTAGTGGAAATGTAGCTTGTGGAAGGATTAATCAATTTTATTCACCAAGGGGTGACACTCTGGATCCCTGATTTTTAGCAAATTTTTCAATTTGGGTACTTGTCAGTTAATGCATGCATTGCTATTGATTACTGTGTAAGTAAATAGGGATTATAATCAAAACTCCTAAGTTCTACTTCCTCCCCAAAATCCTCATCCCCTAGACTAGGCTGGGACTTATTATGGGTTAAATGTCACGGTCAGCTTAGGATTGGCTGTTCACGCAGCGTTCCTATTTTTTGTTCTTATCAGATTTGACCTGTTTGTCAAAGTTATGATGTGTACACGTACTTGATTGCAGGAACATTTGGGTCATGCTGATATGCTTTAGCTGAGAAATGGATCGAACTGTTAAAAGGTTTAAAAAAGTGTCAGCATGCATAGAAGTCTTATACAGTACATGTATTATGTGCCCAAATTTTTGCATTTTATCACAAAAACCTGTATTTTCATTCTCCAAATGTATTTGCTATTTGTAAAAAGAAATGTGGACATGTACTTTGTCTGTTGCAGATCGCATGTACTTTCTTGAGTACATTTTTTTTGACAGGTATTTAGGTGTCCTGAGGTCATTAATGGTTGATAAAGCGGTACCCCCATTTGTTACGCTGGTCACACAGTTGTAACCCAGCTATTCATGTTTAATATGTGTGTATTCTAGACATTATATGTAAAGAAACAACAGCCTCTCATCTTTTTTTTTTTTTGTCCATGAGAGGGGTTCATATAGGCAAAGCCTGTTTCCAAATCGTCTTTCTGAATGAATATGTTTAAAACAACAAAGGCAACTGTATGTGTCAAGTGGTTGCATACTTTAATATAGGATTTGAGCCATTGGATGTAGGTGTACAGGCTTTGTATGAGCTGTGACAAAATACATAGACACTCTTTATTAAGCAACATTGCAGAAATTATATAGCAAACTAGAAGCAGTAGCCAAAAGGCATACTGGATACCCCCCCCCCCCCCCCCCAACATGTGAGTACATTGTGCCTCAATGTTTTCCATAACCTGAAGCTGAGAAAAAACCTCGAGGTGACTTTGTCTAGATGAACACCATATGCAATTACTTGAACTTTTGCCTTGAGCTGTTTTGACAAAACTGTTCGTACTCACTCCTGCTTCATGACACACCTATATCCAGATGCCTGCTATAATTGACCAATATAAATCAAAGTCATTGTTGAGTACTAACTCATTGTTACTTCAAGATACACTTTTATACAGAAGCCTGCTGTGACCTTGGCCTATATGGTTAAGGTCATTGTTGCTTCATGGCACACCCTTTAGTGATAGACAATAACCATAACCCACCTCCATGATGGAGTTAGAGACCATTATGTCTACAGGTCTACCGACAGAAGCCTGCTGTGACCTTGACCTACATAGCTCAAAGTCACTGTTGTTCCATGACACACACCTTTTAGTAAAAGAGAATTACCATACAAAGTTTGAATAAGATTGATGCATCAATGAAGGAGTTAGAGTCCGAACAAGATTATGTCTACAGGTGCCTGCTGTAACCTTGAGCTTTAGAGATCATTATGTCTACAGTTCTACCTACAGATGCCTGCTGTGACCTTGACCTACATAGCTCAAACTCACTGTTGCTTCATGACACCCCCTTTTATAAAAGAGAATAACCATACAAAGTTTCAAGAAGATCCCTGCATTAATTAAGGAGTTAGAGTCCAGACAAGATTATGTCTACATGTGCCTGCTGTGACCTTGACCTATATAACTGAAGGTCATCATTGTTTCATGACACACTCTTTAGTGACAAAGTATAACCATACAAAGTGTGAAGAAAATTGGAGCACAATTGAAACAGATAGAGTCAGGACAAGATTACGTCTACAGACAGACGGACAGACATGGTGAAACCAGTATACCCCCTCCACTTCTTGGGGGAGGGGGTATAATAATGGAATTATGATGGTAGTCATCCATTCACTTGTTTGTAATGTGTTTCGGAAAATATTTGAAAACTATTGTGGATCCTGCTTAAATGTGATCCACGGAGCAATGTATCTCTCTGTGTCTATTGTGACCATCTTTCTCGGGTCCTTCTCATTGAGCCCTCCATACTCAGTGTGGCCTCTTTCTGTACAGCAGAGGTATCCTTTGTGGTGCTTCCAAGTATGGGGTCAATAGACAGGCCACTCTGTGTGTATTTCCTGAAAGGAAATAAGCTGAAGAATGCATAGGACAAAAAACTCTCAATCATGTAAGTTTTAGATAAAGAAATACAAGAATGTTACAAAAATTATTTAAATTAATCAGAATAATTATCTTACTGTTTTCGCAAATAAAATGGAATGAGTTACCAAAGGGAACAGTGCTTCAGTAGGTTTCATAAAATACTGTAAGACGGTGTGCTGGCTTGAAATACCCAGGCATGGAAAGTCCAGTTCACGTTCACTCTGCAGGTTACAAGCATGGCATTATGGTTACTGGACAGCATTCTTATCATCCAGCGTGTCTTTATTTATATCGGACTCCACCACCACCTTACAAAAAAAAAAAAAAAAAGGAGAAAACCCAGAAGATTAAATTTTGTTATGCTACATTATTATTCATTCATAAAGTAAAGGTGACTGGCACAGATAGAGGGCAGTGAATACCTTTACAGGCATCTACCTGATCCGTGATGCATTCTGCATGTTTTCTTTTCTCTTTCTGTCTTCAGGATCATTTCCGTGCTACATTGTATGGAGTTAGGCATTGATTATTTTTGCTAGAAAAGTGAGCCTAAATTAGCTCCTGGAATCAGACATCTTTATATGTGGTGAATTAATGTCATTCTTGTCATTCATTCCTCCAGTTTAATAGTGACAGTTGGGAACTGAGGCATAGTTGTAGTCACTGGCTTGAGAGACCACTCTAATGGCAACCACCTGCGTGGAAAGACAACTTCGCGTTGTGTGTTTGATGTTATCTATACCTCCAGTGAAAGACCACCTGTCTTGAGGGACCACCATGTGATCAGTCCCAGGGGTGGCCTTTCTGAAGACAGGTTTCACTGTAATAGTATACATCTGGAAAAGTCTTGGACACTAAAAATCTTGGGAGAACTCTTTAATTCCTGATGATATATATAGAAAAACCAAGCAAGTATCATCATGGGTGAATGGTAAATGGCGGATAGCATATAAATAACACAATATAAGGTAACAACGTGCAGAAGCTCTGTTGTAATATTTTATCTGTATTTGTAAGCTGCACCTGTAGGTAAGAGTATAATTTCATGCATCTTTTATACATATATGCAGTTTACTCAATATATTCACATGGCCAGTGTGCTGGTTATGTTATTTTGTTGTCTACTCAGTTGAATCCATTTCATAGGTGACCTGTTTCTTGAGAGGCCAGCCAATATAGTGGGACAGCTATGTGCAGCAATAAGATGTTTACTTCTGACAGAATGTTTGGAAATTGGCTATATGAGGGTTTTAATGTATGCAATTAATTTAATAAAAAAAAAAAAAAATGAGGGACATTTTGTCAGATGAATGCTTCCCTGTCAAAATTGAAGCTTGGGTTAAAATGTTATTTTAGCTCAGCTGACTTGTCAGTCAGCTTAGCATTTAGGAGGTGCCAATTACTTTGGGTAAGTCTCTGCTAGGTTTTATAGTCACACTCCAGTGATTATTTTGATTTTATATATATATATATATATATATATATATATATATATATATATATATATATATATATATATATATATATTTTGGGGGTGCAAATACTAAAAAATCTCCGAAACTGCTCACCCAATTGCTTTTATATCACACTGGAAATGGTCATGCACCAGTAATTTTTTTATATTTTTTCTATGATTTTGGGGGGGGGGGTTGTTGTTGTTGGAAAATCTTAAAAAATCTTCTCTGAAACCACTCACCCAATTGCTGTAATATCACACAGGAACACTGCTAGGGACTCCTAGTTCTTAATTTTTAAGCTCCTAATCTTCCAATCTATTGCAGATAGACACAAAGTTTCAATGTGCATATATAGGTTTGTGACACCTGCCAATATAATGGACAGTAAATGAAAGTTGTGGAATTTCGAATTGTTCTAATTAGTGGCATTGAAAACCTAAAAAGTTGAATATCTCAAAAATATTATTTAAAGTATTATAGATAGAGATGCCATTGCAACTTCAATTTGTAGGTTTGTGGCAAAGCCGCATCAAATGAACCATAAACCAAAGTTGTAGGATTTGAATTTATGCAGATTAGGTGTATATGCAAAATTTAAATTATGAGTAGCTTCAAAACTATTATAGATAGAGGTGTCATTCCACTCCAATTTATGTGTTTGTGACAGCCGCATCCAATGAACCATGGAAGAAAATTGTACAATTTTAATTCATGCAAATAGGATTAATACACAAAATTTAAATCTTGAACAAGTTCAAAATTATTACACATGGAGGTGCCATTCCAACTTCAATAATGTTGATATAGCCCCATCCAGTGAACCATAAACCAAATTTGTAGGCTTTTAATTTATGCAAATTAGGCAAATGCACAAAATTAAAATGGGGAATAGCATCAAAACTATTATAGATAGTAGTGTCATTCAAACTTCACTTTATAAGTTTGTGACATGGCCACATCCAATGAACCAAGAACCAAGAACCAAAGTTGTAGCATTTCAATTTATGCAAGTTAGGCTAATCTACAAAACTAAGATTAGGTTGAACAATGGCAAAGTGTTGCATTTCAAACTGTTCTCATTTTGAAGGCACCCAGACACATTTGCTCTGTAGCAAATTTTTTTTTTTTAGTGTAGATCTGATGTCACATGATGTGTGGATTGGTACCTTCATTAAGTGCAATTACACAGTCATCTGGTCACAGATGACTGGTCACAATTGTGCAGCTCCTGACGCCTTGGACAAAGACATGCAATGTGCTATTAATATGCCATATGTCAACACTAAGTCATTCCTACACTGTGTGGCACCCATCTTGTCAGTGCAGCTGTCTACATGTAATATTAATGACATGTCATGGCTGTAAATTTTCTTTTTTAGTGTATGACACCCAAATTCGACTGTGTACTTTAACAATTGTAGATATTCATTACATGAAATTAAGTGATATTTAATAATGAAATGCTAGGCTGTCTCCATACTTCAACACTTCATGGCAAGATGCCGGGACAGTGTGGCTTAACTTAAAATTTCAGAGATTGAGTGACACATGGTCTGGTTTACAATGCCAGGAGAAGCTTAAGTTACATCAGAAGTATTTCTGCCTATTCTAAAGGCAATCTGACATAGTGTTTTGCAGAAAATTACAAACAGATTTAAGACAAAAAAAAGTTCAGCTGAAAACTGCAGTTTTGATAGGGAAAGATCAGTCTGTAGTCTGACAAAATGTCCCTTCCTTTTTTGCATTCAGCAGGTCTCAAAACCCACATGTGTGCTAATTTCATATTGCTATATGCTCCACATATTTTCCCAACATTTTAGAAGAATTTAGCCCTTTAATGGCCAGCCTGGGGTATAATTTGTAGGCGGGTGGAAAAGTATGACATCCATGTGTTGATAGGCTTCCCACAGTGAAGACTTTAGCTAGTTTTGTGTAATAGCCAGGCACTTTTGCATGCATATTTCCTATTTGCTTTTGGTGCATGTACAACACCAGCTGTAGATCTAATGTTTGTTTAAGTAATTATCCAGCCTTGGGGTCCTTTACATGTTGTGGTGGTATACCCAATACTGACCTGGGGCTACTACTATAAGTATATAATGTATTGTTATCCTCAAAGCATCATGGTGTGTACAAAAGCACCCATAAATTACATACAGAAACAGGCCGACACAAGAATACACCTGCAGAGGCAAGACTTTGTACCCAGTGGGATCAAAAGGTGGTTGAAGATGCATTACATTTCATATTTGACTGTACTAGGTACAACAAAGTGTGCAAGAACTTGCTAGATATTTGTAGCACAGAATCCCAATATTTCAGCACCATGAGTAATCAACAGAAGTTTTTTTCATCAGTAACTCTTCAACATACCACATAAAAACATTGGGCCAGAACATACATAATGCTTTAGAGTCAAGCATTGTACCAGATGACATGTGAAGGACCATTACATAGATATACTGTGTATAATGGCTGCTAATCAAGGATTGTACAAAGATAATATGTGATAGACCCCATAGGTATTGTGTGTGTGTATATATATATATATATATATATATATATATATATATATATATATGTATATAATAGATCATTTCTTTTTTTTTTTTTTTTTAAACCTAGGTTAATCTGTAGTTTATATATTTAGAGTTGCTCAAAGCCAACAGAGGGTGTTTATCTGTACACTGAAATTGTATTTTGATGTTTGGCCCATAGAGGGTGGATCATGTCAATAAAGAATCTAAATCTGAATAGCTGGAGATTGCTAACTGTGGAGTCAGAAAGAGATGTTCTGGTGGTCCCATAGAGCTTAACAGTTGAACAGCCCATCAACCTTGTCCAATGTAGCCCTTGTGTGTGAATGCAGATACATTGTCTCTGAGGTGGTACCTGGTATAAAGCCCATCTTTTGTGAGAGATTATATGGCTTCTTGATTGAGAGAACTAGACACTGATAATTTTTAGATTAATTTGACCTGTCAGGAAAAACTACCTATCGTGTCGATGCCACTTTTTGACCAGCACAGGGGCGTGTCTTTAAAAGGCAAGTAAAAGTCTGCAAGTACATGTAGTACTTGTAACCATGAAGTACAGTCAGACACTTGGCTACAGACCCAGTGTGTCCTTGTTGTATATTAGCATGCAGTCAGGTTCACCTATAGAAAAAGCATTCTTTTAGAGTGTGTTTGCTAGCTATACAGAACAAGTTAATAATTATCACTAATACACATGAGTGGAGTGGACAAAACACACAGGTAGGTCTGTTCAGCAGGCAAAGAGTGTGTGTGTGTGTGTGTGTGTGTGTGTGTGTGTGTGTGTGTGTGTGTGTGTGTGTGTGTGTGTGTGTGTGTGTGTGTGTGTGTGTGTGTGTGTGTGTGTGTGTGTGTGTGTGTGTGTGTGTGTGTGTGTGTGTGTGTGTGTGTGTGTGTGTGTGTGTGTGTGTGTGTGTGTGTGTGTGTGTGTGTGTGTGTGTGTGTGTGTGTGTGTGTGTGTGTGTGTGTGTGTGTGTGTGTGTGTGCAGTTTTTCAAAGCAAACCATCTTGTACATATAAAAAGTATATGGACATCTTTTTTTTCCAGATTGTGTACATAGGAAATGGCAAGGATCAAAGTCAAGTGGCCAAGGAGTACGGCCTATCAGAGGCAGAGGTCAGGGTCTTAGGAGCAAGGTAAAAACAAACCAGATTTCATCACTTCGGCTGTACATGTGTTTCAGTGTTGTTCAAGACAGGAATACCCTTATTATTTTTAGTACAGTTTATTTTCTCTTGTTACCACAATATCTCCAGAATGGTCCAATGTATTTTGCTCAAATTTGGTAGTATGTTTACCTAGCATGCGAATATGAACTGATTAGATTTTGGTGTCCATGACCTAATTTGAGCAAACGACAGCCTAATTACATGCATGTTAGGGCTCAATACAGCAATATCTCCAGAACGCTCTAATGCATTTTTGCTCAAATTTGGCAGTATGCTTATCTTGCATGTCAAGATGAACTGATTAAGTTTTGGTGTCACCATGACCTAACTTAAGCAAATGGCAGCCTAATGACATGCTCGTCAGGGCTCATTACTGCAATATCTCCAGAATGCTCCAATGTATTTTGCTCAAATTTGACACTATGCTTGTGTAGCATGCCAAGATGAGCTGATTAGGTTTTGGTGTCACCATGACCTAATTTGAGCAAATGGTGGACCCTTGAGTCAACGCTTGTGTTAAAGGTATGTGTAGTTTCAATCTGGTCCTACGTGGTACAAGTTGCTGACCACTGACAGTGTTACTGTAAGTTTTACTTATTATGCCCCCCTCCTGCCAGAGGAGGGGCATATAGTAATCGCTTTATCTGCACGTGCATCCCCTTTCATATCCGGCCTATTATTCGCTTGTCCTTCAACTTGCATTAATGAAACTTGACACACAGGTGCATGTGGACATAAGGGGTGCACTGTTTCTCTGTCAATGCAAGCAGCCTTTCATCACTTTTTCAAATAGTGCGTTTCTGCGTCTGTTTGTTCACTTTTTGTGTCCAATCTCTAATTTGCTTGTCCTTCAACTTAGATTAATGAAACTTTACACACAAGTGCATCTGGACATAAGGGTGTGTTAATTACCAAAAGTAAGTCATCAGGTCTAGCACCTGGGTCACAGTGTAAAATCCTGTCTGGGCTATAATTCTTTTGTTAGATCAATGAAACTTTACACACAGATGCATCTAGACATAAAAGTGTGTCATGTCCGAAAAGTAGGTCACTAGGTCAAATATCTTGGTCAAAAGTAACATATCCTTGTAAAATCGTGTACGGGCTATTATTCCTTTACTGTTTAACTTAGTTTCATGTTACTTGACACACACATATATCTTGACCTAAAAGTTTGTCATGAAACAAATGGGTCACTAGGTCAAGTATCTGGTCCACGCTATTTGTGTCCGGGCTATAGCTGGCTTGTCTTTCAACTTAGATTATTGAAACTTTACACACAGGTGCATCTGGACATGAGAGTGTGTCATATACCAAAAGTAGTTCACTAGGTCAAGTATCTGGGTCACAGTGACATATTCTTATAAAATTGTGTCCACGCTATAATTCCTTTACTATTCAACTTAGTTTCATGAAACTTCACTGACACATATATCTTGAACTAAAGGTATGTCATAAAACAAAAGTATGTCATTAGGTCAAGTACCTCGGTCAGAGTGGTACATTTATATAAAACTACATTACAGTCCATGCCTGGGCTGAAATTCTGTTGTCCTTTGATTTACAATTGTAAAACTGTACATCTTTACACAAGAGTCTGTCACGCAGAAAGTAAGTCACTTGGTCAAGTATCTGGGTCGCATTGATAGCCTATTTTTATTGACTTCAGTCATTCCAGAATGAGACCTGTGATTAGCAAAGTTATAAATGAGGCGAGGGGGCATGGATCCAGCAATCTCTGATTGCCTTTTAATTTATTAAGTCTGTGTGTGAACACAGACTTTTTGTTTCTCCTCAAATCCTTAATTCTTTATTTATTTAGCATGTGTGTGTACACAGAAAGAAATGTCCTTTGTTTCTCTTTGGCTGCCATGCCATCAGACTTTTTGTTTTTCCTGAAATGCTTTATTTATTTATATATTTATTCATTCATTCAGTCAGTCAGTCAGTCAGTCTGTGTGTGAAGACAAACATCTTGTTTCTCCCCAAATAGTTCATTCTTTATTTATTTGTTCATTTGGTCTTTTGTGTGAACACAATATTTCTTGTTTTTCCCCTATTTATTAATTAATTAATTAGTCAGTCAATTAATCAATCAATTAGTTAATTAATTATATGCATCAGCTTTTCAACACTGTTGTTGCAAAAGGTACCAAACTTGGCATGGTGATAGACCTAGTAGTTAAATTGTGCATATTGTTTGGAACAGTTATGATGTTAAAAATTATGCAAATTAAAGGCATATTAGTGGCAATTTTAAATCCTACATATCTTCAAAACTTTTCTAGAAAGAGTGACTATTCCAAGCTTAATATGTGGCTCTATTGCTAAAGCAAAATCCTATAGCATGCAAACAAAGTTTGAAATTCTAATTTATTCTAAATTAAATAAATTTCCTCAGAATATGCCTGCATCAGACATATTTGCTCCCCCCTCCCCCATAAGCTGGTGACTGTTTCCACAGCCTGGCTGTTATGCAACCAGAGATAATTGAACTGTGAGAGCCTGGCCTCCATACCTATCAGTACAGAGGCAGTGGTGCCCAGTGCTGTGGGCTCCCCCTTCAATCCCTAGGGAGACTGGCTGTGTTGGTGGAGTAAACTTGTCTACATTGTGTTACAAAGCAGGGTTGGGGCAAGGGGTTTTCCGTACCGGCATACTGGGCATTTTTATTTGCCGTACTTATGTACTAGAAGTCTTTTTTTTTAATTTTCATATTTGTACCAACCATTATTTGGACATTTTCTTATTTTGTGAACCTTGCACTAGGGCATAATTATAACTTATACCAATGTGCGAGCACCCCCCAGCCCCCACCCGCTTTGCAGGCTACATAGTCTGACGCCTCCTTGGTGTGAGTCCCCATCACAATAGGCTAGTGCTGACTGAGAGGTGCCACACAGGAGGGCATCTTTAGATATCATCATCATCATCATCATTGAGAGGTGCCATTTCAACTACAATTGATAGGTTAGTGACATAGCAGCATCCAATGAAATATAAACCAAAGCTGAGCATGTCTTTAGAAAGGGAGATTCAGATCAACTACCAGAAATCACTCAAACACAGATCCAAACTCCTTGTAAGGACCGACTGTAATATAGAAGGATTGTGGTCAGGGTGAGTGAGTACATTGAGGCAGGCAGATTTCTCATAGCTGTTGTATTTGTGGACCCAGCAGTGACATTTGCTCATCAGTTAAGTATCTAGAACATTGTTTCATAACCTTTGTAAATGCTGCCCAGGTTACAATAAAGATTCATCTTATTTCATTCATGTTCAGTCAGTGCAAACTTGCAACTTAGCTTTGTCAAGGACTGTAAGTTGCCCATTGCCTGTTGGCTATCATCTGTCATCCACCATTCCCATTTTCAACTTTTCCAAAACTATTTGCTGGATCCTCTCCAAAGTTGCTGGTGATCTGTTTTGGGTGGGTCTCAACAAGTTTGTTCAAATGGTCATGCCCCAATGTTTTTTGTAGTTTTTAATGATTTTGTTTGTTTATTTTTCGTTTGGCCAACTCTTAAAAAGTCTTTTTCAAAACCACATGGGCAATTGTTTTGAAGTTACAGTGGAACACTTGTGGGTATCCCTCGATCTTATTTTGTTTAACATGTGGTGCTGTGACTTTTTCAATTATCTAAAATATATTTTTGTGTGTTTTCACAATATTTTACCTCTCCAAAAAAATTCTGTCCAACTGTTGCATCATTGCAAAAAATGTGACAGAAACTTCAAAAATTGTGACAGCGAATTTTAAGAGATAATGAATTTGTTGCAATCATTTGATAAGCTGATATAGGTTTGCATTTTGTTACTTGATTTTGTTGTAACATAACACTTTTTACACCTAAAATGTGTACAAGTGTCCAAAAATTGTTGCCGGAAAGCTCATAAGAAGCCCGTAGATTGTTTACATTTCATGAGCTTCTGAGGGCTTTGCCCCCTGGGTCCCCACTGGAATGCTGCCACTGGACCTCACCAGCCCAGGGCCCAAGGTGGCCCCTATAACCCTGGCCAAGAAAATACAATTTGCCTCAGGCTCTATTTGCTCTAGTATCTCTTACTTTGGACAGCCCTGCAAATTTGTCATTCAGATTATGCTGAAATTTGGTGGAAATGTACCTTGTGAAAGGGTTGAAGAAAGCTGTTCATAGGCGATGTTGCTCTGAATCCCAGAGTTTGTGAATTTTAGTGTTTGCTTTATATTTTGAGACCTATTTGAGCCAGAACTTTAATAGTGGACCTGACAATAGTCTGTGATAAGGGGTTGGTTTGGGGCTGAAAATAGAGTACATGGACATAATTGTCATGGTTATAGGGCCACTTTGGTTTTTGCATATTAGGTCAGCTGCATGAGCACAGGATTATCACAGCCCTCTTGTTATTTAGTTAGTTTTATATGTTGCATATGACAGGGAGTTCTTGATGCCAGGGTTTGTGGACACACACATCCATGCCTCCCAGTATCCCAACTCTGGCACAGGCCTGGACCTACCACTGTTGGAATGGCTGGAAAAGTATACATTCCCACTGGAGTCAAGCTTCAGCAACATGGACTTTGCAGAAGAAGCCTATCGCAAAGCTGTGGTTAGTGTGCTTATGAAAGAAAATCTGTTTTGCTTTTTACTCATGTTCATTTCCTTGCAGTTTTCATAATGAACGATTTCAAGAAAGTTATATTTTGTGGCCATGTGATGTTTTCTCCTCAGCCACAACCATGGCTGTAGCCTTTATTTGGAAGCTGGTGATGCCGAAAGGTGACCAGGGTATGGAGGCTGCTTGAGCCCCCACAGGCGTTGAGGGGGAGCACCCCTTGCACAGATCTGGGAGCAGTGGCCCTAGAAGCCCTGGCATTTTACAGAGCCCAAAAGTGCATCCCCTTAAATGTTCTTAAGTTTGATTTTTAACACTGTTGAGTAAATGGATAAATTGTATTAATATATAGAAAAAGGGATTTAAACAAAAATAGTCAACAAAAATGTGACGGTTTGCCTTATAGGCAGAAGAGATGCTGTGACACAGTACAATGAGACTTTACTACATCACAGAAGTATCACTGAAGTGACGATATACTCCAGGCTGCATTGCCCATATAAACATGATACATTCAAGTCACTGAATTAATCAGATTTTTCCAATGAATGTACCGGAAATTTGAATCATGGCTAACCTTTGCTTTGACAAACCTAACTTTCCCTCTTTTGAAACATTTGTTGTTTTTCTTGAGCTATGCCAGTACAATCTTTTATAAGTAGACAATGGCAGACAAATGATCCTCATAAATTCTTTTTATTCAAATGTTTCAGCACCATGTTGAATTAATTGGCCTATCTCTGATTGGTAATTCCACTCAATGTGTATCTGCATACAGCAGTAAGTTGACAGCTTCGTATTAAACTAGCTGTACAAAAGTATGGAAGTGACCAGTGAAATGCACCTCTGTGTATCAAGTGTTGCTATTTTGGCAAAGTTGAAAAAGACGAAAATGAATAATTGTCTAAAGAGTAAGTGGTTTGTTAACATTAAGTTTTAATACCGTACATGTAGTTGGTACACAAGCAAACAATAAACTTTTTGAATCTGCAAATTTTCGTTCAGTTAAAACAGAGACGTCCATACAGAATGTATGCACGTCTCTGGTTAAAAGTAGCAATTAGCACAATGTTTTTGGGATAACATGAGCTGGGACATGGGATCATTAAGCAGATGCGTGGAGCCAAAATCTTTTTCACAAATGCTTATTAAAGTCCAAGGCTTTTTTGCACGATCCTAATCAATGTGAGTCAGCCTTTAGTTCAATGTAATTGTTTATTGTAAGGTTTGTAATGTTTTTCTAGTTTGATACTACATTGTATGTATTGTATTTGGATTGATTTTTATGTGTTATTCACCATAAGAAATTTCTCTGCAAAAATAGTTTATGCTGATTTATGGCCTTCACCCAATCATTTCTGAAAATTTATCATGCTACTTATTAAAACCTATGCTTATGCATACACTACACTTGATCCAAACTGAGCAGATTGACCAGTGTTGAGAAAAACCCTGAGCCTCATGCAGTTTGAATTCAATAGAAGTTCAATGTGTGCTTGATAAATGCTGCAGGTCAGCATCGATTCAGCATACATGATACTGAAACGCTTGAAAGGGCAGCATTGTTTCAGCATTTATTGAGCATATGTTTAGCAAACACTGGTGAATCCATGCTTCATTTTCTTAATTTATGTAGTTGGTTTGTATAGTGACTAATAATTCAAATTAACATGAAATTGCCAAATGAATTATGTAAATAATATTTGTCAGATGTATTGCAATATCCCATATTCTTCCAGTATAAATTTTTATTTATTTTTTAAAAAATTTGTTAAATTATGGGTATAATTTTCAGTTTATCGTTTGCCTGTATATTAGTAGGTCTATTTTGTATTTTATACATGTCTCTGTGTGTGTTCTTTGACAGAAGCGTGTAGTTAAGAATGGAACCACCACTGCCTGTTACTTTGCCACCATCCATGTGGAGGCCACCATAATGCTGTGCCGGGTTGTAGGTAAATTAACCGCTTGAGTGTTACTCATGACAATAGTCACACTTACCTAACTTATACCAAGGAGGCTACACGTGTAGCCGCCTTGCTTATACTGACACTTCCACCTTCAAATTCCTCATGCAAAGACCTCTTGTTCAACTACCAGAATTACCTAGTCTAAATTTGGCCTTTCCAGAGAAAGTGAATGGTGTGGGTCCACAGCTCTTTTCGGTCCACTGTCGATGGGCAAAGTGTGCACAGGCAAGCTCTTGACTCATCTTGAAATCAGCAATTTAAGGGTTGACATGTATGTGATTATGCAGATATGCAGCCACTACAAATATGTCACAGCATCCCTATTCTTTGTATCAACAACACACCGTGCTATGATCTGTTTATCTCATGCCTACATCAATGAGTTGTGCTGCCCCAGATGCCAAATGTTCCAGTAGAGATTCAGCAGTCTCACCAACAGCAGATGACACAATCATAACACGAGAAGTAGGGTAGCCTATTATAGTAAATTGTATATTGGTACTTCTGGTTATAGGTACTCTTCCGGCTGTAGGTACTGGTCTGGTTATAGGCACTCTTCCAGTTATACATAATCTGCTGAACAAAAGGCCTATTATAGCACTGTCTAATGACTTTTATGTACGGGCCATAATGGTCTGGCCTATACACAACTTTTGAAACATAGCCTCATCCGTCGGTCACACAGTCGTACTAAATGAATAAAGGCGATGCTTTCACGGTCACATGAAAGTCCTATGTAAGTCTTTGCCTGTAACTTGTAAATGGGAATGCAGCAAAGGCTTTGAAATAACTCTATTTTTTTTTAGTCCCCCGCCCACTTGGTGGGGGACTATAGGTTTGCACCTCGTCCGTCCGTCCTTCTGTCCATCCGTCCTTCCGTCCGTCCGTCCTTCCGTCCGTCCGTCCGAAGCTTCTCTGGGCCATATTTCCAACACCATAACACCCACAGCTACCAAATTTAATGTGTTTGTACTTCCTAGGATAGAGGTGTATGGTGTGCCAAAAGTAGGTCACTAGGTCAAATATCTGGGTCACAGAATACATATGTATGAAAAATCTTGTCCGGGCCATAACTTTTTTGTCCTTTTACTTAGAGTCATTAAATGTTAGACAAATGTGAAGCTTAGTCTAAGAAAGTGTCATAAAGCAAAACTAGGTCACTAGGTCAAATATTTGGGTCACCACGATATGTAAATATACAGAAACAAATTTTGTCCGGCACATATCTTCCCTATATTAATGCTACCTCTTCAATTTTTTTATGGTGGGTAGACCTTAGGTAGTAGCTGTGCATAGGCATTGTTTTGTGTGGCTAATTACTTGCATTAATTAATTATTTAACAAAGTTCGTTAAGCAAGACAAATTTTGTCCGGGCCATATCTTCTAAACTATTAATGCTAGCCCTTTGAATTTTTTGTGGTGGATAGACCATAGGTAGTAGGTGTGCATAGGCATTGTTTTGTGTGGCTAATTACTTGCATTAATTAATTATTTAACAAAGTTCGTTAAGCAAGACAAATTTTGTCCGGGCCATATCTTCTAAACTATTAATGCTAGCCCTTTGAATTTTTTATGGTGTGTAGACCTTAGGTAGTAGGTGTGCATACACATTGTTTTCTGTGGCTAATTACTTCCATTAATTAATTAATTAATTAAGTTCATTAAGCAAGCTCAAGATACAATACAAATTTTGTCCGGGCCATATCTTCTAAATTATTGATGCCAGCCCTTTGATTTTTTTTATGGTGGGTAGACCTTAGAGGGGATATGGTAATGGGCACCGTCCGTGTGTCCGTCCGTCCGTCAAATATTTGGGTCACAGTAATACATAAATGTACAGTATTTTCATGTCCTTACTGTAATTCTTATAAAATTTTGACTTCTTGTTATAAAAGTTTACTGATAATGTATTGTGACCTAAAAGTGTGTCACGACGCAAAACTAGGTCACTAGGTCAAATATCTAGGTCACAGTGTAAACTCCATGTAAAACCTTGTCCATGCCATATTTCCCTTACTATAATACCTACAGCTACCAAATTTATTATTTTAATACTACCTGGGGAGTTGTTGTGTCACATGGCAAAAGTAGGTCACTAGGTCAAATATCTAGGTCACTGAAATCCATTCAAAATCTTGTCCGGGCCATAACTTTTTTGTCCTTTTACTCAGATTAATGAAATTTTAAATGTGAAGCTTAATCTAAGAATGTGCCATACTTTTAATTTTTTTTCTCACCTAGGTCACACCCCTATGTAGTAGTCCATTCAACCTCGTGGGCGACGAGCGGGGGACTATGTATTGCTCTGCAATACTCATTAACTTGTTCACTTGTACTACCTTTTTGTTTGAATAGAGTGACCATGAATATCAGTCGATTATATCTATGAACTTATTTTGTCTGAAATAAAGTACAATTAGCAGTAATTTGGTGCATTTTGGGAGAGGCGTTTGCTTGTTAGTCGAGCTGGCCTGGTAGTGGTACAACACATTGAATAGACATTGCGGCTGTACCCTTTGTTGGCATTCGTTATGATCGATTGTATGATGAAATTCAAGGTGAAAGAATTAATTAGTGGCACTGGCATCTTAATTCTGAAGGTCAGGTAAAAAGAAATCTGGGTACTTCTGAGCAAAATTGCAAGATGAGCACTTACATTTACGAAGTTTCTATCCATGTAGTTTCGTAGGTCTCACTACAAGTATAAATGGCTGATTGACTGCATGGTAACGACAGCGGCTACACTTAATGGCTTTTCCTAGAAGAACAACAGACATAGCATTTCCTTGTTTTTAGCTCAGCTGATAAGTCAGCTGAGCTTTTAGGAGGGTTAGCCACCTGTCGTCCGTCAGTGCATCCGTTCTTGGTCAATCCACAATTCCCATTTTTGACTTCCTCTCCAAAACTGTCAGCCAGATTTACTTCAAACTTGATGGTAATGTGCCTTGGGTGAGTTTCTACCAAATTGGTTCAAACGGTCATGCTCTATTGCTTTTTGGATTTTTCACCATTTTTTTGGGGGGGGGGCAAATCTTACACATCTTCTCCGAAACCGCTCACCCAATTGCTTTGATATCACACAGTAACACTCATGGGTCCTTCTAGTTCTTAATTTGTTCAACAAGTGGCACTGCTAATTTTGTATGTTTTTCGTGTGTTGTTACTAATTTTGACTTTTACTCCAGATCTGTCTTTCTGATTAAGCTGAAACTTGGGGTGGATATATTTCTTGTGGAAGGGTCAAACAAAGTTGGTCACTAGGTGGGGCTGCTGTAAATTCCTGATTTGTCACGATTTTTTCAATTTGGGTACTTGTAATAATTCACATTTTCGATTTCTTCTCCAAAACCATCACCCAGATTGACGTCAAACTTGGTGGCAATGTACCTTGGGTGAATCTCTGTCAAGTGTGGTCAAATGGTCGTGCTCCAGTGATTTTTGGAATTTTGATAATTTTTGGGGTTCTTTTTTGGGGCAAATCTTAAAAATCTCCGAAACTGCTTACGCAATTGCTTTGATATTATACTGGAACTCTTAAAGGGACCCCTGGTTCTTAATTTGTTCAACAGGTGGCGCTATAATTTTTTATTATTTTTTTGTGTGCGTTATTCGCTATTTTTGACTTCTTTTCCAGAACTGTCACTCCAATTAAGCTGAAACTTGGAGGATATGTTCCTTGTAAAAACTTCAAACAAAGGTGTTCACTGGGTGGCACTGCTGTGGATTTCTGATTTTGAACGATTTTTTTCAGTTCAGGTACTTATTCGCAAATGCACCTTTCCCTATTGATTACTATGCAAGTCAATGGGCATTCTAATGCTAATTCACATTTTGGACTTCTGTGAAGAAATAGTCAGTCAGATTGGCTTCAAACTTGGTGGCAATGTACCTTCAGTGGGTCTCTACCAAGTTTGTTCAAATGGTCACGCACCAGTGATTTTTTAGTTTTTATTTTTTTTTTGGGGGGGGGAGGGGGATTTCTTTAAAAAGTTTTAATAGGAAAGTCTATCATGGGAATTTCTTGTAATGGTAATAACTTGAACTTTCGAAATTTGTGTATATGATATTTATACACAGGCTTTATAGCGCTAAAATCGACCGAAACGTGAGATAAATATACATGTATGTGTGTGTGTGTGTGTGTGTGTGTGTGTATATATATATATGTATAATATTTTTTCGACACTATAACACTTCAAGCTTTTTAAGTAACTTAGTAAGATTATGTAAACTAGGCAACAAAAATAACCACCTTTTTCAGATATTATATTTTGTGTATTTTTATCACACATACGCTAACATCTCCTAAGGACAAAGTTATAAAAGTTGCAAGGTAATAAGATTTCATGGCTGGCTACACTTAGTATTATTAGGAACAAAGTAAAAATTATGCCTTCACAAACACTGCTTTTACTATTATTGCATTGGTTTTGAGTTCAAAAGGGGCAAATACAGGCCTTTTGATTAATTTTGATTGAGTTATCACTTGAGTTTTGAAACAGCCATTAAATTAATGCTGAGAGATCAGGCTTTCATCTGCATGTGCATTGCATGTAGGTCTGTTGTACCCGACTAAAAGGTACATGCTTTCTGGTCCATTGTAGTCTTTCTTGTGATTTTGGCTATGAGTTCCTTCATTATGCATCAGCACTTAAGGCCAGTCTCAGTGAGTGTTCTTCTCCTTGTTTGACAAGATCTATACCTCTTATGTAGATATATGTGACAAAGCTGCCAACCTGTATTCATCATCAGTTGGACCAACTCGGGAGGTGGCAGGGAGAGATAGAGAGAGCGATTCATGTGGTGATTGCTTGTGAAGGCACCTTCAGATTTTCTCCCCACATTACTTGCTGAAGGGATTAATGCTAGTGTTTTAAGTCCAGTCTACAGCACTGAAGGAAATAATGCTAGTGTTGTAACTCCAGTCTATAACATTGAAGTGATTAATGCTAGTGTTGTAAGTCCAGTCAATAACACTGAAGGAAATAATGCTAGTGTTGTAACTCCAGTCTATAACATTGAAGTGATTAATGCTAGTGTTGTAAGTCCAGTCAATAACACTGAAGGAAATAATGCTAGTGTTGTAACTCCAGTCTATAACATTGAAGTGGTTAATGCTAGTGTTGTAAGTCCAGTCTATAACACTGAAGGAAATAATGCTAGTGTTGTAACTACAGTCTATAACATTGAAGTGATATATGCTAGTGTTGTAAGTCCAGTCTATAACACTGAAGGAATTACTGCTAGTGTTATAAATCCAGTCTATAACACTGAAGTGATTAATGTTAGTGTTGAAAGTCAGTCTATAACACTGAAGTGATTAATGCTAGTGTTGTAAGCTGAAGGAATTACTGCTAGTGTTGTAAGTCCAGTCTATAAAACTGAAGAAATTACTGCTAGTGCTGTAAGCCCAGTCTATAACATGCCCTTGGAGAAACCAAAGTTTGGATTGCATTTGAATGATCTTGACCTTTTTCTCAAGATCACACTATGCTTACCATCGAAGAAAACAGACTTTAAAAAGTAGATGTATGTCCTTCTGCCATGTTCTCAAGGTGTGTCTGTTTCACACACAGAACTGTTCCATGGGGAGACATTTCACTTTGTCATGCAAAATAAGCAAATTGTAGTTATTGGATCAAATACATCATAGGTGTCAGCACCCGAATGTTTGGAATTGGGGACTCCAGGTAACAGGTGCATGAAGACAAAGACAATTGACAGTTATCAGCAAAATTGGTTCATTTTAACAACTTTTGGAGTCTTCAAATCAGGAAATTAAACTCCTGCCAAAATTGAGAGAGGATTGACAGGTATGATCCAGCCTTTTTTGTTTAAAAGCCTTTTGGATGATTGGTTGAAGACAAACTATGGCTGTAGGGCCTGGAAACTAACTTAATCAAATGATGTTGATCTTGTGGTGTATGTGAAAACTTCCTTAATAGCATGGGCATATTGCATTGTTCTTTAATTGCAAAGCCCTGCAGATACATTGTATAAATCGATATGTATTCAAATTGACCTTCAGATGTTCATGTAGGTTGTCTCAGTTCAGTTATGTCAGATCCATCAAGCCAGCTGCCACATAAAAGCAGCAGCTGAAGCATGTTTTGTATATACACACCAAGCACAACAGTGATCAATTAATAAAGAATGACACATTGGCTGTATTGATGCATAGAGCTAGCTCCATGATTGATACATCTTCTCTCAACAGAGGAAGTTGGCCAAAGGGCATATGTGGGCAAGGTCAACATGGACCAGAACTCCCCAGACTACTACCGGGAGACCACACAGCAGTCTATTGAAGACACAGAAAAGTATGTCTTAATTTGTGGTGTTTTGGTTTGTCTCATCTAATTTGTAGATCTGCATCCGCACCGCTGGAAACTTCAAGTAGGATGTGTGTGCATGTGTTAATTAGACCAACAGTATTACATGCCATATCTTGATCGCCATAGTAACCATTTTTACAATACCCATAAATAACAAAACATAGAAAACATAAGTGCATGAATCCAAATCTGTTCGTGCATTTCCATCTGTTTTTCAAAAATCAGTACATCCCTTATCAATGAGCACAACTCAGGATATGACTGGAATTAACATTTTTTTGCTGTGGTTAACATTTCTCAGTAAACTGACACAAAGATTTTTCAGTTGGTATTTTCAATGATTTCAGTTCATCTGGTTTAAAGTATGTTTTTATGCTTGGCCTTGCAGATTCATAAAAAGTGTTTTGGATTTCAAGGTAAGTTGACTTAAGGATGGTTCAACATTATCATCATTTTTGAATTGGTACTTAGGGTACTAAATTTCATGACCCCCTCCCTCCCCCCAAATAAGTGCTTTGAAAATGATGATTTTCCAAAAAAATCATAACAAAATTGCACAAAACAGGCAAAAAATTGACCATCATTTTACATATTCTGTGAAAGTGTACATTTAACCCCTCCCCCCTTAAGTAAGTACTAATTCAAAAATGAGGAAAATGTTGAACCACCCTTAATTTTTTTATTGGAGTAGACTGAATGATTTGTACCTCACAAGGCCCCATGGTCCATCTTTTAAGCAGGGAGTGTGTGTGCAAGAAGTATGTGCGCTAATAAAGTGTGTCTAGGGGGAGAGGGAGCATCTATTATTAACTGTGCATGTCTGTTTTAATGATTACCATGACAACCCATGGGTTTGTTGTCGGCACTTCCTGTCTGGAATAGCTCCCACTGGGTGTCTGGAAGGTCTCCTCCTGTTGCTACTAGCATATTGCTGTAGTGATTTCATTAGCAGAGCATAGCAGGTATAATGAATCTTACAAGTGATGCCCAGGTCCAGGAGCTGCTTAGGCCATAGGAAAAAACACTGTCTGTGGCCAGTGTCTCCCCATAATACACAAGTTGCAAACTGCTGGCAAGCACTTTGCCATCTTTACACAAGGTAGACATGACAGATTGCAAGGATGTACATCAGAGCTTGTAACTCAAGAGATAATACATGCATTGGGATAACAATCACTTGAAGCCCTGTGTGTCATGTATCTTTCATCACACAGTGCAGTTGATGCCAGAAATGATGTTGCATTATAGTCATTGTGTCTCAAAATACGAGGCTTACTTCACTATAACCATCCTTGTCAGACCAAAAATGTCACACTCAGATATTATGTTATCATTTTGCATGAACAATTTTGGTTTAAATTTGGTAAGTTCAAAACTAATGTTTGTAATGCAAACTGTTACTGTTTGTATTGAATCGGGGCCAGTTGTTCATTGTCTACAGCTGCCCAAGTGTTTTTTATGCATTAAGTGACAGTCCATGACCTTGAGCTCATACTCAGATTGTTGTCTGACTTGCCACTCCTAATGTAAGGTACTGATTCAGATTCAGATTTAGATTCATATTATTCGACATAGAAGTGAATATATGTACATTGTACATATTTTGGGAATTGTGCAAAAACATGTGACAAAAACAGGATAGATGATAGTGAGAATGGAATTACCATACAACAATTGTAGTCAGGATGACCCTGCTAAGGATGATAAACATCCGCTTCTGCAAGGGCCACCTATAGGAAAAGTTCACTTGTATGTTACACCTAGTTTCAACAGAGGTTTGGTCCATTACAGAAAGAATCAAAGACAAAGTACTCCAGCATAAATATACAAGATTTCAGGTATGATTATGATGTGTTATTACAGACAAAGCAATCAACAATGGAGCAAGTTTCAGAATATTGGTTTGGTTTGGTTGAGAACCCAGAGAGGGAGTGTGTGTGAACTTTTTCTGTTATGTGTAATGGTGTATCAGAAAGTAATTTAGGGATAGAGTGCCATATACACTTTTCGGTGGATACATGTTGGGGGGTGGCATAGTTAAGAATGTTGCGATATCTCATGGAATATGGGTGAGTAATAGGTAAGGCTGAAAACATGTTATTAAAGTAACCAGGTAATTTGTTTTAATATATCTATAGTATAATTTCAGAGCTTTAAGTTTAAACAAGTCAGGCGTTTTCAAAACCTTTAAGTCCTTAAATAAGGGCTCAGTATGTGCATAATAATGTGTAGAACATATTAAATGAATAGCTGATTTCTGAAGTGTAAATGTGCAATCACAGGAATAACCGCAAGTCCCGATGGAATTAGTACTAGATTACTCAAAGAAGGCGCTCCGGTAATTCATACATCACTAACTAAACTCATGACTTTATCTCTTAAATCTAATATATTTCCCACTGACTGGAAGAGGGCCCATGTAACACCATTATTTAAAAGTGGAGACATGACAGTATGTAGCAACTATAGACCCATTTCCCTTTTAAGCTGTACAAGTAAAGTAATGGAAAAAGTTATACTTAAACATGTATTCAATTTCTTTCATGATTCCCTGGTAATTTTGTCAAATCAATCTGGGTTTATGCCAGGTGACTCCACTGTTAACCAAATTCTTTCACTTTACCAGTAATTATCTTTGGCAGTAGATCAACATAAAGGGCTTGTCAAGGTTTATCTTCTGGTCTAGGCATGTAAAATATGGTAGGTGATCAGATAAATTTGTGAAGATAAGGCCAGATAGACATACCTTGTTGCTGTGGGTTAAACTACAAAAGACGTTATCAATCAAAGTTGCATTTCATTTAGAAAAACGAGTGGGTGAGGTTATTTTAGGCATCAAGTCTTTATTCATCATAACATTAAGAAAATCTGAATACTTCTCTCTAATATTTGCTTTTAAAAGGTCAATATTAAAGTCACCCATGATTAGTTTGTCTGATCTTTCTTGGGACAAAGTTGATAAAATTGCTGAAATGTCATTGATAAATGATTCTATGTGGTCATTTAAGTCACAGGGTGGCCTGTATATGTTAGAAATTGGAATTTTTTGTTTCAAATTATTTCCAAATATGTCAATAAACTGACCCTCCCTCAGAGTATTTGGAGAATAGAAATCTCTGATCGCATATTGATAATTTTGGTGTAGATATATCAATAATCCTCCATGTGATCTGCAAGTAGCCCCAAGAGAAATGGGTATGTAGTTGTTCAGTTTGAAAAGACTAGTGTCCGGATTAGATCCTTCTTACCAAGTTTCTTGCAGACAGATAGCACTGAATTCAATGTTTTCTTTTAGTAATTCCTCAAATATTGTTTTCAGATTATCAAATTTTGCATTTAAAGATTGGATGTTCAAACTTAAAAGAGAAAAGTTTTGTGCAAAAGGCCTGATATACTCTGAAAGGTTACATCTATCAATATAAGGTGAATCTGCATGAGGCAATTAAAATTGTGTTTTCAAGTTCATCAGGATTGTCAATTAGATTATTTAGATTGTTCCTAACAATGCCACCAAAATTTTGGAGTATGGTATTCACAAAATTTCAGAAGTCATTGTAACATTCTATGTAAGTTTGCAAAATAACTGAAAATGTTTAAGTTAGTATCCAGTTTTGATTGGAAAAATTTATCAGTGACATATGAAAAAATACTTTGTTTGAGAGTAAACCAGTATTGACAATTGCCCATAGATATAGTGAAGAAGTTCAAAGAATTATTGTTCAACATATATGACAAAATTAACAACATCAAAGATCTGTAAAGAGCTACATGTGCAATGTACATGTTCATACATTTTCCAAAAGAAGATAACATGTTCGTAATATATGTAATATAATAGTAAGTATGTACAATCTGAGAAAGTTGTTATGAGATGGTTCAAAATGCGAAAACATATTGCAAAGTAATTCACAATTATCCAATTGTTCATGGATGTTTGCAGAGGGAGCACTTGGTGGTCGAAAATATAATATGCCAGAGAGCATGAAAAATCTAAGGAAAGTATGGAGAACTGGTGCCAGTGATGAAATAACAGTAGAGAGTTTTTTATACAACTTCAGCCGGTTTACAAAGATTTGCAAAAACTTGGTACTGTATACAGTTACGCATTCATATATTAGTCCATAGTAAATAAACATGTGTAGTAATGGAGCGCTTAAGATGGCATACATGAAAAATCTGAAAAGACTTGAAAACCATCACACAAAATGAACAAGTAGTGGATATTTTTCCACAATAAAAAGGGGTGCCAATGTTAATATAATACAAAATAAAGAAAGGAACCAAGCAAACAAGTTGGTTACGACAAAGTAACATTTCTGTTACTGTCCCAAAGTGTATACATGTATGAAAAAGAATAAATTGTACAAGGAGCATGTTACACTGTATAAAACATATCCTTGTACAAAAATATGACCTGCAGACCTTACATGAATAATGATGTTTTGTGTTCACAGTTTCATGAACGCTAGACCCAAAAAATAATTTATGCTCATAGCAAGAATCTTATCGCATTAGTTTGATATATGTACTTAGATGTTATAGCTTATGTGGAATATTTATCATGGTAGCCTAGTTGAAACCGTTTCAAGATGCAATCATCATTGCCTCTTGAAAGACCATTGTAAATACATGCAGTGCACCAAAAAGAAAGACGGATGATTCAGGGACCTATGGTATATAATTAATGCACCAACGTTGTTGAAAAAAATTGACCAAATACATATATAATGTTGTCAGCCATGATGCAGAAGCAATGATCAATACAGTAGTCCCTGTCATGAGAGACCCCTGTCATGAGAGACCACCCTCTCATGAGAGACCGCTTTTCAGATTCCCAAGTCCTATACTTCCCATGTTAATTTACCTGTCATGAAAGACCACCTGTCTCATAAGACCACTTTTTTGTTGCTGTAGGGGTGGTCTCTGGTGACAGGGACCACTGTATAACGAAAGTTTGTTGAATAGAAAAAGACCAAAACATGTACTAAGGTAAAGAAAAACATAACTGGTCCAATGTGGGAATATACTCTTTAGGCATGCTGCATGCTTTACGACAAAGTCTAATGCATATGTTAGATATATATGTATGGTTAACGTAGAATCATTGCTGAAATAATATTCAGGGCTACAACCTTGACCAGTGAAGCCTGTCAATGGGGACATCTAGATAAAAAGTTCACCTGCTAATATAGGACTATTTTTTCCAAGAACAGAATATATTGAAGTCATTTTCACCTCTCTATTGTGTATTGGGAACAGTAATCAGAAAAATCAGTACGTTATCAAAAAATTGCTTGTCTAATGGGGACAACCTACATTCAAATACAATCTCAGGAAGTCATTCTACCAGTTTGCACAACTACCTTTCCTGCCGTAATATGCATGCAGTCGCAGGCCAATGAATTCAGTTGATGATCCTGACAGTGCCTCCTCATAAAATCTTGGACTCTCTCTTAACGCCTGAACACATACCTGTCAACATTTCAAAACTCAAAATAGGAAGATTTTTTAAATCCATGGCAGACATTTGTATTTTTAGAAAGAACATAATAGAAAATACTGAATTTTCATGGGGGAGATTGTGCCAAATTTGCATAATTTTATGCCTAAACTTTTTGGATGAAAAAGTGTGAGACTCCCACCTTATGGGGGAGACTTGACAGGTATGGGAACAGACATGTCAATGAAGAAGGACCATCAAAGGCTAATACTGCAGGGCTACTGGTAAAACACAGAATAGAACTACTGGTTCTGGGGGTTCCAACATGAAGAAGTTGGAACGAGTATGCCTTCACTGGAACAGGGCTTCACGTGTCTCTCGCAGTTTTCCTGTGCTTCTCATGCCCTCTCAGACCTTCTTTGCACTTTTTAGATCTGTTGACCATAGGTTGCAGAGCTCATGTGATCATGCACTCATATTTGTCCATCCGTCTGTAAACTTTTGCTTGTGGGCATGATATGGTCAACAGGTTTCAAGATAGCCCCATGTAACCTTCAGGACTTATCCAGTACATATATGAAAATCCAGGTCCAGTTCAATATTGGTGGTGCCACCTACAGTATTATGTAATATATGGGTCAAAATGTGAAAATCTTTTGTGCACTCTAGCATCCTTAATGTTAGATCCATAGATGTTCATGAAATGTAGGGAGATCATGGAGCTCAAAAATCTCAATTGCTTACAACATCAGTGGTGCCACCTATAACTTGACTGAAATTATGAGCCAAAATGTAGTGAAAGATGTAAAATTCCATATCTTGGAAAATAATTGAATAAGACATGCCAAATTTATAGGATATGTAGATCATGTCCAATACTAATATGTAATGTAATATTAGTGACCTTGACCTGTTTTCGTTAGGTCACCAGTCGTGTCAATTTGAAGCAGGTGATTTTGTATGGAAGGGTGTAGCTTGGATATTAATGGCAAAGAAAATTGAGAATGTGGATCAAAATTGCATATGATGACATTGTGCATAAGACTGTACTTGGTGATATTCTGTTTGGGTCACCATGACCCAAAGATTATGGAGTTTGGTAATTGTATAAGTTTATTGTTTTTTAGCTCTACTGATCAAAGGTCACAAAGCTTATTTGATCACTCATGTCTGTCCATCCATCTGTCTTACAACTTTTTGTTTGTGAATGGAACACAGTCCACTGTGAGTTTTCAAGATAGCCACAGATAACTTTTAGGACTTATCAAGTGTATGAAAATCTAGGTCACGTTCGATATTGGTGGTGTCACCTGTAGTATTATATAGTGTATGGGACAAAATGTGAAAACCTTGTGAGCTGTCTAGCATCCTTAATATTTGATGGATGTTCATGGAATTTAGTGGGATTGTGGAGGTGGTCAAAGTCTCGGTTGCTATGATACCTATGGTGCCACCTATAATTTAACATAAATTATGAGCCAAAACGTGTTTAAAGATATAAATTCTATATCTTGAAAAGTGATAGGATTAGACTTGCCAAATGTATAGGATATATAGACCATGTCCAGTATAAGTATTTTATATAATATCAGTGACCTTGACCTATTTTTGTTAGGTCACCAGGCCTGTAAAGTTGGGAAAAGGTGATTTTATAATGGCAGGGTGTAGCTTTGACATCAGTGGCAAAGGGAATTAAGCCTCCTGAATAAAATTGCACCTGGTTACATTGTACGTAAAACTATTCTTGGTGATCTACTTTTCTGGTCACCATGTCCCAAAGATTATGGATTTTGGCACTTGTCCAAGTTTATTGTTTTTCTACAATAATTCAAAAAGTTATTACCTGATTTGAACAAACAGACCAGGTATGGAAAGCTGAATGCAAGTTGCACATTTTAAACATTAGCAAATTTTTAATCCAAGTTGAAGGTCAAGGTCAAATGGGCAGTTGGAAAATAGGGTTCATCTTGTGAATGCTGTGCACCACTCAGTTTTTGAGTTAGGCCCATATTACTTTTATGCTTTTCAAGTGTATGAAAATCTGTGTCAGTGTAAATGTTGATGGCACCACCTATAGTATTATGTAACACATAGGTTAAAATGTGAAAATCTTGTGACCAGTTCAGCATCCTGAATTTGTTATGGATCTTCATGATATTAAAGTGGGATTGTAGAAGAGGTCAAAATCTTGGTTGCTTATGATACTCAAAAGTGGCACTACCTATAATTTGATGGAAATTATGAGTTAAAATGTCTTAGAAGATAAAAAATTCCATATCTCAAACAGTTATTGAATTACAGATGCCAAATTTATAGGATATATAAATCACGTCCAACACTAATATTTTATATAATTTCAGTGACCTTGACGTATTTTTGTTAGGTCACTAAACCTGTTAATTTGGAAGAGGTGATTTTGCAATGACAGGATGCAGCTTGGACATCAACGGCAGAGCCTCCAGATCAAAATTGCATTTTAGTACATTGTATATGACACTGTTTGGTGACTTTCTTTTGGGGTCACCTTCACCCAATGATTATGTGACCTTGACCTGTTTTTTCAAGGTAATTTACCACTTAAGAGAAGGACATTTAATTCAGCATCTTGATAAAAAATATAAAGATTGATACCAAATGTACCACAAATGTGTATTATGTGGAAGTTTGGTATTGCATAATATGGATGACCTGGATTAATTTGTTAAAGTTATGGAGTGAATACATTTGTGGAAATGATTTTTTTTTGTTTTTGTGATGGTGGTTAACAGAGCATTAGGGCCATGGATCTCTTGTTTTTTTTTGTTTTTTTTTGACAGAAAGTTTCTGTGCAGGAGGTGCTCAGTTTAGATTGCCACTGTTATTGTAGGGTCAAGGCATTGTATTAGCCAGTAATGTTTTTTTTTTTTTTTTTTTTTTAGCTCAGCTGACCTGCCAGTCAGGTGAGCTTATAAGAAGGTCATTTGTCCTTCCATCCATTGTCTGTCTGTCTGTTCACATTTCAGGTTTTCACTTCTAAAAAACCGTCACTTCAAACTTGGTGGGGATGTATCTTGGGTGGGTCTCTACCCAATTGGTGTAAATGGTTGCACTCCAATGATTTTTGTATTTTTGTATTTTTTAGCACAGGTGACTTTTCAGTCAGCTGAGCTTATAGGATGGCCAGTCTTGCATCCATCTGTCTATTGTCTTTGTAGTCCATTTACATTTCACACTATTTACTTCTGAAAAACCATTGGCCAAATCCTTGTTGAACTTAGTGGGGATCTATCATGGGTGGGCCTCTACCATGTTTGTTCAAGTGATCATGCTTCAATGATTTTTGGATTTTGTATTAATTTTTTGTTAATTTTTTGCGAAAATCTGTAATCTTCTCTGAAACCACTTAGCCAATTGCTTTGTAATTGGGAAGGGACACTTGCGGAGACCCCTGGACCTTAATTTGTTCAACAGGTAGCACTGCAATTTTTCCATTTGTTTGTTGTTGTTGTTGTTTTTTTTTTGTAGTATTTGTATTTTTTCCAGTGTCGGTTTCTCCAAAAATATCACTCAGATTGTTCTGGAACTCAGTGGTAGTGTAACCTGTGGAAAGGTTAAACAGTGTTGAATACTGGGTGGTGATGGTCTGGATCACTGATTTTTAACAAACTTTTCAATTCGAGTACATGCATGATGAGGTCAGTCATCGGGAAGTCACATTTTAAACTTGTCCAAAACCTTCAAAAACATTCACTTCAAATTTGATGGGGGTGTACCTTAGGTGGGTCTCTGCCAAGTTTGTTGAAATGGTCACGCTCTAATGATTTTAAGATTTTTGTACAAATTTTCTTGCTCATTTTTCAGAAAAGTCTTGAAAGATCTTCAAAACTGCTGTGTCAGTTGCTTTGAAAGTTCATAGGGATACTTTTGGGGACCTCTAGTCCTTAATTTGTTCAACATGGCCCAGTGATTGTTGTTTGCTTTTAGTGCCCCACTGGGGACTATAGGTTTGCATAATGTCCTTCTGTCTGTTCTTCTGTCTGGCCGACAAAGCTTGTCCAGGATGTATATTTTATACTGTAACACCTATATCTACCAAATTTGTTGGGTGTATACTTCATAAGTTACATAAAAGTGCAGCACTTTTAGTATTAAACACTCAAGGTCAGTGGTTGAGCTATAAGCAAGCTCTGAAAAAAAATGAATTGGTTGACACTGGAAGAAAGAATAAAATACCATACATTATTACTTTTATACAAGTCTGTGAACAAAATGGCACCCACCTATATGCAGGAAATGTTTGAAAATGTAAAGCATAAACATTCAGTGAATTCAAGATCTGTTGCATGCAACAATTAATATGTGGACAAACCAAGAACTCAATACAAAAGTGCTTTTAGTTACTCAGGTGCAATATTATGGAATAGTCTTCCAAGTTCTGTCAAAGAATCTCCATGTATATCTTCATTTAACAGAAAGTGTGCATCATATCTGGTGTCATTGAGGGTCTAGCTGTTGTTTGTAATCAATGTGTGTTTACCTGGCTTGCCTATTGTATATTGTATGTAATATTCTATTCCTTTACATGTATATGTACTTTTTTGAGGGCCTCAGGGGAGATTAGTGATGATTCACTAACTGAGTTACCCTCTTGAAATAAGGTTTTATATATATAAGTTATGGTGTGTCGTGCACCAAAATTGGGTCACTGTGAGCTTGACCTCCCATGAAGATTTAGCTTGTCCAGGTTATATTTCCTACAAGTTATAACATAACACTTACAGCTACCAAAATTGGTGCGTAGACACTTCATAGGATAGGGGTGTGTTGCACACCAAAATTGGCAGACTGGGTCCTTTGACCCCTTGAAAGTTTTAGCTTGTCCAAGCCATATTTCATATACATAACACCTGCAGGTACCAAATTTAGTGGGTGAATACTTTATGGGGTAAAGGGGTGTCATGCTCCAAAATTGGGTCACTGTGACCTTTGACCTTGACCTTTAACCCCCCCCTTTAAATTTTAGGTTGCCCAGACCATATTATATATACCATAACACTTACAACTGCCCACATTTGGTGTGTGGACATAACATAGGATAAGGTTGTGTCACTGTTCTTTGATGGGGGACTGTGTATTGCCATGCAACACTTAATCTTGTGTGAGAATTTTTGTGTGTGTTTTTGCTTGTTTGACTGTTTCTCCCAAACCAAAAGTTGAATCATCTTGAGACTTATTGGAATGTGATTGGACTGGATCTCCACCAGATTTGTTTACTAAATGGTAGTGCTGTCATTTTCTGATTCTTAACAAATTGTCTAAATTTGGAAAAAAATGGTAAGAGTGGGTATATGTTTATGTAATCAACAGTGATGATGGTCTTAAATAAAGATGACCTTGAAATTATTCTGAAATTCACATGATGACTTCAATCTATGCATGTAAGGTCAACTGAGGAGAGGACTGTAGCAGTCTTCTGGTTGACAAATTTTTGTGCATTGAAGCAATTTTTTACTTCTTTGCCAAAATCGTTACTTAGATTCTTCTGAAACTTAGTGGAAATGTAGCTTTTGGAAGGGTAAAACCAAATAGTTCAGTAGATGAAGATGTTCTGTGTCTCTGCATTTTAATGGATTGTTCAATTTGGGTACTTACTGGTTAATACATGCATTCCTATTGATTACAATGACGGTAAATGTAGATTGCAATGGGAAGTCATATTTTTAACTTCTACAAAACTGTGAATGAGATTCACTTCAAACTTGGTGAGGATGTACCTTGCATGGGTCTTTACCAGTTTTGTTCAAATGGTTATGCTCCATTGATATTTGGAATTGTTATGATCTTTATGCCTAGCTTGGGGTGGGGGGTCATATAGATTTGCCCTTGTCCATCTATCTGTCCTTCCGTCCATCCGATCGTAAAATTGTCAGATATGTGTCGTACATATCTAAAAAAAAATTTGAGGTACAACCATATAATGTGGTGGGAACCTTTATCAATATATGAAGGTGTGCTTGTGGGGTTTTATCTGTCTCTTGGATCAATCAATCTGCCTCAATTAATCATTTATTAACTTTGGGAAAATGTTGATTTGACTTGCGTTAGACATGTCAGATTTGTGTCACATGTATCCTAAAAGTATTTAAGGTACACCTATGTAACTTGGTGGAAACATCAAACAGTATATGAAGATGTCCACCTGGGGTTTTGTTTGTCTCTTGGATCAATAATCTTCTGATAATTAATCATTAATTAGTGAAAAGGTTGATTCAACATTAGACTTGTTAGATTTGTGTCACATGTATCCCAAAAAGTATTTGAGGTACACCTATGAAACTTGGTGGGATCATTAATCAATGTATGAAAATGTACACCCAGGGTTTTGTTTGTCCCTTAAATTAATTAACTGCTGTTCATTTCAGTGAAAATGTTGGCTCATGTCAAACTTGTGTTGTGTATTTGATAAAGTGTTTCAGGTACAGCTATGAAACTTGATAGCTACATTAATCAATATCTGAAGATGTGTCCCTGGTGTTTTGTTTGTCTCGTGGGTTAATTATCCTGTGTTGATAATCATTAATTAACTTAGTGAAAATGGCAATTCCAGGAAAATGTGTATTGGTTCTTGTCAAACTTGTGCATGTGTAGCTCATAAAGTATTTCATGTATTGCCATGCAATTTGATAGGAGTATCAATCAATAAATGAAAAGTTTTGTGTGTATAATGATTATCCAAGTATGACTTCACAATATTTTTGTAGTCTTACACCAATTACATGCTACTCTTTCCAATGCTGATGGGGACAATGACAGGTGGGGGCATCCATGTCCTTTGGAAACTTTTCTAGTTCTGTTAATTTTTGGGTCAAATTCTTTTTAAAAAAAAAGCTTGTCCTAAACTGCCAAGGCAAATGCTTTGAAATTGCATGGGGATATTTCTTGGCACCTCTAGACCTTAATTTGTTTAACATGTGGTGCAACAAGTTTTTGCCTTTTGAAGAATTTTTGTGTTTTCGCTTGCCTTGACTTTTTCTTGCAAGCTCTAAGTTGGATCCTCTTCACACTGATTGAGAATGTATGTGGACTTGATCTCCACCAATTTGTTCACTTCATGGGTGGCTTTCATTTTCTGATTTTGAACAAATTCTCAAAATTTAGAAAAACTGGTAAGGAGCTATGTTCATGTTGGCAACAGTGAGGATAGTCTTAAACAAAGGTGACCTTGAGATACCATTCTGAAGTTTACAGGACAGCTTCTGTCTGTGCATGTAAGGTCAGCTGAGCACAGAACTGTAAGTCCTCTGGTTTTGTTTTCTTTTTCATTTTTTATTTCATGTATTGCAACCATCATCTATGTGTGGTTGCATGGGACAGTGATTCGTCCTTTGAGAGACCACTAGCCTATTAAGAATACCTTCTAAAGAGCCCTGTGGTGCTGTGTTTTGATGTTTTTTTTTTACCTCCATTGAGAGATCACCTGCTTTCTATGACCTATTTTTGGCCTGTACTAGTTGTAGTCTCCCATAGGAGGGACCACTGTGTTCTTGCCTGGTGGGACTGCGGTCCTTGTCATATATGTCATACACATATATATATCTGTGCTTGGTCCTTTGCTGTTGTCACTGACAACCTTGTTGCTCATCACATTGTCACATTTTTGGACAGTCAGAATTCCACTTTATTCTGTTTTAAATTGTAATAGTTCTGAATATGACTGTCAGTTGATTTAACAATTACCATCAATTCTTGAACACCTGATGTTGCTTGTGTTAGAATAAATTTGTTCTCACCCAGATTCAAGATTGCCAAGTCATGATACAGCTTCTAATAAAGTTGGGAGGATGGCTTGTTATTGGAGTTTTCCCAGGTATCATGCTTGATTTTATTATTGATGACATATCATGGAATAACACATAAGTTGCCTCCAAAGCAGACCCAAACTGTGTATTTAGTCTACTCTACTGGGTGTAGTAGATGAGAGGAGACTTTGGCAGCAAAACATAGGACACGTAGGGCCCAAACAGCAAAAGAAAGGTTTTGTTTCGTTATTATATCTTTTATTGCTCAAGTACCTCCACGACAAATGTACTTTATTGATAAACTACTCATGATATAAAGTGCTGGCTTGGGTAAGAGACCTGTGCTGCAGTCAACTTGATCTTAGGGGTATTATACATCTGCAAATGCTAAGTATCACAGCTATGAGGATCTTTCCAGACAGTTTTATTGTGTATCATTCATGTTGCCAACTCACCTAATTCGATACACATGACAAGCTGGAAATAAAGGGATGGCCTCTGTTTTTGTCTCGATCCAAATGTTACAAATTACAACCTTGTATGAAGTCCAGAGTCAGGTCAGTGTGCAAAGCAATCAAAACAGAACAAATTAAAATACAGAAATGCAGTGTCAAATTAGTTTGCATCACAAATCAATATGGATGTTAAGGTTAATTCAGTGCAAAAATATACCTCAGATCAGTATTTTAGTGTGGTCTGTAATGTTTGGTATGTAAAACTATGTTTTAATGTAGCACAGTCAATGTTAAATAGATTGAAAGTCTTACATGGCTGAGAGTGATGCGTTCACTTGTGATTTTTACCACCAACAATGATCCTTTGTGAGAGAAAAATAGTAAGTCTCACTCTTCAGCCATGTAAGACTTTGTTTATTCCATGTTTAACCAGGTATTGGTCGCAAAAAATATGTCCTCGGCCAACTTTCAATGCTGACATGGTATACCTTTTTTGTTTACATTCATTGTAGCTATTCCACAACATCGTGTGATGTATGATCAAACATCCTCAGCACACGTTTGATTTTGTCTGAATGTTAATGCACAATGCCACTGATGCAGGCATGTCACAATTTACTTGCTACAGTGTTTAGATGATGTGATCAATGGTGAGTTACTACTTTTGAATTTCACTCGAGAAAGTGATATTTCACCCTCAAACATGGAAGGAAAATTATTTTCATTCACAGCTATGGCGCAGAAGTCAATACATTCCTGGCAGTTTAAATAAAGGGCAAATAAGTGGCATTAAAATTGCTTTAATTCTATTCTAAAGAAAAGTACCTAGCATTGGTGTTCGGTTGGTTTCAGAATGACTTGGTGACTCCAGTGGTGACCCCCAGGTTTGCCATCTGCAGCAGCAAAGACTTGATGGATGGGCTTGGCAAGTTGGCTAAAAAATATGAGATACCCATACAGGTAAGTGTTGAACACTTTAGGTAAAAGACCACAGTTGTGATTGGCTGGTTGCCCATGCCAATGGAGATAGTCCATAATTGTGAAAATACTGTGTTTTCAGCATGCTGTAGCTTCTGTTTGAATAAAGTTAGTTAAGTCAGGTTTGCTGCATCACAGAGTTGCTTCATTGGTGGTCATATGGGTGCACTGTCTTCCAGGCCAGGTGGGAACTTTATGGTGGGGGAGGACAATGATGTGACTCTGGCAAGAGCACACTTCATACACCTGTATAAAGCTGACATCCAGGTGTTGTTTCATATTTCAATTATCACAAATTAACGAGCTGGGAATTATATGACAAAAATCCATCCATGTTTTTCTGACATTTTTATCTGTTGAATGCTGTTCACGAAATTTTAAAATACCAAAATGCTGATTTTTTAGACTGAAAAATGCTGATATGAAAAATTGAAGGATTTATAACTGTGGTCTGTGGCATTTATATGACTGGCTACACATGTACACTAAAAATCATTACAGTTTTCCATTTTTCTTTAGAGGTCAAATACACATATTGCTTGTACCCATTCATTTTTTCTTGGCGGGGGGGGGGGGGGAGGGGGAGGAGAGAAGGTATTTTTAACTTCTTCAAAACATCGCCTAGATTGTGTTGACACTTGGTAGAAATGTATGTTGTGGAAGAGTCATAGTTTTTAACATACCATGTATATGGAGAAAATGTTGCACGTATCCACTTTTCCTATCTTTGCCATAAAAATACATCAATTATCATTGTTGAGGGTTTGTTTGTTTGTTTTTAGTTTTTGTTTTTGTTTTTATTTTTCTTTTGGATAGATTCTCAGATTTCTTGCAGTCATATGAATTGTACACATTTATACATGTAGTTTATGAAAGATTTTTTGTATTGGGCTTTGAGCAAAGGTCACTTTTGCCCCATTTACAATTTTCATCGTCAGTCTCATTTTGTAGTACATGTACGTGTAGTAAAACAACTGTTCTCAAGCCCCCAACACGATACAGGGTTAAAGGTAAACGAGATGATCAGAAGATAGGAATAAGCCATCAAGTAAACTGTGGGCTGTTTGCGGTTGTCTGGTGAATGTGGTTGACCCTGGCGGCATACAAGACTTGTACTTGTCTGGGTGAACAGGGGGTTGTTTTCCCAGTGGGAAATCCACCAAAACATTTCCCATACACAAGACAGCTCTTCAGAGACAGACCTTCATATTTTTACTTTATCTTGTTTGCAATTTTGCAGCTAATGTCACAGGTGATTTACTCCATTACAATGTAGGTCAAAAATAAGTAGTATGTCTTTTCTCACAAATATCTGGGGTAGCATTTAGACTTCACATTGCCCCATGTAAAATGTGGAGACGTAGCTAAATTTGCTTAGTACTTATCATAGAAGACTGGGTACACAGCCTTTTGGAATGGGACAGCCTAGCTGGATTAACCCTTTCCCCCTTAAACTGGCCAAAACTGGCTGGTGGTCAAATGTTGTCTGCTTCAGCATTTTCAACTAATTTCAACAGTAGTGAAAAATAATTTTGACTGAGAATTGTAGATGAGCCATATTAAGATCACATGCTCCAGGTCAACAACTTCCCTTGGCATGAGTTAGGCACCTAGTGCCCAACTCATGCCCAGGAAAGTTGTTGACTCAAGTGTCAATTCAAAGGGGAAAGGGTTAATGTGATGCATGATTGCATACTTATAAAAAAACTATGAATCCTGCCAGTGGCTCTTATATTTGTTGCTCAGCTGATTTGTCAATCACTTAAGCTCAACTTGCACTCATTTGTCTGTTGTCCTCATTTACTTCCTTGTCAATGTATTCTCAATAAGTAGTAGAAAACCAGGCAAGACCAGTGTAATTGGATGTCAAGAAGCGAGAGGTCCCAATTCTTCTCAGTAAGCATTGAGTGATTCCCTCCAAACTTAAGTACCAGTATGTACCTTGGATGAGTTTCCGCCAAATATGTACAATAGGTCATGCTTCTGTGGTTCGTTTGTTTGTTTTTAGCTCAGCTGAGTTTCTGTTATGATCCTTTATCTGTCGTCGGTGTTGTCAGCATGGTCAGCACCTGTCCATCAACAGTTCACATTTTTTACTTTTTCTGCAACACTGTCAGCTCGATTCATTAGAAATTTAGTGGGGGATGTACCTTGGGTGGGTCTCAGCCAAAAAAAATGGTCATGCTCTTGTGGTCATATTTGTGGACTTGAAACTCATTTATTTGTTAATTTACCCACCGCAAAAGGTCACCCACTGTATTTCAGGATGATAACTCCAGGACTATGTAAGGTAAGGCCTCATTGATGAATCTGATAATGGACCTTGATGAGGGATAAGCTGATAATTGTGTGTACAAGGTCATCTTGACTTGATTCCCTAGCTAGGTCACAGCATCACTTTGGGGAATTTGACTAGTCTCTTGTTAAGCTGAGAAGTGAATCATAAATATTTTGAACAAAAAATGTTGATGTGACCTATCAAAGTTGAGTATACTGTAGATCAACAGAAGTGTACCAAACTGTCACTAAGGGATCCTGTTGATGATCATCCAATGCAGAAAAAGGGTTTACACATGTACAGTTTATGAGAGTGTGTTGAAATATTTTTGTTTCAAGACTCACATCTCTGAGAGTGCTGCTGAAGTGGAGTTCACACGGGAGCTGTTTCCAGGTGCAGACAGCTATGCAGATGTGTATGATGCATGTGGTCTGCTTACTAATAAGGTAATCTGTGACCCCTTCCTACTAAGTCTGGTTTTGTTGTTTTTTTTGCACAGACACCACATGTATGTTGGCCCAGATCTTGACTCCTTCAAGCACTCTGATGGGAAACTCTCTAGTTTTTTTGTCATTTGCCTCATTCAAACAGTCTCTATGCTATAAGGAACAGATAAATACAATTAACTTGTCTGGAAAAAAACACCCATAAATAAGGCAATCATGATTTTATAATTCTGTGAGTGGTTGCAGACTAAGTCAATGGGTTTCTTCACTGTGCTTTGAATGCTTTGGATGCATTGTAAGCATACTGTGGATAGCTGTCTATCTGGGCCATTCTTTATACAGTTGAAGTATAAGCATGGTGCTGTTTGAATGTCTTGTTGCAAGTAATGATGTCTGTGCAAGCACCTCTTTCTTTCTTTCTTTCTTTCTTTCTTTCTTTCTTTCTTTCTTTCTTTCTTTCTTTCTTTCTTTCTTTCTTTCTTTCCTCCCTCCCTCCCTCCCTCCCTCCCTCCCTCCCTCCCTCCCTTCCTTCCTTCCTTCCTTCCTTCCTTCCTTCCTTCCTTCCCCCTCCCATCTTTCTTTTGTTTTGCCTCTGGTTTTTATCAAAAACCACTATAGATAGAAATCCAAACTGGTGCATACTCATAGCCCTGTTACTAAAATTGATCCTCTGATTTGGAATAATCAGTACTTTCAAAATTATGTAAATTACAGGCAATTGACATTTTAAATCTCCCGTCTTCAAAATTATTATGCCCCCATATAGCCATTACTTTGTCAGTGTGTGTTTGTGTGTCCACACTGACAGTTTTCACGTGATAGCTTGAAAAGTTTTTCCCTTAAGCGTTTCATATTGCACATGCTTGTAGTCCTGAATAAGGTCTTGGACGAGTTTCAAGATGGGTGACCATGACCCAATTCCCAAGGTCGAAGAGCCTTTTTAATGAACTTAGTTTTCATATGATAACTCGAAAAATTTTTTACGTAGGGCTTTCATAGTGCACATGCTTATAGTCCTGAATAAGGTCTTAGATGAGTTGGAAGGTGGGTGACCTTGACCCAATTTCCAAGGTCACAGAGCCTTTTTAGTGAATTTAGTTTCTATACTATAACTTATTCAGGACTATAAGCATGTGCATTCTTATGACACATGCTTATAGTCCTGATTAAGGTCTCAGAGAAGTTCGAAGATAAGCAACCTTGACTCAATTCCCAAAGTCATGGAACCATTTTAGTGAATTTGGTTTTCATGCGATAACTTCAAAAGTTTTTGACCTGTCAAATTGCAGGTGATTACAGTCCTACATAGGGTGCTAGAAAAGTTAGAAGATGGGTGACCTTGACCCAATTCCCAAGGTCACAGAGCCATTTTCTTGAATTTGATTTTTTAAACAATAAGTTGAAAATTTTTTAACATAGACTTTTCTTATTGTACATGGTTACAATCCTACATAAGGTCTGAGACAACTTTGCAGGTGGATCACCTTGACCCAATTCCAAAGGTCACAGAGCCGGGGGAGGGGGCATAGATCTAGCAATTGCATTTTAATTCTAGATACAGATGCCATTCCAAGTTGAATATATGGGTCTGTGTCATGGTCAACACCTTTGGCATACAGACAAAGGTTGAAAAAATTAATTGTGCGAATATAATAAAGCAATTTCCTCACAGTACACATCTACATCAAACAATCAACACAGAGATGTCACATCATGTGCTTCCAAGCAGAAACACTATATTTTAAACTTTGAGTATATTAGTTAGAGTCTATTTTACATTTGAGTTGTTCTTTATTTCGTCGTACATTTCTGTTGCAATATTTACATGGAGACGTTGACAACGAGAACACATGCGTCATGGGAAATCCTGCCTTCAGCTTTAGGGGAAATCCCCTGCCCGCTGAGTGTAACGCTATTCACTGAAACAGTTCTGCCTGGGCAGATGATGTCATGTATTCGTCGCATGATCCATATCATATACAGAAACGAATCAATTAATAATAAATGTGAATATGAGACTGACATACCATCATAGCCTAGTGAGTCATAGCTGGCAGATTCCGTGTACAAAATACATCACATTAATGAACGGCATCAAACATAATTGTGGCAAGTCGAGACTGACCTGCATGTCCATAATTCGGTCCAATTTATTCCACTGTAAAATGTGACACTTCTTGTCACAAGGGTTAATAAATCTCTGAAGTTAACCCCCCCAGCCGTCATCAAGAATTCAGAGATGTGATTCTTTTCTGAAATTGGGAGGTCGGTATAAAAGCCAGCCTTGTTGCTCAATTTGGCCTTTGCTGCAAGTTCCCATGGCCTTGCAGGTCACTGAAGTCTTTATAGTTTAATTTCTGTGGGAGATGAACTGTCCTGATGGACAAGGAAGAGTTCCAAGGGTCACAGGATCATAGAATAAGAACGTTTAAGTGTTTTGTACTGAAGCATAGGAAGCTTTAAATACTTTGTTCACTGAAACATCAGAAGCTTTAAATACTTTGTAGTGAAGAATAAGAAAGATTAAGTACTTTGTGCTGAAGCATAAGAAGCGTTAAATACTTTGTATTGAAATATAAGAAGCTTTAAATACTTTTTACTGAAGAATACAAAAGTAAGTTTACTTTGTACTGAAGCCTAAGAAGCTTTAAACACAACTAATCCTATTTTTACAGAAGCGTATCACTGGTTGTACATCACAATTATGTGGAGTTTTAAAAGACAAATGAGTAATTTTTTTTTCAAAGTCATTATACCATGTATACTGTACTTGGCCAGCCAGAAAATGCATCCTTTTGTAGGAATCAAGATATTTTCATACAATATAAATCTCTGTTTATTATTGAGCAAAGTGGTTGTCTGTAAACTGAATGGGGAGACAATGTGCACTGGCATATCCTTGTTCAAATCTCTTTTAAAAAATGTGGTTGCCCCCTAAACACACCACGTATAAAGTTTTTTTCCCTACAACTGAAGCACAGAAGCATTCAAGTAGACATGGGGACATGTAGTTTGCAGTTCCAAAAAAAGGTCATGGCGGGGACGATTGCAGTTCATTGCCCTGCAGATTTCTTGTTTTTCTGTGCTGTAGCTTTTGATCAGTGTTTATCAGGTGAGTTCTCAGCACAATTCTACAAATTGGGAGTTGTAATGGCTTCTCTTCGTGAAATAGTCATGAAGATATTTAAGATTTGAATTTTGTGTACTTCCTTTATTTAAATAAATTAAAAGGCTACTTTTGTTAGTTTTTTCATTGCATGTGCCTATATCACTAATCTATAAATAAAAATTGGAGTGGGATCTGTCCCTATAATTGCTTTAAAAATATTCAGGTTTAAATTTATGTATTTGCATAAATTAATATGCTACCGCTTTGCTTTATGGTTCATTAGATGTGGCTGTAGCACAAACCAGAATGGAAATAAGATTGTCACCTGTATCTATAATAGTTGTAGCAATATTTGAGACTTAAATTTTGTTTACTTGACCAATTTGCATAAATAACAACTTACAATATTGGATTAATTACGTAACGTTACCTCTCGACTGCCATTGCCAAGACCTCTGTGTCTGGGCATGACGCCCAAGCAATTGAGATGAGAAGCTTGCTACTCACACTTGATTCTGAAGACCTGAGGGTCCCGTGGCGCCATCTCTCGGTCTATGTGGAACTGATGGTGACGTCATGTGCACATGTGCCCTGTATGATCCTTCCTCTTTTAGGCTTGTTCGTTGGAGTTGAGGGCTCTGTAAACTTTAGTTCACCATCACTGTTCTAGGGCTTCACACGCTTTCCCTTCTGCGGAAAATCTTTTCTCAGTGGTCCGGGTCTCTTCAGATGCCTAGATAGCTGATTTCTGATGTGTGGATACCACTGAAATCACTGGGAGTAGAGCTGGTTGTTTGGTTTGAAACCTAACTTTTCAAGATGGTGTTTCGATGTTGAGATCGTAGAGACAGGGAGGACAGTGCCTGTCAGACAATTGTTGCTTAGCAGGGTCTGCAGAATTTATTTCAAAGCATTCCTGGACTGAAGAATCCCTTAATTTGACCTTGCAGATGCCTGTGGGAAAAGTGGATCCAGGACTGGTAGGTGCTGGCTCGATTCTTTTCTTTTTCCAAGATGGCCTTTTGGTGGGTTAAATCGCAGACAGAAGGAAGACAGTTTACGTGCTGTGGTTTAGAGGTTACTTCTCTTTGCCCTTGTCAGGTAAATTGACATAAGAACACCTCATGTAGCCACTTATGGTTAGAGACCACTTCTGTTTGCCCTTGTTGGGTAAATTGTCAGAAGTAAGACTCGCATGGCCACTTCATGGCACCATGTATCACGATCATTGCTTGGTTGTCACTTGACTTCATGTGTTCTCTGAATATACACATATGCGTTTTGTGTCAAGTCGGGAGATGATACTTGTCTTCTTCCTTGCATCTATATTCGCATGTAGATTTGCAAGAGATCACCTTATGGGGAGCTTGAGTATCTGACACTACCTGGGTGACAACTGTGGCTCCTTGCTCACTGTTCAAGTCTTGTAGACATGTCTGCTCAGACCCCAATGCTATTAGTCTGGTCCTAGTACTTTTTCTTCCAAGCTGTTGTTCTTCAAAGAAGTCAGCCATACTTAGACTGAAGCTGTTGGGTTCTCGGTCCTTTGGGTCTGAGTGCTCGGAGCAAAAGTCATGTAATCTTGTGTGTCCGGAGTGGGAGCCTTTGGGTTCCCACCCAGAACCTCTGCCAGTCTGAGTGCTGGGGTCCAGGCACTCGGACTGTAAATTCAAGAAGTACGGAAAGATTCCAGCACCTTGGCCAGTCCGAGCGCTCAGGTCTGAGCACTCAGATCGTAAGTCTGAGAGGTTTGAAAAACCACTGAGTTCCCAAGAATGGAGACCCTTGGGTATCCATTCAAGTCTTCTGGAACCTCGGCCAGTCTGGCGTTTGGGTCCGGGTGCTTGGACTATAAGTCGGAGAAGTACAGGAGGTCTGTGAACCACTAGGGCTTTGATGGGCCACTCCTGCCAGCTGATTTCTTAGTCAGCAGTGTCTGTGGACCCTAAGAATAAAGACCTTCGGGTTTCAATTTGGGTGTTTCGGAACCTTGGCTAGTGTGAGCGCTCGGGTTTGGGCGCTGGGACCATAAGTCCAAGAAGTATGGGAGGCCCTTCGGTACCTCTGCCAGTCCAAGCGCTAAGATCAGAGCATTTGGATCATAAGTCCAAAAGATCAGGGAAAAAATGGGAGATGAAAGGACGACACCTTGGTCGATAGGGGCACCTTCCACCGTTAGTGGGTCTGCAGCCCCGGCAGTATTGGCACCTGCTGAGGCCTGGGTGACACCTTGGGCTCCCCCATTAGAAGTGGTGGCTTTGCGATCGGAGACTCTGTCTTCCTCCGCTCATGCCATCACTGTAGCAGAGTTTCTCTTGGCACTGAGACTCTGTGGACCCCTCCCACCAGCAGATTTCTGAGTTGTCGGCAGCTGTGGCCCGTGTAACAAGTCTTCAGGATGGAAGCCTGCTGGCTTCCATTTCAGAACATCAGCCAGTCTGAGCCCTTGGTTTCCGGCGCTTGGACCATAAGTCCGACGGGTCCAGGAAACCAATGCCTTGGATTGTAATGCAAGGCAGTGCAGATGCAAAGAAGGCACCCTGATCTGTGGGGGCACCTTCAGCCGTTAGTGGGCCTTTGGCCCTGGTAGTGTTGCCGCCTGTGGTGGCTTAGGTGACTCCTTTAGCTCTGAGACTCTCATGGCCCCTCCTGCCAGCAGATTTCTCAGTCGGCGGCGGCTCTTGCCCCTTGAACAAGTCCTCAAGATTGGAGACCTGCGGGTTTTCCATCTGGGTATTCTGGAACTTAGGCCAGCCCAAGCGCTCGGATTGTAAGTCTGGGCTCTCTGGAGAACCAGGGGCAGAGCATATTTCTAGCAGTGTTGACCCAAGGAGGGTAGAGCTCTACCCTCCTATGTTGACCTTTATGGTTGGAGACTTTGTCTTCCTCCGCACCTGCTGTCACTGCATTTAAGTTGGAGCCGACTCTGTTGGCAGAGCATCTTGCTGCTTCTGCCTTGAGTCGGTTTCCTCTTAGCACTTAGACTTTCTCCTGCGCCCCTCCTGCCAGCAGAATTCTCAGTCGGCAGCAGCTGACACCCCAGTCAGTGGCAGCAGCCTTACAGCCCTTGGAGTGGACAACGTCCCGCTATCTGAAGGACATGTTCTTCCACATGCCAATCGTGGTGTCCTCATGAAAGTACCTGCGATTCACATTTGGGGGCCAAATATACCAAATCAGGGCACTTCCGTTTGGTCCCGCCACGGCACCGCTGGCATTTACCAGGTTTGCGCAGACAGTTGCTGCTTGCCTTCACTGCTCAGCCATTCGCATTCATGTGTATCTGGACGATTGGCTTGTCAGGGCACTTCGGTGCCTAGATTTGCAGCACCACACACAGACCGTTCTGGAACTCTGCCAATGCTTGGGCTTGATAGTGAACCTACCAAAGTCCAGTCTTCAGCCAGAGCATATCTTTGTCTCCCTCATCATCCAGTTTGACCTGGTAGCTTTATCCGCCCTTTGGAGGACAGGTGGGACAGACTGCAGTCTCTGCTCAGGGCTTTTCTGACTGGCAAGGTCTGCTCGGCACAACAATGGCTCGCCCTGCTAGGCTCCCTGTCCTCGATGGACTCCCAGGTCCCATTAGATCGGCTCCACGGTGACCCCTTGCACCTCGCGCTGCGGGAAAAATGGAGGAGAGACCAGAGCTACTTCACACAGGTGCCGATCCTCATCGAGTATCAGCTGCACCATCAGTGGTGGACTGTCAGGGAGAATGTCATGAGAGGACAGACCCTTGAGCCTGTTCAGGCCCAGCTCACCATTTACATGGACTCCTCTCAGTCCGGGTGCGGAGCTCACGTGGAGAGTCGGACAGCGTCAAGCCCTTGGTTGACGTCCTTTGCAGCTCACCACATAAACTGGTTGAAACTGGAGGTGATACCCTTAGCGCTCCTCCACTTCCGAGACCTGGTGGAGCACAAAACATACCCTCATAATGTGTGACAACAGGACCGCGATCGCCTGCAGGTGGGACATGGTCCAAGAAGCTGACGGAGTTGGCCAGACGCATTATCAGATGGTGTTACGACGAAAATGTGCGTCCGCACGCACGCAAGGCAGGTCATGGGACAAACAAATGTCCTGGCCAATCAACTCTCGAGGAGAGGTCAGCCGGTAGGGACAGAGTGGTCGCTCCACCCCAGGGTCATTCAGGCCATGTGGGCATGTTGGGGACTCCACACGTGGATCTGTTTGCGACTTGCGAGAACTCAAAACTACCAGTGTACTTCTTGCCTGTCCCAGACCCCCAAGCCCTAGCGGTGGATGCTCTAGCCATGGATTGGAGCAACCTGTGGGCGTACACCTTTCCGCTTTGGCAGATTCTTCCGAGGTTATTGCGCAAGGTTCGGTCCCAGGATTGCAATCTGATCCTGGTCACCCTCTGGCTGCCCCGGAGCAATTGCTCAGTTGGAATTGAGCATGGAGCCTCTACTAAGTATACCCGCATGGCCAAAGCTTCTGGTGCAACTGTGGACGAACATGTTCCATTGGAACCCTCAAGTGCTCAACCTCCACGCTTGGCAGTTATCACACAGCACATCCGCAACAGAGGCTTCTCAGAGTAGGTCTCATTTAGAATCGCCAGAGGAGGGGTTCGGTCTTCTTCTCTAGTGGTTTACTCAGCTCGATCAAAGGTGTTTTCCGACTGGTGCCCCAGTAGGCGAATTCACCCTTGGGCTCTGCATGTCACAGACATTGCCGACTTTCTGTTGTATCAGTGTGAAGTTTTAGGCCAGAGCTCGAAAACAGTGGAGGGGTTTCGATCAGCTTTCTCTTCAACCCTTGCCAACATCTTGGACGTGTGCACTGGTAGGGATCCTTATCTGTCGGCGTTCATCGCATCCTTCTACACCGTCAGGCCAGCGACGCAACAGGTCCTGCCTCCTTGGGACCTACTGCTGGTTTTAGTCATGTTGAAGAAGTGGCCCTTTGAGTGCTTTGAGGACCCTAGGCTGGTTTCCCTCAAGAACAGGACGTGGAAAACTTGTTTTCTATTAGCACTCACTTCAGGGGCTAGGAGAAGGGAGATCCACACTCCAGCTTATGACCCTCTCCAATGGTCACCTGACCGCTCCCAGGTGACCCTGAGGCCTCACTTGGGCTTCCTTGCAAAGAATCAAGTGGCTCGAGATCTGGCTACGACCTTTAGGGGTTTTACTCTACGTACAATGGATGCCACTCTTCCTCTCGAAGAGAGAGCCCTGTGCCCAGTGAGAGCTCTTCCCTGGTACCTTTCCCGCACGGACTGACTCAGAGGACGGAGGTCTGCCCTCCTTCCACCGTTGAGTAAACCACGTAAGGAGCAAGTTTGCAGAAACACGATTTCATGGTGGATTAAGCAGACAATCCTTAAGGCCTATGAGACCTCACCAGATGGGCCGGAAGGTCTCTGCTCATGAGGTGCGAGCCTTCAATGCCTCCTGGTGCGCCCTGTGAAACCGTGCAGGTGTCGACATTCTGCGGGCCTGCCAATGGCAATCGTCTACAACTTTTGCCGAGCACTACTTGCATGACATGATAGCGCTCGTGGAGGGCATGTACACCTTAGTGGGTGTAACAGGCTCCTTTGTATAGGTTCTGATACTGGTCCATTAGGCCTTTCCAGATCCCATCAGAGCTGCCACTGTGTTCCTGTTTATGGCACTCTTGTGGGGAATCAGATGAAGGCCTATCAGTCGGCTCATTTCTTAGTGGGCCTTGTAGGGCTTCGTGCCTAGTAGATCTACTCTTGGACAGTATCTGGTAGTTTATCCCAACTTCTGGCCTGTTGCTAGCTTTGACATGGGTTTATAGCTGCCCCTGAAATCTCATAACTGCCCCCAGGCACCCACCAGTTTCGCGACTAGGACCTGTTAGGTCTCCAGGTCCAATGGAGCTGAAACGGATAACGTCTACCCAGGAGACTGACAGTTGTCATGTTAGCGGGCGAGTGGGGGGGGGGGGTGAAGTACGGTCCTATGCGGGTCAGTAAGGAGGGTTTCCGATTAAGCCAGATTCTGCTGTCAGTGGCCTCATCTCCACGTGGCTCTGAGGTTTTCCCTTCAGATGTCACCTCCTCACATGGACCGATGGTTTCCCCCAAGCTACTGGTCCCTCTGGTCTATAGAGGTCAGCATACCTGTAACAATTACTCCACCGCCAGTACGTTTGTATATCAGCAATGGTGGATGAGAGATAACGTTATGTAATTAATACAGGATATTTGGAGTAATATCAGTATCAGTGGTTACATCATGCTTGAATGAGCATTGTAGAAAAACTTGGGAGTGGCTTGAATTATGCTGGGGAGACATTCATGCCCCCCAGGCATGGCTCTGGTTCAAAGAAGCGATTATTTGCCATCAAGTGTCAAAAACACGTACCGGTAGCTCTAAGTCTTGAAGCCGTAGGCATTTTATAGAAACACTGGATCTGCACCCATCCACACATTCACCTCCTGAAGTAAGGACATTCTTCAGGACTGTCTCCTGATTGTTGAGCAGTGGGTGCATAGCCTGCATGCACTGTGCACAAAGCATGACAGTTTCCCAGTCAACTGTGACAGTTTTGACAACAATGTTGATTTAACCAATGTGTAAAACAATTATAATGTTGTCAATTGGTTTCATCTCAGTGATTTGCTCAAGGCTACTGTGGGAGGCCATGACATTTTTTTTCTCCTGGTAACCAGTGAGATGAAACGTGCTCTTGGCAGGTACTTAAATTGCAACGTTTGATTAGTTCTTCTCTATATGTGCATGTGTGTGTATGTTTATATAATAAATGAGCAAAGTTACGTATATAATCAGTTTCGTCTCAGTGATTTTGCTCAAAACCACTGTGGGAGGCTGTGGCATGTTTTTCTTCTTGTAACCACTGAGATGAAACCTGTTCATAGCAGGAACTTGAATGGCAACGTCTGATTAGTTCTTGTGTATATGTGTGTGTGTGTTCATATGATATATGAGCAAAGTTATGTATATATGCCTGTTTGAATAATGTTGCACATATACATATTCAGCCATACTGCCCACAATGCCCCCCCCCCCCCCCCCTTGAATTGGGGTTTCTCCCAGTGGGCACTTTTTCTCATTCTCAATGGTGCCTTAATTTGTTCCAGAGAGTTTCACCATAAAAATAGATCCTGGTGTGAGCGTAACTTTTGATGATATTCAACTTTAAAAATGTAAAACGCCCAGGAGTTGCATGATTTAAAGTGCTAGAAGTTTTGTGTTTCCTATTTGCACCATACTCATATCAGTAACTGTTAGCTTCTAAGATATTGGAGATTTAAGGTTTGAAATGCATATAATGCTGGTATTCAATGAAGGCAAAGTATACTTGAGCTTTCTTGGCACATATAGCCCGGGGGATCCAATTCCGTACAGTGAAGAATTTACCCTGGTCTTGTGCAAACTCAGTTGATAGTTCTAACATGTACATGGATATTATACAATTGACATATTAATGATATTTACAGGATACAGTGGTCCCCCTCTTATAAGGCCACCCCAAATGCAGCCAAAAAGTGGCTTTATAATCGGGGTGGCCTCTCTTGAGAGGGAGAGTATAATGGACATACTATACTTCTGGACAAGAAGGCTGGCTTTTCAAAAGGGAGGGCCTCTGGTGAGAGGGGCCTTATAAGAGGGGGACCATTGTACCGAGTAGGAAGCTTGGCTGCCTCAAGGATACACACCAGCAGGTCATTCCCCATGCATGTCTTGCCGTACTCTGCTTGTGAGCAGGATTGAATTTCAAACAGACAGCTTTGTGGCATGTAGGAAAAATTCACCGTGGTTCAAGCATGTTTGTTGCCTTTTTTTGCCCTATGCAATTTTTTATTTTTGCATGTACATCCATTTTTGCCACATTTTGTACCAAAGAACTGGGACATAAAACTTCAGGACTACAAAACTGCACTTGTGCATTTACAGCAAAATCCTGCCGATTATCACGATAATAGGGGAATGTTCGAAATTTGATCCTGTAACTATACTGAATTGCTTCCATAGGGAAATCAAATTTTTTTTTTTTTTTCCAAAAGTATTACAAGTAGAGGTCTCAGTTCAACTTCAGGTCCATGGTTTGTGATATAGGTCCATCCTAAAAATGAAAGTTGTAGAACTCAAATTTATGCAAATTAGGTACACTTGGAATATTTTAATGATCTCGATCAAAAACTATCAAAACTGAACATTGATAAGTTGTCATGGAATGAGCATATTACTAAAATTTCAACTAAAATATCTAGAGTAATTGCAATTCTAATAAACTTAAACATCAACTTCTGCTGAACATTAAAATAACTATGTATAACTGATTAATACTTCCACAAATTAATTTTGGAATACTTCTATGGGGATTTAGACTTTAAAAAAAATGAAAAACTTAAGAAAAAAGCATTACGCTGCATAAGTTGTGGTAAATACAATGCCCATTTAGAACCAATTTTGACAACTCTCAAACTTTTAAAAATTTGAGACATATTTACAACAGCCACATTAAAATTCTATCTGCCACAAGTTTAAGCTCTTTTCAATTCATCCCAATAAATTACATAAACAACTATAATAATAGAAATTGTGATAAACTTTTTAATAACAGAGTCAATAAAATCTTTGCAAAACAAAGTTTCATCTTTGACACTCCAGTGGTAGTGAATCAAACAGATACATGTGGTAATGTTATAGAAAAAATACATACTCATAGTTCACAAGGTTTTTTGCTGTTTGTCAAAATAATCAATAATTGTATTTCCCACCCACATTGTTTGTGTAATTTGCATTATATCTTAAGTTTCTTTCGACATTCAGGGTTTAAATCATTCCATACCAGTCCCTGATTTTTCCGTATATTTACCTAGATTTAAGACGACAATTGCATATTTAAATTCTCCATGAAAAGAGCTTTCATTCAAGTACCAACATGCTTATAGTCTTAAGTCAGTGGCTGCAGCTGCCCTTGCGGCAGCTGCAGCATGACTTACCAGGCAGTGCCAGAACCACTGACCAAGGCCTGTCACCATAGTATGGAATGAGCTAAATAATTGCATCTACATTGTTTCATTTGTGAAAGGCTTAAAGGTGGCTCCCCAAAACACCACTTAGAATTGCTGATGTTGGATGCACATTGTTTTTCTTTAAAAAAAAAAAGGGGGCATTTTGTACGTAACATTTTAACAAAGAAGTTCTGTCCAACTTCCTTGATTTTACTATGATGTAGCATTGTCTGGGTATACTTGTTTCACAAAAGCTTGTTGTGTGTGGCCTAAGATGTTGACAGAAGCACTTGAATTGTGTACCAATTAAATTAATAATTGCATTATTTTCAGACAATATTGGCCCATGGAGTCCATCTGACAGACTCAGAGCTTAGTTTAATCAAAGAAAGAGGTGCTGGCATCTCGCATTGCCCGAGTTCTAACCTCAAGTAAGTTATGTGTACAGCAGATTGTTTGATACAAACAACATTCTATAGGGGTAAAAATTTACTTTTTTGGCAAGTTGCCCATGGGCAACCAGGATATTTTCTCAACTTGTCCCAAACCCAGTGAAGTTACACATTTTCTCTGATGTAAATAATTCATCAAATAATTATGTACTGAGCCAAACAGCACTTAGTAATTTCACAATGAACTGTGTTCCTGTGCAACTGATTTACTGTACTGCTATAATATTGGAACAAAATTTTAATTATTGACATAATGAGAGATTGTATGCATCCAAGTCAAAATAAACAAAAAGCAGGTTCAAAAGTAAAATACTGCATAAGCTACTGGCTAATTAATGTGCAATATGGCATTAAATCATTGCATGCAGACCCAACGAGTAAACAAATTTCAAAATTTCCATTTTCAATTCACAGAGAAACTTTAAATTTAATATTTCATTTGCATATAGGCGTATCAAATGACTTAAATCTATGTGTATTACCCATGAGGTAATATACGAGGTAATATTAATTCATCTTAAAAGGTAAACATCTTTTTTGAGACCTTCAAGAATTTTGTGTATTCTGTTGTATATTCAGCTGAATACACTGATAATAGTGGGTTGTGACCTCTCCTATTGATAAAGTGTATTCTACTTATACTTACATTTTATGTGAAATGTATATTGTGATTCCTTGTCTGGCTCATTCTGTATTATGAAACACCATACTGATTAAGCTGAAAATAAAAATGTTGCCCCTTGGGCAACCAGGGAATCATCTGAAGTTGTTTTAAGTTGTCTGGGGCGAACAGACCCTTAATTTTGACCCCTGTTCTGTGATTTTTGAAATGACACCATAATTTAAAATCAGTTTCATATTTTTCAAACTGTAAGGAGGTATTTGTTTATATGAAACCACTCTGAAAAAAAAATCCACAAACTAATTTATTTATTGTCATTGCTGAATGAAGAACCAACCCTTTTTTTCAGAAATTAACTTGTGATGTGCACAGACGCCTGCAGATTACTGCTTACCAATCAAATTACAAAACTATAACAGGGACGGTCATTGGTGGCATAAATAATGTCATGCAAATATGAGATACACATATTAATCCCTCCCCCCCCCACACACACACAACTGCATACCTGGTTGTCTTAGAAACTATAGTCTCACCCGTCGAAGTGAGGGCAGCTGCATGAGTAGGCAAGTGGGATATTACTAGTGTTTGTGAAATAAAGAATACTTAGTACAGACAGATGGAAATTTCTTCCTATGTCTAGATTAGGAAGCAACAAATGAATATGACTGGCATTTATAAACTTAAAGTTCTTTGAAAACACTTATTTTGTGAGAAAGGGGTATCTAGCCCTGTCTGTGACTGTGATATGCCTGTGTGTGAACCCAGTGCTTTGTGGCAGGAAATTAATGTGCATGTCTCGTATTTTAATTATTATTATGTCCCCCCTCCTACTGGAGGAAGGGCATATAGTAATCGCTTTTTTCGTCCGTTCATTGACTATATGTGTCTGGGCTATAATTCCTTTGTCCTTCAACTTAGATAAATGAAACTTTACACACAGGTGTATCTGGACATAAGATGTATCATGTACCAAAAGTAGGTCTCTAGGTCAAGCATCTGGGTCACAGTGACATATCCGTGTAAAATCTTGTCTGAGCTATCCTTCCTTTACTATTTAACTTAAGCTTCATGAAACTTCACACACACGTTTATATGAAACAAGGCTAGGTCACTAGGTTGATTATCTGGGTCATGGTGATACAATAATGTAAAATTATAGTACACTTCATGTCTAGGCTGTAATTCTGTTGTCCTTTTACTTAGATTAATGAAACTTAAAAGATAGGTGCATCTGGACACAAGAGTGTGCCATGTCCCAAAAGTAGGTCACTGGGTTAAGTATCTGGGTCACAGTGACATATCCTTCTTAAATCCTGTCCAATCTATAATTTCTTTACTATTTAACTTAGTTTTATGAAACTTCACACACACACATATCTTGACCTGATGAAACAAAAATAGGTCACAAAGTCAAGTATCTGGGTTACGCTGATACCTCGTGTAAAACTACCTTACATTTCATGTCTGGGATGTAATTCTGTTGTCCCCTGACTTAGAATCATGAAACTTTACACACCTGTGTATCTGGACACAAGGGTGTGTCATGCATAAAAGTAGGTCACTAGGTAAAATATCTGGGTCATGCTAATAGCCTATTTTCATGGAGTACAGTCATTCCAAAATGAGACCTGTCACTAGGAAGGTTATAAATGAGGAGAGGAGGGCATTAATTTGATCCAGCAATTTCTTATTGCGTTTGATTTGATTTGTAATTGGAAGACCAACATATGAAGTAATCATCATTCTTTTACCTGTGAAAGTCTGTAAGTGAAAAACACTAATCAGAAAAATTTGTAAGATGCAGTTTCAACCACATATGATCAGTAATCCTGTACATGCAGCCATTGTAAAATTTGTTTGACACAATATCACAATTAAAATAAAATACTGATCAAAGGACAAAAAGTTATTGGTACATGTACAGTAGTAACGGGCAGATCTAGGCCTTCAAAATTTGTAGCCAAATCAGGAAACAAAAAAAGCAGTCACTGCATAATTTGACCTGACTCTTGTATAATTCATGTTAAAATAAATGAGTCATTTACAGGTTTCTTGTAGCCAAATGAATGAAACATTAGCATTTGGCTAATTGGCTAATGGCACCAGTGGTCCCTATTGAGTAACAGACATAGTTTTACTGTTTCAATACATTAAGAATCTATGGATTGCGCCAGTAGTGTCGATCGGAAGCTTGATTCTCCTGATGCATGATTAGTGCAGAAATAAAATACAGAGGAACAACTTAATTTTCATGTGCATCAAATCAACATTTTCAAAAGCAACTTGACCTTGAAAATAGTGTGGCAAATTGCACACATATTTTTTATCATATGTGAAATGACAACATATATATTTAATTTTTACTGTGTTTGTCTACAACATGACCACATTTGGTGTTAAGATTGTTGTAAATAATATGCCGTGAATAAAGTTTATATTCTTGTGTTCAGCCTCCGGAGTGGTATGCTAGAGGTGTGGAGACTGATCAAAAATGGTGTCAAAGTGGGTCTAGGCACAGGTGAGTCGGACTGCGCTAATGCAAGGTGGCTTCTATGTTGACAAATGTATTTACTTGTATTTCATTGGCTTGATTTTCTTTCCTGTTCTGTTCTTTTCATTTAACCTTACCCACCTGTACCCTTAAAATGTCTTCCAAGATAATTGCTACCATCTGTGATATAATGGATATGTCTGCTGATGAAACCTTATCAGTTGAATTTGCAAAGTAAATTCTAATATAAATCTAAATATGAATCCTTGCTGGTAATGTTGGAGCTGCTACTCCTGGAGTGGTATGTATGTGTGATTGATATTTACACTGACACTGTTTCAGATGTGTCGGCAGGCATGCCATCGATGTTAGAAAGCATTCAGTCAGCTTTATATACAAGCAACATGCTTAGCATAAACAAAGAAAATGCTCACAAGCTACTGGATTATAAGGATGTATTCAGACTGGCCACACTAGGGAGCAGTGAAGGTGGGTTGAGCTTTTTGCAGGATACAATTTTAATATGGTTTTACCAACTTTATGTGTACTGGAAAATCAGTTTTACTCAAAATGCCACTAGATTGGCTGTTGTGTTTTTAGCTCAGCTGACTTGTCAGTCGGCAGAGGTTATGCTATGACTAGCCATCTGTCGTCCATCCGTCCGTCATCCCTCATCCGTGATTAGGCCTATACATTTTGGAAACACTATAGTTTGTATTTAATGAAGAATATTTCAAAGGTTTAGAGGAGCGATTTAAAACCACCAGTTGCCTTTTGTGGGTGACTACCTGTCTCAAGTCAGGAGTGAAATTTGTTTCTTCACATTGGTATTGGAAGATGAATGTTGATACGTTGGTAACTCTGGCATCTCTTTGCTGTCATTGTTGGGTTTAATAATTATGAATATGGGTCATGTTTTTCTACATAAGTGTATCATACAAGAGATGTCCGTCGTCCACAATTCACATTTTCGACTTCTTCTCCAAAACCGTCTGCCAGATTCACTTCAAACTTGGTGGGGATGTGCCTTTGGTGGATCTGTACCGAGTTTGTTGAAATGGTAATGCTCATTGATTTTTGGATTTTTTATGAATTTTTTTATTCTTTTTGGGGGCAAATCTTAAAAATTCTTCTTCTCCGAAATCGCTCACCCAATTGCTTTGATATCAGACAGGGATGCTTCTGGGGACTCCTAGTTCTGAATTCGTTGACCAAGTGGCACTGTGATTTTTTTTCTAATTTTTTATGATTTTTTGTGTTTTTGCTATTTTTGACTTCTTCTCCAGAACCTTGACTCAGATTAAGCTGAAACTTGGTGGACATGCTCCTTGTGGAAGGGTCAAACAAAGTTGTTCACCAGGAGACAGTGCTGTGGTTTCCTGATTTTCAACAATTTTTTTTTTTCAATTCGGACACTTAATTTGTCAATGCAGCTTTCCTATTGATTACAATGTAAGTCAATGGGCATTCTAATACTAATTCACATTTTTGACTTCTTCTCTAAAACCATTATCCAGATTGACTGTAGACTTGGTGGCAATGTACCACGGGTGGGTTTCTACCAGGTTTGTTCAAATGGTCATGCTCCAATGATTTTTGGATTTTTAATGAATTTTTTTGTTCTTTTTTTTTTGACAAATCTTACAAAATCTTCTACTCCACAACCGCTCACCCAATTGCTTTGATATTACATAAGAACACTCCTTGGGGCTCCTGGTTTTTAATTTGTTCACCAGGTGGTGCTGCAATTTTTTTCAAATTTTGTTATGAATTTTTGTGTGTTTTTGTTACTTGTCACTTCTTCTCTCAGATTAAGTTGAAACTTTATGGATGTGTTCCTCATAAAAGGGTCAAGCAAAAATGTTCACTAGGTAGCACTGCTGTGTATTCTTGATTTTAAAAGATTTATTTCAATTCAGATAACTGCACCTTTTCTGTTGCTTACTATGCAAGTCAATGGGCATTCTAATGCATTCTAAGGGTATTTCATGTTTTGGGCTTCTCTGAAGAGACTGTATGTCAGATTTGTTTCAAACTTGGTGGCAATATACCTTAGGTGGATCTCTACCAACTTTGTTCAAATGGTAACGCTCCAGTGATTCTTGGATTTTTTTTATGATTTATTTCAGAAATCTTTAAAAAAGTTTCAATAGGAAAGTTTAACATGGGAATTTCTTGCAATGGTTAGAACTTGAATAATTTTGGCCAGATTTGTGCCAAACTTGGTAGGGATGTACCTTTTATAAATGTCTACCTATGTTGTGCAAATGGTCATGCTCCAGTGATGTTTGGACCTTGACCTCATTCCCAAGGTCACCTGCCTAAAAGACACCAAGGACCCAGTCTTCTTCTGATCAGAAAAGGGTCAAAGAATCCCAGAAAATAATGGATATGATGTGCATCATTCTTGTGTATTTGGGGAGAAATAGAAACTTTGCTGTATGTCCTGGACTCTTGGTCTCCTGTCTGCAGACATATACAGACAAATGATATTCCCTAAGATATATTTTTTTTTTTTTTTGTGATCAGTTCTAGGTCTTCAGGATAAAATTGGCAACTTTGAAATAGGCAAAGAATTTGATGCCCTGCTTGTCAACACAGCAGCGCCCAACTCTCCCATGGATATATTTGAAAGAGATACTGTGACAGACATGGTCCAGAAGTTTATTTATTTAGGTAAGTATAGTTAAATATAAGGATAGTCTCCTCGGCTATTTATAGGTTTGTTTCCAAAGTGACAAAGTGTGCACAATTATGTGAGGTGACTTGTGTTGATGAAGAAGATGTTTACCCTCTTCGTACTGCAAGCTCAATTGTTATGAATGTCTTTGCATCTGTGTGTCGATGCACTTTGTAAATGCAGTAACTACACACCAGATTGAGATACAACCATAAACACCTGAACATCTTATCAAGACCTTGGATAAGTTTGCTCCATGGTGACCTTGACCTATTTTTCAAGGTTGCAGGAGTCAACATAGAAAATCTTAGTAAACCTTCTATCTTGAGACCAGGTGAAGCTACAGCCATCAACTTGTACACCTGAAGCATCTTATCAAGGCTTTGGATGAGTTCATTCCAGGTGACCTTCACTCCATTTTCAAGGTCACAGGGGTCAATATAGGAAATCCTTGTAAATGCTTTATGTGTGGAACAAATGCCGCTGCATCCTGTATACTTTACCAGCTGAAGTGTCTTATAAAGACCCTGGGATGAGTTTTCTGCCTGGAGACCTTGACCTCATTTTCAAGGTCACTAGGGTCACTGTATGGCACTGCTGACTTAGTGGAAATTCCCATTGCCCAGTATCAAATTTGTGTTGCATGCATCTTCAAAAGGATTTGATCTACAGTCGTGAGATATTACATTCATATTAACCACCATATAAGGTATGCACCTGCATTTTGTACGTCCATGGGTCTGTCTGTGTGTCTGTTCAGCACAGGTCACTCAGTGAAAATGACGATTTCCCAATGTTAAGTTGGTGTGAAAGAGTCAATTGATTTTTACAAGAATATTGTGAGGTGGCAGTACAAATGCGCAGCATTCTTTTTTTTTAATCACTTTCAGACATATTTTTTGAACCCCTTACCCCTCAAACTGCCCAAAACCGGTTGCTGGTCAGATGTTGCCTGCTTCAATGTGTTACACTAACTTCAACAGTAATGAAAAACAATCAAGATAACTTGTCACATCAACAGCTTTCCTGGGTGTGGGTCGGGCACTAAAGCACCCAATTAACCCACACCAAGGAAAGCTGTCGAGTCAGTCTTAATTCAAGGGGAAATAGTTTCTGTTAATTGTTTTCACTTGCATTGCCAGGCTGACTTTTATCAGTGCTGATATATATATGTGATTTGTGAGTTATTTCGTGGCATGCCTTACATTACAGGCTGTCCATTGTGTGATGTGATCATGATCTCAATGGCCTGTTTAATATTCTGGGCTGCTGTATCCAACCCCTTGGTAGAACCCTTTGAACACACTGCGCTGCTGGATCCTGCCCGTCAGCAGAGCCCTGTGTACACATTGGGTTGGTGGATCCAAATAAGTTATGAACCAAATTTGGTACAAAATTTCATCTCTTTAATAATTTAAGTGAAACAAATACGTAAATGTTGTTTCAGGTGATGACAGGAACATTCAAGAAGTCTATGTGGCTGGCAAGAAGGTGCTACTGAGCAGCCAGTGAATTACCTGCATGGGAGATCGACTGAATTCATCAGTGTGTAACAGACAGGATCAGACATGAGGGTGTTCAGTTTATCAAGGTGTGGCTGACAATTTGCCAAGAATTGCCGAACAAGATCAGACATTATAATTCTAAATGTAGACATTTTAGTGTATAGTTTATCTTGGTGCTATTCATACATCCTCATATTGTACAAAAAAATGAAATAAAATAAAATGTGCGAAAAGTTTTTCGTGAAAGAAGTTGTAAAGTGAGGATTCATTTCAGAACAAAGAAAAGTGGAATTCCTATTCAGGACAGGGAAAGGGTTTTTTGCCATTCCTAGGTGGCTTGAGTGTGAATACAATTTTATGCAGCCGTGGATGTGCAAAAATAAAAATTTTTAAAACATTTGATAGTTGAGAAAAAATGCAAGGTGCAAAATTAAGTGCAAAGAAATTTCTAGAAGTATATGCATGGTACAGTATAAAGAAATCAAGGGTGTGAGAGAAAGGGTCTGACATGTAGCACACAGGTCGTCCATTTAGAGGATATTCAGTACAAATCACTTGCCTGCTAAACAGACCAATCTGCATGTTTTCTCTGCACCTCTTGGTCTGCTTCTGGCTGTATGATCACTGTTGTAACATTGTAAAAAGGGACATAATTTCTAATTGGTCTAATTTGGTTATAGTGGTAACAGACTATAATGCAACAGGACACACATGCTGCCAATGAATAAGGTCATAATGATCAACTCCTGAATGGTTCGTGGGTCCAGAAGAGGGATGACAGTGACTGTGCACTGTTATTACCCTGACTATGAATAAAGTCCTGTTGTCCTGGGGCAGACCAAATTTAGTACATTTGTACATGTATACATAATACAGAGTAGGGTCTGCTTTACATGGCAATACAAATCACTTGCACCAAGCAAGGAATTGCTGTTGCAACCAAATAGGTTAGCAGGTATCTGTATTACACAGTATATTATAAGAAAACTGAGAGGTACCCACAGCAGTATAATACTGAGGTGGAAAGTATCAACCTTGCCTGCCCAAATCACCCTAAAGTGCCCAGATGTAAATTGTTGTCTACCTTAACATTTTTGCCTAACTCATTCCAACCTGATAGAAGACTGAGTCAACAGCTTTCGTTGGCGTGCTCTGGGTGCAATGCACTCAGATTGCACCAAGGAAATCTGTTGACCATGGGTATATAATTTGAAATGATCTTCCATGCAAGTTTCATCCAAATTTTGAAAAATAATCCCTAAATTAGTAAAATACAATTAGCAGATGACATTTACATATTGGTGGGAAAAAGCATCATTAGGGTGGAATGAGTTAAATTTCATGTTACTAGAACACATTTTGGTGAGATTTGTAAGTAGGACCATTCATGATGGCATGCCTTAAGTCAATAGCTTTCCTTGGCACAGGCTGGTTGCAGTGCGCACAACCTGCACCAAGGAAAGCTGTTGACTCAGTCATACTCTGACCAGAAATGGATTAACTCTTTCAGTGATTATCAAAACAAAAATGTGCTCGTCTAGTGTACCAAAGTGAGTATAAATTACAAATGTTCATGAGAAGTAACAGCCTCCTGGCAAAAGACACTGGTCCCAGTCAACAGCTTTCCTTGCAATGTTGTGGTGCATTGTGCCCAAAGTGTTGCAAGGGAAGCTTTTGACTTGTTCCCCCACTTAGTACTGAGAGGGTTAATGTGTGATATTTCAAAACAGTCCAAGCTGCTGGCAAACTGCTCTGTAAATGTACCTACCTCCATGTACGAAAAAAGAAAGCCATTTATGGTGGTGTACGTTATTGTAGATTGTATAATTTAGAAAAAAAAAAAATGCATAATACATTAATTTTGTGAATGACGCAATATTAATGGGCATAAACAATTGTGGCAGTGTTACTCGTGTGAATTCAAAGATGTTATACAAGTCTAGGTTCCCAGAATCAGTTGACAAAGGGGGAGCAGGGAGGATTGGAAATTGGCCATAAAGAGCTGGGATAGATGTGGGAGTGGAGTTGGCAAGCAAAGGGGCATTGCCACCTTGCCTTTATTTTTATAGATTTGCCAATATTTACGACTATTACAAAAATCAATACAGTAAAACCTGCCTTAACAGATTTAACTTTGTCTTAAAGACTCCCACTGATTTGTAATCAGTACATGAACATTATTTTTTAAAGGGTGGCCCCATGGGGGGGACCCTTTATTGTTTCGGGTTGTCCGTCCATAAACTCTGTTGAAATGTTTCCAGAGATATGACCAAATACTTAATAAATACAACACTAACTCAAGAACATTAGTCAAATTGTGTCAAGATGGAGTTTGAAATGACAAAGTATATTCCTCAAAGTGTTTAGAGTGGTAAGAGGGAAAGTACCTGGGGTAAAGTATACTTAACCCACCTAGAGAATTTTCTCTAGTCTGTCTGAAGTCGGAAAACTATGATCATACTCACTTTTTGCAGGATTTCTTTCTTTTCAGTCTTCATCCAGTACAGTGGAAGAGGTGACTTTCAGCTAATACCTAAATACGCTTTACCTTATAACACCTCTAGTCAACTTTATGGTGCTAAAAATTGTATTACTATTTACCTGTTTATACCAGTGTCGGTATGGTGGAATAGTGTATGAAGCTTTTAAGTTTCAAAGGAGACGAGCAGATTTCCATCCGTCCAGATGTGCACATTGGATGTCCGTCCAGATGTTGGTCTGTCTGGATGTGCACATTCTAGTGATATCTACAGAATGCCTCCATGTATTTTTCTCAAATATGGCAATATGCTTATCATACCTGGCAATATTAAGTGATTAGATTTTGATGTCACCGTGACCTAATCTGAGCAAATGGCAGCCTAATTACATGCTCATCTGGGTGGACTCTTCAGTTAACGCTTTGTATTGAAGCTATGTCTAGTTACACTTCAAAATATATTGTATGACTCTGTTTAGCACCTCTGCACCCTTAAGTTGCAACCTTGCACCTTTCTGACACAGAAACTGCTACTGTAAATATTTTAAACTGTTACCATTTATTGTGCACAAATCTGTTTTATTATACGTAAATATTTGATTAATTTACCCAAAATGCTGGCCAAGTTGATATCTCAGAGCCGCTAGTTACAGGTAGAATGTGGGTCACGGGTCATTAGAAGTAGGAAGTGACCTTTCCCCATTCACTGATTGAAGTTTCTCAGATTACCAGTGCCAAACATTCTCTTTATTGAAAAATTTGTAAATATTTTCATGAAAATAATCCCACAGAATTTTCAACATGCTAATAACAAATCCCAGAGACGTCTACTGAGGCAAAATATGTCCCAGCAGATGTTTCTTGACAGTTTTTATTTTGCCTACTGTTACCTTCTATGGCAATTTATTAACATTTATCTGTAATGACCTCTGACCCTATTAGGTGTCAAACTATGACTGAGCATGCTCAGCTGAGATGGTGATTCCTGTCATCCCATTGTGATGTCCCTGTGTCCTCATCCCGTCACCGTGGCAATCCCAATTTGCTATAGTTTGATTGATTCACACCTCTGTATGCTTCCTCATTCATAATCATGGAGCCAGTCCTATATATTATACTGATGTACTACACAATGTATACATCCCATTGTAAGTTAAGTTTCAGCTCAAAGGATGCATGTGTACAAACTAAGAAAGATTTGTCAAAAACACTATGGTGCCCAGCAGTAGTTGCAGTGTGCTGCACACAGGTAGAAACTTCAGGTCCAAGAGGTTTGGAATGTCTGCGTGCAGAGGCTCAGTGTCCCATAATATCAGTGGGACCCAAATCTGATGATGCCCATCACACTTGATCACCTGCCATGTTATTCTGGCCAGCACCTGGTCTTGTCTGGCAGTACAGTGGTAACCACTGTATGGGGGTTACATACATGTAGTTAACATGTATCAGGATAACAAATTCCTTTTTGTAGCAGGGCACGTCATACCAGATTGTAATATGGTGCTGTGGGGGACTACTAAGGTAGGAGCTAAACAACAGATATAACATATGTTATATTTGTTGTTTAGTACCTACCTTATGTGCATTTCAATTTCACTGTTTACACACAAATTAAGTTGGTAAAAACAATAAATTGTATTTTAATGAATACATGCAGTGCTTTTGTACAGGTAATAATATTCTCTTTTTAACATCAGTAAGGTCAATACTGACCTGTTTGTCACAATCTAAACATGCAAGTCAAGTACGAACAACATGTATCTATTCAAAAGTTTAAGATACTGTCTGAGACTGAGAGATTAGAATTGAGCATGTGTAGAATCTCTCTTACATGTATATTCATTGCCCATGTACATATATGTACAAGTGTATGCTTAAATGGTTAGATAACCTTTCAAGCCACAAAAAAATCAATACCAACTGCAATATGGATGACATAATTTAAACATGCAAGTCAAAAGTCAAACACTGACTATAGTATCTGGGTCTGAGAGGTTAAAGTTGAGCACTTATCCCATTTTTATGTAGTTTCTAGGCTTCTGATTGGTTAATAGCCATGAAATGCCGGCCACACCTAATTGAAATTATGGTATTACCCACATGGGGTTGGTATTACTGTAGTAATACCATGCAACACCTAGCAGCTAAAGTGGAAACGGCTCTGATGGGGGAACGCAGACGACAAAATGGCAGAACCGGAGGCCCTCATGGTCCCACATTATGATTGGAAAGATCCCTAGTAAGTTAGAAACTATATAAAAATGGGATAAATTCGTTACACACTGGTAGACTGGGTAATACAGTGAGCATCTCCCACTCAGGGAACTGGCATTACCCGAGGCGCCAGCCGAGGGTAATACCAGTTACCTTCGTGGGAGATGCTTGCTGTATTACCCGGTCTACCAGTGTGTAACTAATAATATCTTATTACCTGTATCTACATTGAAGTTAAAGATGCGGACAACATCAACATTGCCAAGAGCATATATTAACACATGTGTAAATGGTTCACAGTAAAAATCACTATTCTGACCAAGACTCTCCCAACACACCCAAGAAACCACTCCACACTCTCTCAAAACAAAGTACCAGCTCCCCACAAGAAAAACAGACATACACTCCCACCACCCCTCAACTTTCCCGACCCGAAAGGAAAAATCCTCTCTCACTCCCAAGATGGCCCCACCCCAAATTCCACCCCAAGAAAAAGGTTCTAAAAAATCCTTTCTTGGAACAAGACCTGGAAAATCCCAGAGAGAGAGAGAGAGAGAGAGAGAGAGAGAGAGAGAGAGAGAGAGAGAGAGAGAGAGAGAGAGAGAGAGAGAGAGAGAGAGAGAGAGAGAGAGAGAGAGAGAGAGAGAGAGAGAGAGAGAGAGAGAGAGAGAGAGAGAGAGAGAGAGAGAGAGAGAGAGAGAGAGAGAGAGAGAGAGAGAGAGAGAGAGAGAGAGAGAGGACCTCCCCTTCCAAAACAAGAAAACTAAGAAATAGTGAGAACACACATTCACTCCACTCCTACCACAAGAAACCAGCTCCCCATTTAAGAAAATGCAGAACAACTTTCCCAGCCATGCTGAAAAATCCCAGTCAAGATCATGTTCTCTCACTGCGTTACATTACCATTGAGGTCACAGAAACCTGAGTATACATATTTACCAAGTTGGGTTACAAGGATGGGGTCAATACATTCCATATAATATAGCCTTAAACCTATCAAAAGGGGAGAGATCCATGTAAGGTTGGGCATACATATTTTCATCTCATCATACAGTCTTTCTTCATTTTTTTTTTGAGCAGTCCCGTATAAAGTGCATCCCATCTTGAACTTGATTGCTATTGTATTTATTGCAGATTAAATGTTGCACAGGCACCTTTGGTTTACAGTGGCAGCCTGTTTCTATTGCCACATTATGTGAGCTTATTTTTAATGTGGTGAGTGTGGTCCTATATCTTGGGTCCTTGGGTCCTTGGGCATTGATATACGATATCGTTTGTTTGCCTTCATATGACCTTAATACAGGCAGCAGATACAACTTTGTGATAGACATAGTACATTGAATCTGATATGGCCATTCTTGTAATTCCTTGTTTGGGATAAATGAATAAACTTTTGTTGAATGACTTGGGCCAGCATTACCTAATATATGTTCTATTGTCAAATGGTATGCACAACTCTGTAAGTGGATGAATCACACTTATCACTGTTTACTATCACTCTGCTGTTACTATGCAGATCATTTTGAGTGGCCATTTTGCATCTTTGAATAGCGTTTCACAAATGTGCCAGTATTTGTCCAAAATGTTGTCTGTCTGGCTTTTAACATAGGATAAATAGAATCTCCGATCTCGTGCCTGTGTGTCTCAATCAACAGATGTGACTCGCCAGGTGTTTCTGAGCATATACATGACGAAACCTGTGACATTGTCATATATATGAGCTGACGACTGGGCAAGCAGCCGTGGATGGTAGGAGGGAAGTTTGACCAGTTTCAATGCTCTGTGCATCTCATTGGGAACTGTTGAAAAGATAGCTGGCCTGTTTACAGACTCTGGGTAGCTGCTGTGGTTTCTGTGTAGAGCTCTTGTATGTGTTTACATAGAACAGTTACCCCCGTGTCCATATCTATGTTGATGTGGCGTGATTTCAAAAAATCTCTTTAAATTTGCCTGGCTTTCCTTATGAGGAAATCATTTTTGTCTGCCAGCTTGGGCAATTTCTCAGGCACTCTAAAATTAGAACAACAGGACTGCTATTCCAATTGCCATAAATATGGGCGTATGAAATGAAATACATTTCAATTGTGATATCTTTTAATTTTTTTGTTCATGTTTTAACACTTTCTGTGTTAAAATTGAGTGGAAAATTTGTCATGCTCTGAAAGACCTACCTTGTCACATCAGTTGATCGAGACATGGTGCTTTTCAGAGATTCTCTATATATACCTTCACATGGAAATAATAGCACATGCCATCAGAAGCTGTAAGGTTGTTAGAGACTATCTTTTATAGGGAAGATTATCATGTTCTCTTATACATGTGCGTGTTTTAAAATTCTCTCGCACAAATTTACTTACAAACTGGGAAACCTATGTCAGCATCCTGCATATACCTCAAGTACTGTGCAGGGGGTGCTCCAGGTACCCAGCTGGGGGATACTTCAGGTACCGTGCTGGGGGGTACTTCAAGTACCCTGCTGGGGATACCTCAGGTACCCAGCTGCACTGCCAGTGTTGCATAATTTTATTTGTTGCATTACAGTAAAAACTGTTTTGAGAGACCACCCCTGGGGCAGACCCAAAAGTAGTCACATAAAGCAGGTGGTCTCCCAAAAGAGGGTTGACTCTTGAGCCACCTGGCCAACAACTAATCTCTACTTTGAATTTCCATCCATAATATAGATTCGAACATGAGTGTTTGTACACTTATTAGATCCAATGCCATCTTGCAATCCTGTGTTTATTCATTATTAGTATTATAAACATACTCGGCATTTGTAAACTGATTTGAACAAAATTTTTTTACTAATCTTGTACAAAATTGGTGGATTTTACTTATCTGAGATGGTGAATTTGTGGCTGCATAAGTTGTCTTTTGGGGTCATTTTGCGTGGTCACTGGTCAGGTTCTGCAGGTGGTCTCCCAAAAGAGGTAAATTATCATTAGAAGTTGCTGTTGCAAAAGCAAAGTGGTCACAGAAGTCAGGTGGTCTTCCAAAGGACGGGTTTCTCAAAGCAGGTTTTATTGTATTCCTTTCAAGCATCCTCCCCACCATTTTCTGATTTCAAAACGTGTTGTGATGCTTGATTTCTTACATATGTTATCACTGTGCACTTTCTATGTTAATTCAGCTGTAGCTTTTCAAATAGGAGTGCCAATTGAGGTTAACATCAATCAAATTCCCCTGGTGTCTTAAGATATTATATCTGAAAACATGCAACTGTAAATCTGTGGTCATGATATGTGAATTATTTTCTTGCCATGCATCAAGCACACATCCTAGTGTATACATATACCACTATGAACTGCTACTTTAATGGTTACACTAGATTCACTAGATTGTCAATGACAAATAAAATATAATTGATAAAAAATATTTCATGCTCTCTCTCTCTCTCTCTCTCTCTCTCTCTCTCTCTCTCTCTCTCTCTCTCTCTCTCTCTCTCTCTCTCTCTCTCTCTTCTCTCTCTCGTGCAAATCAGGTATGTAGATACAGACTTTCCTCCCCACTGTTGTGTTGCCTCCATCAAAATCAGCTGATCAGTGGCTCCATGTTTTGCCTCTTTTGGGCAGGTCAAAAAGTAGTATAAAACAGGTGATGTCTCCATAGAGTTAAAACAACAGTGGAAATACAGTACAAGTGAACCTATTGTTCTCTTGCTAGCATTAGCTGGTGGCAAGACATAGCACTCACTTTCTGTCTGTCCGTCCGTCCTTCGGCCCGTTAACACAAAAACCTCTGGAGTGGTATCATTCCTGCCCTTTATTGACCTAGTTCCTTCTTATCTGACACAGATAATCAATGGGTTGTGATTTTTTCAAATTTTTTTTTTTTTTTAACATGGTTATGGGTGACCTGGAGGTCAAGGTCAGAGGGCGATCAACAGAAAAACTTTGGAGTGACATTATTTCTGCCCCAAATGGACCTATTTTATTTTTTTTTGTATGGTACAAATAATCTGTGGGTCTGCGAAATATTTTCCATGTAGTCACAGATGACCAGAACGTCAAGGTCAGGGGCTTCTCGAGAAAATTCAGAGTGGCATTATTCTGCTCCCTATTGGCATAATACCTTGTAATTTGTTACAGATACCCTATGAGCCTGTGGATTCTTTTTCTATGCTTGTGGATAACCTGGAGAACAAAGAGCAAGGTCTGAGGGTGATCCAAAGGAAAACAAAAAAAAAACAAAACAAAAAAAAACAAAAAAAAAAAAACAAAAAAAAAACCCTCAGTGCCATTATTTGTGCCACCTATTGACCTATTGCCTTTAAGTATGATACATATAACTCATGGATCAGAGGAAATGTTTCTCTATGGTTAAAAATGACCTGGAGATCAAAGGTCAAAGTCACAGGGCAAACAAGAAAAACATTTGGAGTAGATTATTTCTGCAACCTATGCACATATTACCTTCTAATTTGGTATTGAATCTGTGGGTCTGGGAAATTTTATCATATGGTCATGGGGACCTGGAGGCCAAAGGTAAAGGTCACAGGGCAATCAAAATTCTTTGGAGTGACATTATTTCTGTCGCCTATTGACCTATTACTTTTTGGTATACCACAAATAATATTGGTCAAGGAAACATTTTCCTTGTGGTTGTGGATGACTTGGAGTCAAGGGTCAAGGTCACAGGGCAATCCCCCCCCCCCAAAAAAAAATTAATTGGAATTATTTATACTCCCTATGGACATGTTACCTTCTATTGCACCAAGACAGAGACCACAGTGCCAAAATAATCCTGGGGGGGGGGGGGGGGGGGGGAGCAATGTCATGATTATATGGTTTAGTGTGTGGAGCAAATCATTGGTTAAAAGGGGGCACTTTTCATATATTGCTTAAAATAGTAAGTTGTTTACATCTTGTTTGCAAACATAGCTAAGTACCATCAAGACAAATGCGAGATGTGCCAACTTCAGGACAATTCAAGTCCCCTCTACACATTCCATCCACTTTTTGTGCGTATGGAATTTCCATGTCCAGTGAAGGATGGTCGTTGTTCTTGTGCAATGGCCATTTGCACAGTGAAATAAGGCAGCTGATATTGTGAACATATCTTAACATAGGGTTATAATTACATGTACAGGTCTGCAGTATGCACGGACATGCACTGTATTCAAAACTGCATTCATGCATAGCGAAATAAATGTTTGCAATTTGAGTAGCACATTGCATGTGTGTTTGTTTTGTTTCCATTAACTCTTTCAGAGCCAAATTTTGAACTGAGTCAACAGCTTTTCTTGGCATGAATTAATGCATGCCAAGATAAGCTGTTGCCTGGGATATTCTCAATAGAACTAGAGGCATGCTGGTACTTGAATAAAAGGTCTTTTTATGAGGGAAATGAATCTGGGATTCATATGATAATTCAGACTAGTTTGACTTAAGTAGATCAACTTAAGCCCTGATTGGCACTGAAAAAGTTAAAATAGAATATATGTCTTACTCCCAGATTTGAATTGAAAATTGTGTATGTGCCTTTTAACCCTTTCCATTTCAAATCACCAAGAAGGGTCTGGGTGACAAATTTTAACTTCAGTGTCATTACTGGTATCTTTTTGACCAGCAGACATTTTGTACAAGGCCTCTTGGGTAAACACCACCCAAGTTAATAACTCTTTCAGTACCACATTTTGGACTCTGTCAACAGCTTTCCTCGGCATGCATTGGGCATAATGTGTCCAAAGCATATGGAGGAAAGCTGTTGACCTGGACCATTATATTCTCTGGAACTAGAGGCATGTTGGTACTTGAAAGTTGTTTTTTTTTCATGTGGAATATGAATCTAGCACCCTTGTTATATCCCCCCCCCCCTTCCACCACCAGAGGAGGGGCATACATAAATCACTTTTTCCGTGCGTCTGCATTTCGTGTCCAGGCTATAATTCGCTTGTCCTTCAACTTAGATTAATGAAACTTTACATACAAGTGCCTCTGAACATAAGGGTGTGTATGTAGCAAAAGTAGGTCAAGTATCTGGGTCACTGACATATGGTAAAATTGTGTCCAGGCAAGAATTCCTTTAATATGTAATTTAGATTAATGAAACTTTACACAGAGATGCATCTGCACATAAGGGTGTTATGTACCAAAAGTAGGTTACCTGGTCAAGTATCTGGGTCACAGTGACATATCCTTACAAAATTGTGTCCGGGCTGTAATTCTTCCTTTACTGTTAAACTTAGTTTCATGAAACTTCACATACACACATATATGTTGACGTAAAGGTGTGTCATGAAAATAAGGTAGGTCACTCGGTCAAGTATCTGAGCCACTGTGATACAATGGACTCCTTTCACAGAACCAGCAAAGCATAGAATTTTCTCATCTCCAGCTGACTGGAGAGGGCGTCGCGGGGGTGGACACTTGTGGGCATGGGGTAATGCATGTTAAAAATACCAATTTTCAGAGTAAATTTGAGGTCAATTACAGCAACTTTAACATAAATTATAAAACTTTGTGATAAGTATGCCTGTCAATATCGGTAATGTACCAGGCATTTTCAATTTGAAGATGTTAAAAACTTTTTACAGGCAAAATTAACGAGAGCCTCATACAGTATCTGTGTACTCCCCACCAAACGTGCATAGTTGTCAATTGGTTTCCGACACCTGTGGGGTTAATCAGCAGAGTAGTTTGTGAAACCTTTAAACTGAGTACATTTTGGCAGCATGTGCTCATGATGCCATAGCATATGGCTCTGTGGGATATAACCATTCATACAAGTGTGGTGTTTAAAGGCTAAAAGGGCAAAACATCATAGTTTCAGTTATGGCTGACACTTCACTGATTAGGCAAGCTTTACTGCCCTAAAATAGTCTTAACCTATTGTTATAAGTTTAACATTTTATGAAAGGTTTCATTAATAGTTTGGAGGACATTTTCCTTCCATACTTAAACTTCTTCATCTGCGATATTTGTGTTATTTTACCATGTAAACCTTGCTCTGTGGCAAGTGCCTATGTTAAAACTATACAATCAAGTAGTCTTACCCAGCAAAGGGGCTTTCTCCAGGCATTGGAGGTCCACCTGTGGGGGGAAAGTCCTGAATTATGTAAAACTGCATAACACTTCATGTCTGGGTTGCAATTCTGTTGTCCTTAAAGTTAGATTAATGAAACTTTACACACAGGTGCATCTGGACATAAGGGTGTGTCTAAACCAAAAGTAGTCTCTAGGTCAAGTATCTGGTTCACAGTGACATATCCTTATAAAATTGTGTCTGGGCTATAATGCCTTTACTATTTAATTTATTGACTTGAAACTTCACACACACATATATCTTGACCAAAAAGTGTAACATGAAACAAAAATAGGTCATTAGGTCAAGTATCTGGTCATCTGCTATTTGTGTTCGTGCTAGAATTCACTTGCCCTTCTCCTTAGATTACTGAAACTCTACACACAGGTGCATCTGGACATAGGGGTGTGTCATGTACCAAAAGTTGGTCACTAGGTCAAGTATCTGGGTCACAGTGACATATTCTTGTACAATCCTGTCCAGGCTAGAATTCCTATACTATTTAACTTAGTTTCATGAAACTTAACACACGTTGACCTAAACGTGGGTCATGAAACAAAAGTAGGTCACTAGCTCAAGTATCTAGGTCACGGTGATATATTTATGTTAAACTACATTATACTTTATGCCTGGGCTGTAATTCTGTTGTCCTTTGACTTAGAAGCATGGAACTTTACACACCTGGGTATCTGGACACCAGCGTGTGTCATGCATAAAAGTAGGTCACTAGGTCAAGTATCTGGGTCACAGTGATAGCCTATTTTTATGGACTACAGTCATGCCAAAATGAGACCTGTGATTAGCAAGGTATAAATGAGGCAGGGGGCATGGATTCACCAATTGCTGACTGCCTTTTAATAATATTTGAGAGTATTTCATCTTTAGAACTTAGACTTTAGTTATCATTGAAAGCGTTATCAGCTTTCCTTGACATGCATTTAGCACCAAGCGACAAACTGATCTCTGGAAAGCTGTTGAAGGCGTATTTTACCCAGGTGGTATAATGACCACTCACACAAGACAAGACAAGAATGCATAAAAAAGCACAATAACCATGATAATATTTTTATTTGAGTGAATTCTAACAGAACATGTCTAGAGTAACAAATGTAGCTGTACTGCAGAAATAAAAATACCGGGTGTATTCTTGGTAACAAACTTCAATACACTGTCTTCCAAATTGAATTTAAAATGTTTTGGATTGCCAATATCCACGTCATCATTTGAAAAATTGAAATATTTTGATGCCATGTTCCACACATTGTACTTTGGCTTGGCAAACAAAAAAAAATTGCGTTATTTGAATTGACTACATTGTTATGAGGAAGAAAACGCCTTGTTTGTTGGATTTGCAATACAAAGAAGGTATTGTCTATCACAATTTACCATCCAGGCAGTAGCTAAGCACAATTTTATTTAATTAAATCATGCAAATCCTGTGAACTAATGCCTGGAAGGCAGGCACTTGCTGAAAATCCCAAGACATGGCCATGTGGTACTATGCAGTGCTGACATCTGGTGTGTAGCTACAAAACCATGCAATCTGTCTTGGTTTGCACCTATCAATTTTGGTTCAACTCTGGACTATCCATACAACAAAGTACCCCTTGTTGCAGTGTTTAACATATATGTGGTATAATTATATGGAATGGTGTTTGGCAACCACTGACAATTTGAAACCAACAACTTTATAATGTGTACAACTCGACATTCAATTACATGGCCTCATGCCAACGACTTAAACCATATATGTCTGTATGGTACATATCCTATTGGTTCAATCCCGTCAGTTCCATTTACTGGGACCCATCACCACAAGAGTTGATATATCACAATACATAGGCACAAACGTGTGGCATAGACAGCAAAATCTGAAAGTCACTGGGCGTTCACACTGACAGAATGTAACTTTTCAAATATTTACAAATGTGGCAGCTAACAAACAAAACAATTTATAAAAGTAATCAGTGGTATAAATAAGAAAGCGATCCTTTTAGTCCATATTTGCTCAACAGGATTGACTCTGAGGATAATTGGAAATCTTTTGGCTCTACATCTCCCTCACAATTGTTTGATGTAATGTGTGCAAGTCTTAACTCAACAAATACCTTTAACCGACTTTAGCCAGACCATAGACTTCCTTGGTGCTGTACATTTACAAACCTGCCGTGTGTGTGCAATGTGCACATGTAATGATAAATGCAGTTATTTCAGAAGTACTTAAAATGGATGGCAAATTTAAAATTGAACATTTCTATTTATTTTCCTCTGAAATCTTTAACTTTATAAGCCTTTTGCCTGTTTGTTATTTTTACTTTTGTGAAATTTAAAAAACAATACCAATGTAAGTTTAGTCATCAACCAGTCTGCATGATTTACAATGGATATGTGTGCTGACACAACATTCCTGCACCACACTATCCGTAGTCTTTATCAGAGTTTTAACCCTTTCAGTGCCAAATTTTGGACAGAGTCAACAGCTTTTCTCGGCACGCACCGAGAAAAGCTGTTGACCTGGGATATTCTCTCTGGAACTATGGGCATACTGGTACTTGAATGAAAGGTCTTTTTATGAGGAATACAAATCTGGGATCCTACATGTAATGATAATGAAGACTAGTTTGATATAAGTAGATCGACTTTAGACATGATTGGCACTGAAAGAGTTAACATTTTTTTTCTGCTCTCTTATCACAAGAATCAAATGTAAGACACAAGAACCAGATTATAAGGCACAGAAACATGAGCATATACGAGCATCACTGGACTTGCCTGCCAGACCAAGAGACAGTGGCTGCTGTCTTTAAGGTGGAAATAAAGTACATATTCTGCACAGCCCATGGCATTTTGCACTTTGACACTAGTTGTGTCTATAACAGAATAAATCCAAAGCTCTGGTGGCAGAACAAGCCAAATGAGCAACAGTTAGCAAAGTCTTGTTGATGAGCAAGGTTTCTCTCCTCATTCTACGCACGTTTTCTTGGTCATTGCCATCATGAAAAGAAGTATAACATGATAATGTGAGGCCTGGCAGCACAATAGGCTCACAAAGTAGCACAAAACAAGTGTGAAGAATGTTATATTTTTACCCATGGCACTCAATTGGTTGTATTAAGATATATGTAATTTATGATCATACGACAGCAAAATGGTGGTATTGACATACATTCAGATACCCTGTGATCTACTCATGGAATCCATACAGTTGTGTTCATAAACCCTGTGATCTGCCCCATGGCATTCATACGGTGGGTATTCAGATTCTGTAATTGACCCATTCCAATGGTAAGTAATACAGATATATGTCAACCACGACATTCACATAGTGGGTATTCAAACAGATGCAACCTGTGACCAGTATGGTCTTGCTTCACCAAATACTATGAGCTCCTTGTTGAAGACAAGCTCATTTAACATGTCATTTACTATCATATGGAATAACAATGTTATTAACTGCTTGTGATGACCATACCTGGGTGTTCTGTTAAATGTAGCGGGGGGTGGGTGGGTGGGTGGGTTAAGGAGGATGGGTCCTGGCACATTGGTACAGGAAATTATTTTGCCCCAGTACATCTTACAGAAAATAAGAATGTTCCAGAACAATGGCCAGTGTGGAGTACAGAAAACTGGAGGGCTTTAAACATACTGGTATGGACAATAAAATGCCCCAGTATGCCAGTATGGTCCCCTTTACCCCTTTGAATGTGATAAAGAGTGCACGGGATTCCACTGAGAACCAACACACAACTCTGCACCAAAAACACTTTCCTTTATCCTCAACTTTGGCTCTCCTTTTACCCTTAGCAGTCACAGACACCATTTGCTTTCTTCTTTGAACATTCTGCCAACTATCATCCTACGACCATAAATATGTAAGATGTAAATAATAGTTGACCCTTGGAATTGGCATTTGCTGCTATCCAAGCTTATCATGTTTCTTTGATTGATGGGCTGAGGTCTAAAGAATGATGGGCTCGGAGTCTGCTAATTGGGAAATTGATACACCTGAATCTCTATTTTGTTAAAACAGAAATTTGGCAAAATTACACGTTTTGAGGACCCAGAATTGTTTTAGCATAAGGAGAAAGGAGGAGGGGGTGCAGTTTCTGTTAGGAATATGGACTGTGTATCATATGCATTTTACACAAGCTAAAAGCCACGCATTTAGATCCCCTGGGGAGAGAAAAATTCTGTCCAGATCACCTTGGTCAATATTGTTATCCACTCCTCAAAGGGTTCAAATGCAACAAAAATCAAAGCACCTAATATCTACATAATCTATCAGCTGTACATAGTGTATGCTTTTCTACTCCCCTCACCAACCCCATCCTTTATACAATCTTGGAAGACTTGGATTTTGCATAGTGGTCAAAGTCCTTGGAAAGGCCAGTGGCCATTTGAGGTCTTGGGAGGCCTCTCAATAACATAATACACGTCACATTACATATTGTATGATGTAATATGAAGCACCTTTTCTCTCTCTCTCTCTCTCTCTCTCTTTTTTTTTTTAAATATATATACTGAAGGTTGCTATACATTTACATTAGTTATTAATCAGAGCAGATAACCTGTGGCATAATGGTACAATCTGATGTCAAAAGACATTCACTCACCTGACACAATAAATATTGACATTAGGGACAATATATATTTAAAACAGAACTCAGGTGTCAATAAAATGTTAAGAAAATATTTTTCCATATTTTACTGAAAGCCAAGCTCACAAATTTTCTTTCACAGTATGAGGCAATGAAAGGAGCTGCCAGTATATGTCTGCACTCTTTGGAAAAGTGTCTAATGAAATAAATGAGATTACTCCAGTGAGCATTAGGAGGCCAATACATACCACAGAAGTTCAACATCAGGCCGCCTTTGGTGAATATCAAACATCTATACTACAAGAATTAAGCTACTTCTTTGTCTCAAGTCAATCAATTCTGCTCAATCATGACACCTGCTCAACAACTATGACTATCCTCAAATGCCAACCTGTCTTTTTTTTATATATGTATATGGTACATGTATATATATAGTACCATCAAACCCCTCCCTGTTTTTTGTTTACTCTACTACCTGATGTCTCCATATTTTGCTACTGTAAGAGATCCTTTCTAGCAATTAGTCAATATCTGCAGCACTGTATGCACTTTATGTTTCAAACTTGTTATCATAAATACCAACCATGTTGCGTAAACATGATTCCTTCCCAAGCCAAATTTATATCTATGTATAAGTGCACGGCACTTTACAGTATAAGTGCACTGCACTTTACAGTATAAGTGCACTGCACTTTACAGTATAAGTGCACTGCACTTTACATCAGCTGCTGAGTCCCATCTAACAAAGTGTGCACTGAGAACCTGTATATTTACATGTACCTACACTACACCATTCTATGTATACATGTACACACAAAGCATACACTGTTTTTCACATTTAACAACTTTCTTTTTTTTTTTTTTTTTTTTTTGCACTTAAATTGTGAAACAGTGGAATCTGGAATGATATTAGCCATTGATTAAAAGGAATGCATCTTTTTTCAACCAAGTCCAGTGATATCTGCTGTATGCGGCCACCTTTCCTGCCACAAACAGTGGCCACATACAGCAGATGGCCTGTCATAGCTGGTAAACTGACAAAAAATACTGACTCGTGTGGCCATAAAAATGTGGCCAAAAAGAGCAAGTGACCTGTCTGGCTGCATACAACAGGTACCACCACACCATTGTATCTTGAAGCAATTAAACTGTAACTCTAAGTTGTTGTGTTAAAAAAACTTCCACAACATTACATGTACAATAATACAACCTTAGATGTGTAATCTGTAATGAACCCAACCTTCTGTATTTAAATTGTTTATGCATGAACTCAATGCATATTATATTCATGTGGTATTGATGGTGCTTTCAAAAGACACTGCAGTTCCAAAAGCGACAAGTATTCCCCTTGAAGGACCCAGCAAAGATATATTGGTATACATCTTTTTCCCATTAACCAATTCCTGGTCAGAGTACAACCGAGTCAATAGCTTTCCTTGACAGGGGTGGGATCCATTGCACCCAATCCATGCCAAGGAAAGCTATTGACCTCAGGTATGCAATCATGAAAGGTCTTATATACAGATATCAGCAAAAAAAAAAGTTTTCTAGTAATGAGAAATTGAAACCAAACAAAATTGTTAAAACAGACAACGATTTACATTCGGATGCTTTTGGGCGATTTGAGCGAGATAGGGTGAAAAATTTCTAGCACCTTTCCTGTTGTAAATGCCACCTGCAGGTTTTGTCACTTATAGCCCAATGCTACCAGTCAACAGCTTTCCTTGGCTTGCTCTGGCTCCACTGCACCCACAGCACACTCAAGAAACAGCTGCTGACTGTCTCTAGAGTGACGATCTGTATGTCACTGCAAGGGAACACTTTTATTCATGACATGACAGTCGTATTACTTGTTACGCACATATCAAATGAAGTATGATATTTGTATTATTGAAAAATTGATGTGTCAATTCACACTGTATAATTCAATGGCTCCTTCCAAGTTGACGGGATGTGACATTGAGGACTCGGTATCAATGCACAGATAATTAGTTGCCCTTTGAGTGTTATGACCTGGTACTTGGTATCCATACACAGATCATGACTTGCTCTGTAAGTATTCTCACCCTCTATTTAGTAGTTACCTACTTTTAATATTATCATCCTTTGTGACAATCTGACACTAAAATACTTTACAGCAAGCAGAGGTACACTTTAGACACCCTTTACAGCAGAATAACTTTGACGGATACAATCTCAACTTGTGCTTTTTGAATTTAAGTTTGTGTTGAATACAGAAATATTGTGTAGTTCATCAAGTCCAAGCTGCAGGATTTCAGTAGTGCTGAGCCCAATTTTAAAAAGTCATCCCATATTTCAGTACATGTATCAACATGCACTCCTAATTTACTCTCAAACTCCTGTATTGCACCTGTATGGTACATATCTATGTCCACAAGCCGAGCAATGTCACATTGACATACCTAGTCCTTATTGTTACAGTCCCATCTTGTTTTATGTATTACTAATGTTATAATATATTATTGATGTCATAATGCTGCAGTCTGGGATTCCTGTGATCCGTAAGAGATTAATCCATGGTATGCATATGTATGTGTTTTTGCCCAGTGTTACTGCTGTGTCCTATCTGTCGGTAGCTGAGTAGTTACCAGATGACACATTTCTTAGCTGGGTTCATGGGAGTGTTTGCTGCACACTTATATGCATCAGCAAATTCCTTCATATTGGATAATGTGCCGATTACCCTGGAAAAAAGAATTAAGACAAAATCCTCGGTATACGTGCTGGAAGAATTTGTTTACCATGTATATGAATGAACACAGGAATGCTCAGGTTTTCATGCAGAAAAATACTAGTGATGTATTCTGTTCACAACTACTATTTTTTTTTCGCACATTTATATTTACAACTCCTTTATAAATAAAACTTTAAAATAATCGTTTTTAACCCAATTTTGATCAAACTTTAAGTGTTTCATAACATTCTTCTAGTTCTTTATGCATTAATACAATGTACATGTAATTAATTACAATATTTCAGTTACCTCTTCAACCTGGTTATGTAACAGTTCTTTTGTGGATACATATACTGAAATCAATTCAAGTAATATTGTACATAAAACACACAAATCTGTGAACATAGTCAATTCTACCTTCCTGCAGTGGGTTAATGGGTGTCATATGCAGGGGTTATAATACTAGAGAGCATTTCATTTGCTTACTCACCTATACTTGGCAGGACTGTGGGGGTCAGTGTACAAGGCCTGCTTGGCATATTGAGGCGTATAGTATGAGCACCACACCTGCAAACAAATAGGTGACGATCACAAAACAAAAAGTATGTGTAACAAGGGCAATTGACACATAACAATATTAAATCCTAGAAGCTTGACGGAGAAGTAGCTGAACTCTACTATAGATATGCATTTTCCATGGGAACTTGTCTCACAGTGAAGAAATCAATATTGTTTGTGTTGGTGTTATGTGTTTATGGCAGTGGGCAGTGAGGCTGGCATTGAAGGCGATTGGTGCATGTCTGTGCACCATGTTCAATGTTGGCCTCAATACCTGTGCATAACACCAACACAAACAATATTAATTTCTTATATTTACATTTGTACCTATTTTTGAGTATAATCATTCAATAAAATTAAAATTAGCCCACTCAGTGCATAGAATCAGAAGAGACTGGTCATTCCTGTGTCAAAATGTTTACTTCTGGAAATACCGGTGGGAGAAACGTTCATTTCTACCGGCATTGGTTATTGGTTGAGGCTTGCACCTGAATGTGTGGCAACAGAAACAAATTCACGTTGAAGGGTTGTGTATTCATGACATAATGAATGAAAATTGCAGTCTCATGCTTGTACAGGAGAATTCTGAACCGCATGTAAATATACCTGCATATATATGTCAATTTTCATATGCATGTATTCCTTTTAAGAATCCCAGTTTACCCTTTTGTGCTCACACCTGCAGGTTGACAAACATTCAATACTCCTTTTAAGGTTACCATTTTACCCTTTCATTCAACTTAAACATGTTTCTTTATCCAGAATCACCCTATGGTACATAAAATACTAATGTAAAGGCTCTCCGGACACACAGAAACAAACATATGCATGATACACATGACGAAACTCCCTTTCTTTAAGGGTAACTGGCCCCAGTAAAGCCTTACCTGCCCAAAGCCCAGGAAGAACAGTTGGTTGCTGCTGAGTTTGAGGCCAGGCAGGGTGTACTCATGGAAGCCATGACTCTTCAGCCAGCTCTGGTAAGCTTTGAAGGAAGTCTTCAGCCCTCCGTTGTCAGCTATGTTTTCTCCCAGTGTCATCAACCCTTTGACCTGTACAGTGCACACATTATACACACATCAAAACAGATAGATATAAAATAATGCAACATTGTATATACATCAAAACAGATTTATCTAAAATAATGCAACATTGTATATACATCAAAACAGATTCATCTAAAATAATGCACATCAACACACATCTAAAACAATGCATACATTATATATGTATACATCAAAACACATCTAAAATAATGCACACATTATGTATGTATACATCAAAACACATCTAAAATAATGCACACATTACGTATGTATACATTAAAACACATCTAAAATAATGCACACATTAAACAGATACATGTATATCTAAAATGATGCATGAACATTTCATATGCATCAAAACAGATTTGCTTGAAATAGTGCGATAATATATACACATCAAAACTGATCGATCCAAAATAGGACTCAAATCTCAGTTAAAATATCGAGTTTGTAAACATAGGTTACAAATGCAAACCATACAGTAAAAGATGGTGATCCAGCAGCATAGAGAAGACTGTTAGCATCACGGTGGCTGCACTTGGTCTGAGCGTACACACTGCCCAACATATCTATCCTTCCAAAGCACATGTTCTGCCAGCAACATCCTCCATTTCATCAACACAAATTGAGGTTCAGGGTATAGGAGCAATGCAGTAGGCAAAATATGTTACACATTACAGGGGAAATATGTACATCCAATTTGCAACTGTTGCAAATTAAGTGTTTCTGCTGTGCCCAACTTAGTCTTTTTGAGTACTGCAAGGTCATCCAGAATTGAACCACAGTTACTGCAGCTGTTTCAACTTGGGACACTATTTATCTGATGTGAAGTATAACAACAGTGAGCCTGTGTCTCCACCTTAATTTGTCATTGTACAAATACTGTAGTTCTAGAATTTTTTGCGCTCGATTTAATTTCGCGCTTTTCGCGCTACCACCTAAAGCGCAAAATTAAAATGCGCGAAAATATGTTGCATTGTATTTCACTACATTGTTTGGCATTGGATTGCGCGAAACTAAAATGCGCGAAAATTCTGTAATTTCAGAAAAAAATGAGTTTGCGCGAAATTAAACATGCGCGAAAATTTCTAGAACTACAGTACTCTGGAGTACCTTGGTTGATATCATGGACAAACATGTGCTGAGCCAATTTCACATTAACAAGATACATGTACATGATGTATTGGGTAACAAGGCACCCACTAAATAGATTTTAATTTGAACTGCTAATCAATTTTGAAACAGTAAGCTTTCCTTCAATAAGCAAGTCATCCTTCATTAGAGTTGCATGACACCACATATGCATGCACATGTACGTGTATACTCACTGGCTGACCATAGACTTTAAATGCACTGTACTGGTCTATCAAACACTTGGCTCTCTTAGCAAAACCCTGGGCTGATTCGTTGCCCCACCAGTTCCTCATGTTACCATACTTGTCGAACAGGCGACCTGACAAAAAGAAAGCCGCATTCTCATCACTCCAGGTTACAGACCATTTGCACTCACTGTCACGGGAAAACTTTGGGTAATTTGAACGTACATGTACTGCTAATCAACTTTGAAACAGTGAGCTTTTCCTCAAATAACCACAGCTCTTCAACTACAATATGGACCAATCATACATACCTTTGACCTCTTAGCGTTTTTTAATTGTAAAATAATGAAATCCACAACACACTCAGACCAGTTTCATTATGAACGAAGATGATCCTACTTTTCCAAGTACTACATATTGCAATTTTGAAGTTCGACATGTTAAACAACATTTACAAAAACTTCCAGTGGAGATTCACAGAATGAAGGCAGTACAATACATACCTTTGTTGTCAAAGCCATGTGTTAACTCATGTCCCATCACCATGCCAGCCGAGCCGAAGTTGACAGACCTGTAATGACAGTAACAACACAGTGATGAATCATCATACATGCAGGTAACTTCCTGCCTCAAGACATTCTGTGACACAACTATTTACTGGGGCCCAAGGTCTGAGCTCGGCAAACAACGACCATCACTCACAATATACAACACAAAATTTATTGCTGAATGACACATACATGACTACTAAGGAAATACATAAATTGACAAACACTTGGGCTATCTATGAAACCTCCAGGTTAGAATCTGGAGTACGATACAGAGGTTGTAACTACATGTATATGTAAATATTACATAAAAATTACTACAAATAGAAAGAACCAACTAACACCAGAAGTTAAATTTTTTAATATAGGCCTACTGATTGATTGATTGATTGACTGACTTTTGGAAGGCTCTGACGTACTACAGTATTAACTCCAGTTTTTGGGATTGCGACTTAGTGAGACTGCAGGGTGTGCAGATTTTAAAATGGATCTAGTAATGGAAGTAAAAAGTAGAATGAGATCTGGTTCATACATGGAAGTTTAAGTTGGCAGAGGTGAGACTAAGATGGGGAGGCAGCTAAGCTGTCAACACCACTAACACTGACAACTCTTTGAACTTCATAAATGTCCAATGGCAAGCTTCCTCAGTACAATTGGTTTATCTTATCAACGTTAGTTTTATTGCATGTAATTCCTTGCATGATCTTCTATTGGGAAATGACTGTCACTCCACAGTGGAAACAGGGACTACACTAAAGCCAATGGGTTGTGACAGTTTTATGCTTGGCTCACCCTGCATGCACTGACTGATATTGTTAGCAGACATAAAAACTTTATCTACATGTATGTTTGACTTAATGACATGACCTTTTTATTACAAATATTCTTGCACTTGAAAGTAATCCAGGATTGCCAAATGTGTGACCCTCCGTCTGCAAGTTATGCTGAGGGCAGGTAGGTGGGTGATTCAAATTCAGTAAAGATTCCTTCTGATCCCAAGAATGTGATGCTGTTCACTCCTGTGCAACCATATTTAGCATTACTCAGGTCAATCACCAAGCACTTGATCCAAATCAAGTCATTAGAGTCAAAAATTTTTCGGACCAAATAGCAAAAGGAATGATCCCATTTTGGCAATACAGACTAGAGAATTCAAAAAGAAACATTTGTTGTTGTATGGGCTTGCATAGGTGCAAAAAATAAACAAATCTGCCAGAAATAATGAACTTGCACCGAAAACTGATGCATGTGATAACATCATGTGAGGAGAAAGCTCATGATAAGTTCTTTATGATCAGTCAACAGACACATTATACAGACTTTCTTCCAGTGTTAAAGACTTACATTGGTGCCTTGGGGTTGTAGAATGGAGGTTGAAGAATGCCAGCCGGGAAGGCAATGTAGTTGAACTGAGCATTGTAGTAGGCATTGACAGTGTCTGGTACCATGTGCCACCTGAAGTAAAAACAAGTTTAATATACTCAGCTCCACCAGCCACTGGCTGGCAACTTGGTCAAGCCAGGTATTGTTTTCAGTGTGCGCCCAGTTTATATTTTTGACACAATACAACCTTCATATTGCACGCGGTGATCACATGGCAGGCAGATAAGTTGCCTGATTATGCTGCAGAAGATAAATTACATCAGAAAACCTGGTTGACCCTTCCCCCCCCCCCCCTTGAATTAAGACTGAGTCAACAGCTTTCCTTGGCATGGGGTGGGCACCAAGTGTCCAACCCATGCCAAGGAAAGCTGTTGACCTCGGGCATGTGATCTTGATAGGTCTCATCTGCAATTTTCATTCAAATTGTGTTTCATTACTGTTCAAATTAGTTGAAAGCACCAAAGCAGACGACATTTGATGGCCAGATGGATTTCGGCCAGTTTAAGGCGGAAAGGGTTAACATGTAACTGAGCTGCACCATACATAAATAAGGTTCACTGCACATTAAAAACTTGATATCAAGTTGTGTTTTTTTCACAAACATATTTTGCCTTCATTACACAGAAATAATCATCTATTAGAGTCTTCCTTCCCCTAAGTGCAGCAAAGTGCAGTGCATCATGCAACATGATAGACAAGCTCCTACTCACTCGTCTCTGTCTGGTTTCTCTGTTCTCCGCCGTAAGTTATCCCAGCTGAAGTAAAGTCTGGCATTCATGAAATTCACAAATGGATCTGTGGTCACCTTGAGCTGAAAACAAAACAAAAAACAAACATAGTCACCCTGTTAATATCTTCAAGTACGTGAGCAGATTAATTTGATCTGGTACAATTTCATGTTTGCTGAACATACATGTACACGGACACATGTATACTGGGGTGCCCAATTGTCGGACAGCTAAGTGCGAGGTTGCGTTCATTGCCAAACTGAAACTTAAATTACATTTATTGATGTTGTTTGGCAGTGCCGCTGAAAAGACCAAACACTGTGGATTGTTGACATATGTTTCTTGTCAAATCACACTCCTTGGATTGCAAACAAGCACACATTTTCAAGAAATGATCAAGAAAATCCTACCATGAGCAGAAAGTTAGGTGTGCCCAAATGTTGGGCGTGGGAAGGTATTTGGCTCTACATTATTTTTGTTCACCTTCTAGCTGGAAATTATACTCCAGCCCTTGAGATGAGAACCTTTGTATTTCAATACAAATATTAGCTTTACAACTTTATTTTGCAAACTGCATTGCATGGGTGTTGAATAACACTTGCTGACTATAACAGATATTTTCTTTCTAAAAGCTGACATTGTGTATAAAAATATGCAAATTTAAAAAAATGATCAACTTGTGCTCGATCCCACATCAGTCTCTCTGTGCTTATTAAATAAATAATTTTTTTTTACACATCTTGTCAATGAATGGCAAAATTATCTCGTCGATTTCCAAGAATTGGGCATATCTGACAATTTGGTACGGCTCCTTACAACTCATGCCAAAACTAGGGTGAACGTTGGATGAGGATTAACATGCTTGCCTTTCACTTCTGTGGCCCATGTTTGATTCACAGCCTGGGAAGCAAGTGGAAACGCAAAAAGTTCCTGCCACTCTGACAATGCCCAATGGTTGCCCCCCCCCCCCCCCCCCCAAGTTGTTTAGTTTGCTCCACCTTACAATTAGGTAGGAAGGTATATGCCAATATCTGTCCCATGGACAGTGATTAATATAGGCTTGGCCTGTTTCGCAATCCATGTAAAACATATACATGTATGTCTATGTTTTACCACAACTACAACTACAAAAGATACCTAATGATACATAAAACCACAGGATTCCACAATAAAGAACCATTCCAAAGAAATACATCCAAAACAATATTATATATCTGAAAGCTAAGATCAGTGCTGTACCAGAGGCACTCAACAGGTTCATTAAATTTTTTTTCCCTTCAAAAACTGCCCGAGTGCTCTGTTCACAAAAAATAAACTCCAATCTGACCATAGATATATTTTCTTTTCTTTTATGAGGTTTCTGTCCAGTCCTCACACTTGGTATGTGTACCTGCTGGCAGACAGTTTGGTCAATGTTAGGAGCAGATCACAACAGGAATCTGGCGTTCACCTTTTCATAATGTTTATCCAGTTTGGCTGGGTCCCTGATGTACTCGGGGAAGCCGATCATCTCTAATACTGCTTTAGCCTTGTCAATGGCACGAAGCTTGGTCGGTTCATCCATCCACTCATTCTTTGGTAGGTTAGCAATAAACGATTCACGGATCTTCCTTATTATCATTTTGGTCTGAAAATATGCACATCAACAACTACTGAAAAGGCTATTACTGCCACAACCTGTTTTACTTATTGTCAATGGATATCAGCAGCACATAAGACCACATATATCACATTAATTCATGGCAAATAATCTTAAAAAACTATCATTAGATTCAATAATCTTGCTGTATTTTTAAGGGTCTCAGGGGAGTTTAGTGAGGATTCACCAACTGAGTCACCCTTGTGAAATTAAGTTTATATATACATATATATATATATATATAAACTGAAGGTGTGACCAAATATGGTTCTCAACATTACTCTCATAGAAGAGCACATTTTTGGTTAAAACATCAATTTTGGGTCATTCATGAGCAATTTTGCCACAATTTATCATAATGGAATTGCACAAACAACAAAATGAAAAGCTCCCTACTAGTATATTAAAGTACAAACTGAGAAGCTACTTGCTGATACACATAAGTACAAACTTTTTAGCTGTGCATTCAAATTACTGCATACATGAACCCCAAAACAGAGTAGCCATTGTCACTTGACCAACAAATTATATGACCAGGCCAGCTATTTTGAAACGTATGCAGCATCATGTTTTGGTATATACACATGTACACACTCATTTTTCACTCAAGAAAATTATGTTTTTAATTCATTTGTGTGCACATAATTGGCCATTATTAGATACACTGTGTGCATCATTATTTATACTGGTTGACGAATGAGGAAGTGCATGTACACAGGACAGTGGATAGCATGACAGAAGTGCAGGACATTTTTTGTGTGTGATCCCCTTTATGTCAGTGATCCTCTAAATTGACATGTGTGAAAGTCAGTCTTGATTAATGCTGTTCATATTTTCTAATGTTTCTTAACATTATATAGGGATACAGTCTTGTCTATAGCTTAAAACAGAAGGGAGATCTGTCCCGTCCTTTTGTTTTGCTTCCTGCCCTTTTTGACTATATTTTTTCCCCATATTTTGGGCAATTGCTATCTTTTTGTCATAACAATTCAACATAATTTAGACTAATTGAGAAAGTGACTTATTAACCTATCTATTGACCATCAATATAAGATACCAATTCATAACTATTCCCATAAAAACAAAACATGCCAGGGTTTACTATTACTGCTACTTTCGAGTGCCCTTTTTTATTATTTTCATTGTGCACTTAGAAGTTCCCTTTTGGATGAAAGGTGCCCTGCTGTCTTGAAAAGATGGAGACAACACTGGGATACATAGGTATAGTATCAAATGACTGAGTGTGTACTCTACCTTTGATCCATGGACCATCTTACCTCTTTTTCACTTTTGTCTTTGAAATAGTCCTGTACATAGAGTGCTCCACTGGCAAAGCCAAGAGTTCCATCGGTGCGAGCCACACACACCTCCCACTGCGGGGAAAGGCTGGTGATGCCTTTCAGTTGCTTCAACAGGATGAGTGATGCCTGACGGAATCTCATAGGCATGTAGGGCACCAAGGAGTCCACAATGTTCCACATGATGTAATTAGCCACCAGCCTAACAAATACAAACAAATCATATCTTTAAAGAGTAAAGTACAGAGGATGGACCATGGATTATACAGACAGCTTTACATTCTGTATGTCTGAGACAGTGCTGGTCATGAACTTTGGAATACATGTATTTCTTTTTACCAGTCACACAGCATTAATGACAGTTACAATGGTGGTTATTTTCACTGTCACAAACAATATCGGATGTTGAAAATTTGCAAGTTTCTAAAAATAAGATGACCAAGCAAAGCCCTTTATATTAATTTTCCATTAAACTGATCTATTTGTGAGTCTGGTTTATACATGTAAACTGCCATTATCAACATTTGGAAGTTCCAACTGGTAAATTTGTCAATGTTACATGACCAATAGATTATGCTACCTGTTGATTCTGGTATATACATCCCTGCTCTAGGGGTGTGTGTGTGTGTGTGTGTGTGTGTGTGTGAGTGAGAGAGAGAGAGAGAGAGAGAGAGAGAGAGAGAGAGAGAGAGAGAGAGAGAGAGAGAGAGAGAGAGAGAGAGAGAGAGAGAGAGAGAGAGAGAGAGAGAGAGAGAGAGAGAGAGAGAGAGAGAGAGAGAGAGAGAGAGAGAGAGAGAGAGAGAGAGAGAGAGAGAGAGAGAGAGAGAGAGAGAGAGAGAGAGAGAGAGAGAGAGAGAGAGAGAGAACATTTAAAAAAAAATTGTCCACTGTCATGTGGTATATCCATTTTATGGTTCCATCTGCTGATTTGATTCCCAATTGTTAGTCCTGATGCATCTGTTTATCAAGAATATTGATTGATGTGACATTTCAATTCAGTGCAGTTTTGATAACTTACACTGAAAATTAAAGACTGTATTCATTCCACTAGTAGCACACTGTGCTAATGCAAAGATTTCTTGGAGCAGACATGGTTTTCGCAGAGTTTTGTGATACTGATGTGTCTTAATTCACAATACCACAAGCAATTACATTTCTCATAGAATCCATATAGCATAAAATCACAACAATGAACCCTCTTCTTTCATCAGAAGCAGTTAATTTTTAAAAATATTGAAAAATACTTAATTAGTAATAAAGCCCCCAAGATTAAAAAGTAGGGTGTGTGCTTCTATAAGGGCATATGCTATAATTGGAATGAATATGGTCTTCAAACTACCAATTCAGAGTGTGCATAAAACATGTTGATAGCACACGTGTACATAGAGAATTACTGTGAAAGCAAACAAAACAATGCCACAGCTTTTGCACTGACAGGTGGTCTTGTGAATGAGATATCTGGATAAACTTACAGTTGATTTGCATGAACATAACTGTAGGCAGTGTATCAAAATGTATGTAGAAATACAGTATTGATTTCACAAAAACGATATAACCTGCAACATGGTTAAGCTGAATATAGCTGAGCCTATACGCCTAATTCAATACAGCAAATATCTAAATACCATAAAGGTCCCTATTTTATCTGTCCTGGTACACAACACTTACAGATCTCTCCATCTCTTATATTGTATTCATATGACTCGCTCACTCTTTACTTTGTCACTGATAACTTCTCCCTTTTTGTATATTGTACTGATGACTCACTTCACTCTTTACTTGTGTTTCTGATCACCTTTCCGATCTTGCATATGCTATTCACACTTTAATATTGTTTACTTGAGTTCCTGACCAACTTGCAATCTTGTACAATGTATTAATACAGCTTACTTCCACTTCACTTGTAGTTCTGACCACCTCTCCTGCTTTTTACATTTAATTCACATGGCTCACTTACTCTTTACTTGAGTTCTGGACAACCTCTCCCATCTTTGCCATATATTTTGGTGTATAAACAATCACTGATTCGGTTAATGGGATTTCTGTACCACCAAACATCTCCTTGAGGTATCTTGGTATATCAATCTGCAATCACATTCCGAAAAATACATAGTAAGCATATTATGGAGGCAATTGCACTTTTAACATGTTTACATGTTTTCACCCTTGATATGCCATCACAGAACCAGTTTGTCTGTCACAGCATTTACAATGTTACGTGAATAGTGACGAAGCAAATCCAAGGACAAAATACATTTCTGCCTTAGCATTGTAAATGGTGTATAAACCACCAGCTGTGATATCAGTGACATTATCGTGATGTGCACATACATTGTAATTGTTAAAATAAAATCCTCCTGGGGGGTGGGGTGGGGATGCTTGGGTGGACGAACGTGCATGGGCAGGAACTCAAACTCCACGTTTTCACTGAATTATCATTTACCAACCACACATATGTAGCTAAAATCATTTTCAAAAGATTTTTTTTTTTTTTTTAAATCAGTGTTTGCCTTGCAGTAACAGAAGCTCAAAGCTGAAATCATGGCACAGAATCGCGAAGCCATACTTTCTGATCATAAATTTTCCTCAGGGACAAATAGTTCCAATTTTTGTCCCAAGGAAGTCAGTCGGGAGTATTTGACTGGAGAATTACTCTCTATATAGAGAGACAATGGGAAAATAGAAC
>OZ026629.1:52265730-52520730 GCA_964020975.1 Hermodice carunculata | reverse complement strand
AAACTATTATCACAGTCAACAGCGACTCGACAGTTTCTCTTGGGGCGCGCAGGGTGCCACCCCACTCCCAGGACAACTGTTATCCCAGGGCACGTTATGCTCATAGACCTCATTGACAATTCTCATTCAGATTAATTTTCATTAACACTAAAGTGCTTAAGATAGCATTGAGGCACATGACATTTTACTCCCTGCCAGTTTTGGCTTGTCCATGTGGAGGTGGGGGTGGGAGGTCTTGTCTGGGTCTGGTCTATTTAAAAAATGCAACAATCACGCAAAAAAGAGCCTACAAAACACCGGGAATATGATCAACAACATTCATGACATTCCAATACATGCACAAACCCTGCAAGTTCTAATCTACAGATGTACATTAAACCCTAAAATCATATCACATGTAAAATAAATCTGCCCAATGCTGCATGGAAAAAAATACCAGGCAATTGCATGCATGTTATGTTTATGCAGATCATACAGCATGTTCTGTTCACCGTTTCCTTTGACTGAATAAATTTTATATTTTATATTTCAAGTCTCTGTCTTAATTAACCCACATTTATATGTGATCTATTTCTAATATTTGCACACAAAATATACAAACAATAATTTCCATTCCAAACTTGCGTTCCACTGTTTTTTCTTTAATTATATAATTCACATGTAATAAAAATAAAACATATTTTGATGCCAATAAGTCTAATGCCATGCATGTATATATTAATGATGGTCTGTGCTGGGATACTTTCCTGCATATAACAGGCATTTAGCACTAAAAACTGAAAACATTTATGCAATATCAGTGCTTTTCATCTGGAAGTATATTGCAGTCATTTTCTTGTGACACTGCCTTGTCATCAATCCCTTGTCCAACTTCTACACTTTCCTCGTCTGTACCTGTCATTCCTATTTCTAACATATCAATGCAGATTCTTTATTTATTTGTCTATTTATTTACTTATTTTATTAATTTTTTCATGGTAGCATATATGTTGTGTATTCAACAGGTACTTTTTAAGACACGCTTAATCAATCTAATTGATGACTGCAGGTCTTCAGGAGGTAACTATATTAAATATTTGGATGTGTAAGTGGCCTCGCCTAATATTTAGCCTAGATAGTCCACATGATAATTAAGGAATACGAAAACACAGCATTGGGGTAATAGGTAAAAATAAATAACGGTTGTTCATCTTTGTAAATACAAGACTTGTAAAATTAAAAGGCAATCAGAGATTGCTGGATCCATGACCCCCCCCCCCCCCTCCCCCCCAACCTCATTTATAACCTTACTAATCACAGGTCTCATTTGGGAATGGCTGTTGTCAATAAAAAATAGGCTATCACCACGAGCCAGATACCTGACCTACTGACCTACTTTTATGCATGACACACTCTTGTGTCTTGATAGATAGGTGTGTAAAGTGTCATAATTCTAAGTCAAAGGGCAACAGAAGTATAGCCCGGGCATGCAGTGTAATGTAGTTTTACATGATTGTATTACTGTGAACTGATATGTGGCCTAGTGACCTGCTTTTGTTTCATGCCACACCTACTGGTCAAGATATGTGTGTGTGTGTGAAGTTTCCTCTTACTAACTCAAATAGTATAGGAATGATAGCTCTGACACGATTTTACAAGAATATGTCACTGTGACCCAGATACTTGACCTAGTGACCAATTTTTGGTACACTACATACCACCATGTCCAGATGCGCATCTGTGTGAAGTTTCATTATTCTAAGTTGAAGGTCAAGTGTCTTATAGCCCTGATACAAATAATGGATACCCAGATACTTGACCTAGTGACCTAATTTTGTTTAGCGACACACCTTTAGGTCAAGATATGTGTGTGTGTGTGTGTGTGTGTGTGTGTGTGTGTGTCAAGTTTCATGAAACTAAATTGAACAGTAATGGAATTGTAGCCCGGACATGATTTTACAAGGATATGTCACTGTGACCCAGATACTTGAGCTAGTGACCTACTTTTAAGTACATGACACACCCTTATGTGTAGATACATCTGTGTGTATGGCATCATTAATCTTAGTTAAATACTGAAGGAATTCTTGCCCAGACACGATTTTTAAGGAAATATATCAGTGACCTAGATACTTGACCTAGTGACCTACTTTTGGTACATGACACACCATTATGTCTAGATGCACCTGTGTATTAAGTTTCATTAATCTAAGTTGAAGGGCAAGCCAATTATAGCCCAGACACGAATAGCAGAGGACCGAATACTTGACGTAGTGACCTACTTTTGTTTCATGACACACATTTTGGTCAAGATACATGTGTGCGTTAGTTTCATGAAACTAAGTTAAATAGTAAAGGAATTATAGCCTAGACACGATTTTATAAGGATATGTCATTGTGACCTAGATACTTGACCTAGTGACCTACTTTTGGTTTATGACACACTCTTTTGTCTAGATGCACCTGTGTGTAAAGTTTCATTAATCTAACTTACATAGTAAAGGAATTATAGCCCAGACACGATTTTATAAGAATATGTCACTGTGACCCAGATACTTGACCTGCTGGTACATGACAACCTGATGTCCAGATGCACCTATGTGTAAAGTTTCAAAAATCAAAGTTGAAGAACAAGTGAATTATAGCCCAGACACACAAAATGCTGACGGACGGATGCAACTACCCATGGACACACGGAAAAAGTGATTTCTATAAATGCCTCTCCTTCCATTAGGAGGGGGCATAAAAATGAAAAACTAAAGTACATCTTATACACATTCAGATGGAATACATAGATCAAGTAGAACAATGTTGGGTTATGCTACAAGCCCTCATATTCCACGTCTGTACAGTGTAAACCAAGTCATCCAGATCACACAAGCAAAATAACCTGCACTGTCTCTGGGCACCTACTGTCGTTACACGAAAAGCATTAACGAAGGAAAACAGATCTACCAATCACATTATATACTGTGATAGGCTTGCCACAAACATAAATGAGAAATCCCAACTGTGACATGCATGTGTTGATTACCTTATTTATCCTGGGGTAAACACTTTATATGTGCAATTCATGTAACAGATTAAATGCTGACACACATTGAACTCCTGAATAGAAACTGAGCTGCCATATTGTTACTCTGGAGACACCAAGCCAGCTGGGATCCAAGTTACCATTCCTCTGGTTGCCATCGAAAAACTACCCTGAATGACCTATATATTTGTATACTTGAGAGAGATGGATAGACAGACGGACAAACAGACAGACAGACAGATAGATAATTAGCTAACTTTTTATTCTCAAGCATATTATAATTATAAAGGGGGGAAATCATTAATCTATCATGTCTGGTACCCTCGGTGGCTGGGACCCTGCACCACATCCAACCCATGGCTACTCTATGCTCCAAACCAAGGGAACCAGACATGAGGAGTAAGTGGAACTGTACCATAATTTGCATACCAAATGAAAATGTATACCACAGTGGAAGCCTGACCACATGGACAGTGACACTTTCATCGTCTGTATTCCTCACAGTGAGTATCCAGACTTTAATTCAAGTGCCCTCCCCATCTTCTTTGGCTGGGCAAAAAAAAAAAAACTCAAATAATCGTCGTGCCTCAGTAATGCACATTTTCCACTAATTTTCATGACATTATAGCTTTAATGACACAAAGGTTGGTCCAAAACAGGTTTCACTAGTTCAATTTCAAAAGCCATAATGGTACTCATAGGGATAAATGATGTAAATTAATGTAAAGCAGCTTTTGAATCCATCTATGCTAGACCTAAATAAAACAAAATGATGACTTTGCGGCACATGTATGTGTTAAAGGAATACACAAAGTGCCACCTCCTTTTACTGCTAGATTTAAACTAATCCAACTTCCAGGCATGCACCCGACACTGATGTTCACTGGATCCCCGGGCTCATGCGGACTTGTTTGTGGCCATACATATACCTTGTTTTTCACCCGATTTGCCTTATAGAAGCATGCAAATTGTGTAATTAGTAAGTTATTTGCCATACAAGTTGATGAGGCTAATGCTGTACTTCAGAGACATCTGGTTGCTACATGATGCAACATGTACAGTCATCAGCCCTCAAACAGGAATGTCACTTAACACATGGGTACAGTTAAACCCAGCTATTGTACACACCTCTTGCTCTGGTCAAAGTGCCCACATTAAACATTGTTAACATTTGGGGGAATATCTATGTACAAATACATCATTTTTTTGTTTTTTTTTTGTTTGTTTGTTTGTTTTTTTTTTTTTGTATCTGCTTTCATTAACACTTGCCTTATCTTGGTACAAATTCACATAACATTATCTTTAGACAGTCATTTTGATTGTTACATAAATTAACTATCTTAATACCGACACTATCACATTAAACATCCACCACCTTTCATGAATCAAAACTACAGTGTCAGCCATTGAACTGAATTTCTGCAAAATTTCACAGCTGTCAACCTGGCAAACTGTGAACAATTTCACAAAATTGGTGAACCCATTTTCCTATTTATATTTTTTCATACGTTGTCATATACATGTAGATGTACGAGATTCAAGATCCATTTATTTCAATAATATGTGTATGTATCGGCATATAATATACATCAACATGAGAAAATAGCCTTGAATAAGAATGTAAAACAAGTACATGTATGTATGGGCATGCAGCTGTGAATGTATGGCCCCAGGCACCAACCATAGCTTACAGAATGTTTTCAATGCAACATAAATAACAAAGAGACATGCAACATATATGTGAAATCTGAGTGGACACATCCTGGAAACTTGTAAAATTCCACAGACTGGCACTTCGACTCCATCAAGGTTTTCAGACCTAGCAGGGAAATATTTTGGACATGCACATTCAACAGTCCCAAAATGCTCAATACACCGGCTTGATTTCTCTTTTTAGTAACCAGATCTGTTGCTATGCAATTTTGAAGCAAGTAGCAGGGCACATTTTTCCAGATTTTTTGTTAAAAAAGGTGAAAAACACACACAAAAATGCTGATTGAAGTTTGATCTGTTGAAGAGACTTGGTAAAAGCCAACTCAAGTAAACCTTGCAATATTTGAAGAGGACCTGGCTACTGGTTCAAACCAGCTTTACTCGACAGACATCACAGTGTACTGTATACATTATCAAAAAGGTATTTTACATTAAGATTATTGAGAATACAACAGATACATGATGATTCTACCAAATCATTGTCAAAATGGCGGTAATTAAGGACTTGCATATCTGCTCTCATTGGCGCCACCTATCTTAATTTGACATAGTCACACTACACCTTACATTACAAGGGGAAACAAGACACAACGAAATACATAACAATGAAGATGGGCTTTCAAGGCAGAGGCACCCAAAATATCACAAATCTGTAGTGACAAAAACACAACAATTTTCTGTGGTGCATATTTCTGAGTACCTATTACGGAAAAATGACTTCAAATATTTTGCTGTATTGTACTTCAAGAAAAATGTGAATTGTTAATGGATGGCGAATAATAGACAACCAACCTATTAGATTCAAGCTCAGATGACTGATGTAATAGTCTCCTGTCCTAAAAAGCTTTACTTAAACTACTCTATGGAGCTATGCCAGACAGAGACAGATCTCATCAGTGAGAGCAGATCACAGCAATCCTAGACACACCACAACCATGAAAGACATACTTAGGACAAAAGCATAGACTGAGTATCTACAGCATCTACTCATATTTCTCTTTAACTCGTGTGCTATGTACAGTGGTGACCTTCTAATAAGGCCCTTTTTGTCAAAGGCCATCCCTCTTAAACGACAACCGTCTTAATGCAGAAGTATCCATTTCTTGTGTATTGTCCCTCAATGAAGGCTACCCCTTTAATTTGTATGTGCCCACTTTTCTCTTGCAGTAAGGGTGCTCTTATTAGAGGGGGACCACTGTATTGAGTAAGTACAACAAACATTGTGTGTGTACATGTACATTGGCTTTTTGTGGAATAAACAAGTAGGCTTTCCCTATCAGACCTGCAGTTATCACCCAGCACTATATTTAGCAATACACTTGCTGGACTACTGACAGTGATATACAAGTACATACAATATTAGTGAAGTACTTCCTACTCTCTTTCCAAATATCGCCTGAAATAGTTGCTTGCTGACTGGTCCAACGGGGAGAAACTGCTTTTATAAGCTAGTAGCCAGTTAAAGGACATGAAGGGGCAAGATCAGAATCTTCAAAGCCTATCGACAAATATGGGAGTATTTCACGGGCAAGTAAAAATACCCCCCCCCCCCAAAAAAAACCCCCACACGCATACAAAACAAAAAACAGAGGCACATGGGCCTAATGCTCTGCTGACCACCATCACCAACAAAAATCATTTCCTGAAATGTATTCCCTCCACAACCTGGAAAAATTAATCAAGGTCATCCATATCATGCAATATCAAATTTCCACATGATACACATTAGTGGTACATTTGGCATCATTCGTCTTATTCTGTATCAAGATATTGAATTAAATGTCCTTTTCTGAAGTGCTTAATGACTTTAAAATAGGTCAAGGTCACACAATCATCAGGTCAATGTAACCCAAAAAGTAGGTCACCGCGAAGAGTTTTATATACAATGTACTCAAGTACAATTTTGATCTGGAGGCTCAATTCTCTGTGTTACTGATGTCCAAGCTACACCCTGCCATTACAATATACAATTATAATATATTAGCATTGGACATGATCTATATATCCTACATATTTGACATATCTACTTAAGTATAAAACTTTTTGACATATGGAATTTTGTATCTGTCAAGACATCTTAACTCATAATTTCCACCAAATTATAGGTGGTGCCACTAGTATCATAAGCAATGAAGCTTTTGACATCTACAATTCCACTATATTTCATGAAGAGCCATAAAACATAAGGGATACTAGAGTGGTCACAAGATTTTCACATTTTGACCCATGTACATGTATATCATAACATTGTGGGTGGCACCACCAATATCGAACTCAACCTTAATTTTCATACACTTGCTAAGTCCTGAAAGTTAAATGGGGCTATTTCAAAACTGTGGACTGTATCATGCTCACAAGCAAAAAGTTTATGGATGGATGGATGGACGGACGGTCATGAGCTCTGTGACCTTTGGTCAGCAGAGCTAAAAAGATGGAAATATGTCAATTTACTTGTTTTAACCAAGGAGCAATAAATGGAGTTGGTATCACTCCCATGATGGTGTTTTCAAAACAGCAACTTCTATTCAAATCCATCATTACTTTCCCTCAAATTCAAAGGTACTTCCACTGGGCTGATGATCTCCAAGATTTCTATTTTATTTCATTTTTATTTTCCACAGCAAAAGCAGTTTCTATTTCACAAATGCTACTTTTGTAAGGGGACAACTTCTATCAGTAAGTTCCATTCTTTAGTTCCTTTATTCCAAATTGTCAATACTACAATTACTGAAATATTAACTTCACACTTTCTTTTCAAAAACATCTGTGTATCACATTTCACATATATATCATTGAAAAGAGTGCAAGGTTTCCCATTTCACAATTTTTTCAAAACACAAGCACTTTTTTTTGGTTGCAAAGTGTCCCTGTGAAGGGAAAACTTGGATAAAACATTTTCTATATGGTCAGTTCATGTTCCGAATGCTCATTAGTGTCACCATTTTTTATTTTGATGGATATGTTTATAAACATGAGGTTACTGTGATGATAAGCATCCTTGCAACCAAGATCATTGCATTATTGTTCCTGGTCTTACTGGCTTTAGGAGGATTACCTCTTCATGGTTGAAATAATCAGGAATTCAGGCCTGGGATCGCCGCTTGGGGAGCAGTCACTACATGTATATCCTTTCTCATCTTCTTTTTTTTCCACAGAGTCAGGTTTGGAATAGTATTTTATTCGAAAGCAATTTTAGCAATTATTGTAGAGTTTTCCTTTAAATGTTTGTATGAAAATTAAATTGTTCCTATTTATAAACTTAACATAAATATCAATTTCCTGGCCATCTCACTAATAAAGACATCATTTATGTCATAATTTGATAAATTGTTGGATAATTCCATAGACAGTATAGCTGATGCACCATTATACTATTTGAATCCTTCCAATTAAGTCTGCATTTCACCCAGCACACAAATTTTCTTCGTGTGTTTGAAATGACACCATGCACATGATAGACTCTCTTCTCATTAAAGTCACACTAATGTATGCAAGCTCCTTGTCAAGCCAAAGCAGTATTTCAAAAGAGTCAGACATTCTACTTGATCTGATAAAAGTGGCAACTACTCAGACTGTCATTCAGGCAAGAGGAATGCACTTTACATACATGTGCAGGGACCATGTGTACCTAGTAAGAACAGCAGCAACAGATCAGGCACTTTAACCACAAGTCAAATATAACACAATTGTCACATGGTCAGGTCAGTTGAAATATTTTTTGATTAACAAATATATGCTGATCATCACCAGATAATCTACCAGTGGTCAGCTGTGTCTCATATTACTCTGTGCTAAGTAATCTACCACTGGTCAGCTGTGTCTCATACTACTCTGTGCTAAGTAATCTACCAGTGGTCAGCTGTGTCTCATATTACTCTGTGCTAAGTAATCTACCAGTAGTCAGCTGTGCCTCATTTAACTCTGTCCTAAGTAATCTACCAGTGGTCAGCTGTGTCTCATTTAACTCTGTCCTCAGTAATCTACCAGTGGTCAGCCGTGTCTCATTTAACTCTGTCCTAATTTCATCTACCCGTGGTCAGCTCAGCAGTGTCTTATTAAATCCTGTCCTCCGTACATCTACCAGTGCATCTTATTTAATCCTGTCCTAAGTGCATCTGACAGTGGCCAGATGTGCCTTATTTAACCCTTTCTTATGTATATCTAACGGTGGTCTGATGTGCCTTATTTAACCCTTTCTTATGTATATCTACTGGTGGTCAGCTGTGTCTTATCAAATCCTGCCCTAAGTACATGTAGTGGTGGTCAGCTGTGTCTTATCTAATCCTGTCCTAAGTACATGTACTGGTGGTCAGCTGTGTCTTATCTAATCCTGTCTTAAGTACATGTAGTGGTGGTCAGCTGTGTCTTATCTAATCCTGTCCTAAGTACATGTACTGGAGGTCAGCTGTGTCTTATCTAATCCTGTCCTAAGTACATGTACTGGTGGTTAGCTGTGTCTTATCTAATCCTGTCCTAAGTACATGTACTGGTGGTCAGCTGTGTCTTATCTAATCCTGTCCTAAGTACATGTAGTGGTGGTCAGCTGTGTCTTATCTAATCCTGTCCTAAGTACATGTACTGGTGGTCAGCTGTGTCTTATCTAATCCTGTCCTAAGTACATGTACTGGTGGTCAGCTGTGTCTTATTTAACCCTTTCCTGGTTAGAATAAGACTCAACAGCTTTCCTTGTCATTCTGTTGGGTACAATGAGCCCAAGCGATGCCAAAGAAGGTTAATGATCTCGGGCATGCACTCATGATAGGTTTTTTACATGCAATTTTCAGCAAAAACATTTTGTATTCACATATTTACTTAACATCAGTATGGCTGACCACAATTGACATCAGGATGGTTTTGTGCAACTTGAGCAGGACAGGATTAAAGTAATCAACTCAGGTGGTCAAACTAGTATTGTCTTATCGCTTTACTTTGAATTTTGTTTTGGGTTTTAGCTTATCTATCCTAACTACTAAGTCAAACTTCAACTGTGGCGCCATATGTATCCACGTAGGAATTTAAATTTTACATGTAAATGCATCTATCTAGATGGCCACTTGTTCACCCAGCTGTTTTTCTGTTTTGTTTTGTTTTTGTAACTCTCTCACACCTGAGTTAAGCATTTTAATGAAGTATATAAATACGAGGGTCCAATATTGACAGACACTGACACGACAACATATCACCAAAAACTATGATGACAATGAGTGAAATTACGGCAACAAAATATATCTTCCAGACATTACACTGTACACTTTTCACGACTAAACACACAACATCGACAAATAAATTATATCATCATTTAAAAAATGAATTGACAACAGAGGACCTACCTTGGCCAGCTCTGTCTCGAAGTCCCACAGTTCCACAGCATGTCTGTATGAATCATTGCCTGCACCTAACAACTTGGTCACCTCCATGAAGTACTGTATGTATGCAGTGCGTAGGACTTTGGAGCTGTTGGAGAGATAGTTCCTAGCCAGGCCTAAACTGAGGCCATATTGTTTGAACTGCAAGGGAACATTACACTGTATCAATCCATTCCACATTGAAATCCTCACAAAAAAGAGCTTTCATTCAGGTACCATCATCCATAGTTAAGTCTGGGCAATTATGCTTCATGTTTGTGGAGGGCCACTGAGGTATGACACTGTCAACCCTTGATGTAAGTAAATGAGCTTCAGTTTTCTGATTGTTGTGTAGTCACAACAGTTTATACTTTAGATGAAGATATCAGAAATCAACGTTTGAAATTATCAATTTTGTTTTGTTCTCTTCTGTATATGATGTCTAATACCCAAATCAAAGATCGCACAAAAGTTTTTGCCTTTGCATTGTACTGAGGTTTTCCTCTTTCAGTATTTTAAACCAACACTCATCATTCTCCAAAAAACTTAGAAAAATGTTCATATAGGGTACATCCCTTGTTTTATCAGCTAATAAAATGTTTAAACCAAATCTGCGAGCCGTAATAAGTCGGATCATATGAAAAAAGGGTAAAAAAGACAACAGTTACACCATTCAATACCAAAAGCTAAGTTCTACCTGTGCAGGCTATAATATTTTATATGTGTCAAGACATGGACTGACCTGTATGATATTAACAGAGCTGTTTTTATCATCTGCACCAATCCACATGTTAAAAAGTGGTGCAACCCTTGTTTTGTGTGCTTGGATCAGAGCTGTAGTTAGGTCCCATTTCTTCTCATCCCACTGACCTGAGAGTGATGCAGGGGTCACAGTCCATGAGCCATACTTCTTGATAGTCTGTTGGGTGATTGATAGTGTGTTTTTGTTCAACTTTATACACATCATTTCAATTTTTTAAAAAAATGCTTACATTTGCTTTAAGGACAAGAGATACACCACAAACTTGTTTGGTTCTCCTTTGGCATCTTGAATCAAATGAGGATCAAAGACTTTGGCGATAATACAAACAAATAAATGTAATATATATATAATCAAATTGAATGATGCAAAGATTTACAGTCTGATTTAAAATTTCAGTTTCAAATATTTTCATAGCAAACAAAAGATAAAGAAATCAAATCCTAGAATACTTTTTCAACACACCAAGATTCACATAAATTCTGTGTGAAGTTCTACATCAAGGTAATCCAATAAAAGGTGGAAAGAGTTGTTTTTCACTTTCTTTTCTTGCCTTATTCATCAGATTTGTCATCATAATATTTCTGGCTATGATGCATTCACATCAAGTTGAGTCCATTGCATGTGATTCAACACACAATAACCCCACATTTGATACTATAATAGTCAGTGCAAGTTCTCACTGTAGACTTCCTGACGAAGGTTAAAGAGTGGGTTCTATGCCTACATGGTGGTCCCACAAATAAGCTCCTTTACAAAGTCCCTCTTTAAAGAGAAGGGTCTATGCCTATATGGTGGTCCCACAAATTTGCTCCTTTACAAAGTCCCTCTTTAAAGAGAAGGGTCTATGCCTAAATGGTGGTCCCACAAATAAGCTCCTTTACAAAGTCCCTCTTTAAAGAGAAGGGTCTATGCCTATATGGTGGTCCCACAAATTTTCTCCTTTACAAAGTTCATTCCTCATAGGAGGCCACCTGTTCATGTAGTGATAGCGACATTCACATTTATTGCCCCTACTGGACAGCTCTTTTTCTTATTGACATCACTTTCTCTAGGACCCATAGAAAGGGGTTACTGAGTCTCACTCAAGACAGCCCTTCCCTTCCATATGTCTATGTACTATCACAGTGTCAGTCTCAAAATAACAGCACTCTTGTTGACAACTTACTCTGAACAGTGGCTCACTTCCCCTGGACTCTGTGTAGGTCTCGTTCATACAGGCCTTGAAGTACATCTTAGCCTTGGCTATGGCAGTGGAATTACGGCCTTTATACAAGTGTCCAGGTTCATCCAGCACCTGTAGAATGGCACAAAACAGAAGGGTTTCTTACCATACAACAACAACAGTTCAGTGCAACAAGTTACCATCAAGCACTGTACATGTATATCAACAAGTTATGACTCTCTTAAATCCAACCTGATGAGACAATATTTGTCAGCAATAAACTTTGTCTGGCACTGCTACTACCCTGGGGAATACTCCCTCTAAAGGGGTTGGCAGACAGGTACTGCAGGAATGACCCCATTCTCCACCCCATGTACAGTTTTGATCCCCTATTTCATGATGTCAGGTCTGGACATTGACTCTCTCTCTCTCTCTCTTTGTTTTTTTTTTTGTTTTTGTTTGTTTGTTTGTTTTTTTATGAGTGAGGGAACCTGCCTGATCTTTTTTTACCACACGAAACTTTAAAAATGACAATTCTAACCAATAGCCATGCTCTGCTTGTGAAAAATGTACATCTGACAACTTAGTGTTCAGGTTTCTGGCAAAATATACAATTTTAATCTGCTACCTCTTGGAATGAATTACATGTAGCACATAGGCTTTGAGCCATTCATTTAGAAGCCAAGTTCCTCCACACCCGCCACTCCCCAACTGAATACACCTTATATACACAGTAGTTATAACAGGATCAAAAGTTAAATTCTCTTATTTCACAGATTACAACATAATGTAACTGAAACTCCATCAAAAGCTTTGAGCCAGTGTGTATGTCAGCATGGCCCACAACAATTTGCCAGCAAGTGTATGTATTCTGACAAGAGCTGTCACAACACATCAACGGACTACACATACCTAAATTCACTCATTCCACCCTGATAGAAGACCGAGTCGACAGCTTTCCTTGGTGCGCTCTGGGCGCAATGCGCCCAGAGTGTGCCAAGGGAAAGCTGTTGACCATGGGCATATAATTTGGAATGATCTTCCATGAAAGTTTCATCCAAAATTTTGAAAAACAATCCCTAAATTAGTAAAACACAATTAGCAGACAACATTTACATATTAGCAGGAAAAAGTGTCATTAGGGTGGAATGAGTTAAGTGACAGGTTTGTCCAGCCACAGGCACATACCTTTTTTAAAAGAGCCTCGTTTCGTTTACTGATTTCTGCAAAGGCTCCCCACTTTGGCTTGGTAGGTGGCGGGACGGCATTCTTTATCCAGCCTCCACATGCATAGGAGTAGAAGTCCTTGCATGGGTCTACAGACAGGTCCATCTTGCTGAGCATTTCCCCACTGACCTCCACACACTTGGGCTCTGTGCATTCCTGTATATGGGTACAACATCCCACACTCTACAGTCTGGTCATGCCACAGTTTGAACTGACTTGACAATTTCATTTGATTTCTCTTATTCGCAAGAATAACATACACCAGTGAAATTAAAATGTATTCAACACAAATGCATGCATGCACACACACAGGATTGGTATTCAACAGTAGAAATGTATGACAAAAAGGCTTATTTACCTGATAAATAAGCATTGTTATAGACATTATGCTAGTGCAAAGTTGTGATATCCAGACTAATATACATTGTGTACATCATGGCAGTATGCTAAAAAGAACAGATTCAGACTGCTAGTATAATTCATGCACAGTACCATGTTGTAGAATATCACAACAGCCTTGCCGTACTTTTTCAATAACCCATGCAATATGTTTTGTGCTCTCAATTCCAAGTGACATGTTCAATTCATAATGAGCTCCCAGATAATGAAGGTCACGTAACTATGCACAGTGCAATGGGCTGACAGCTATTTGTGATGATGGCAGTGTTCAAAAATTTTTTTCCCAGAGTGATACCATCTGAATGTTTTGACTGCTCAGATATTCCCCTTCGCCACATGTGTCACACTGCCAACTAAATACAGTAGTCCTGGTCTTGAAAGGCCACTCAAATGAGGGGCAGCCTGCCTAAAAAAACCAACGTTTCCGTATACTTTGCTCAGTAATTTTAAATTGTTTACACCTCCAATGAGAGACCACAAGTTGGTTTCCCTTGGGGTGGTCTTTGTAGATAGGTTTCACAGCACGTATAACTATAATCTGTTAATGTACGAAATGGATTCTACACTGGCATCACAGATATATATATATAATGTGGCTGGTTAAATGAGGACACAGATACATATTGTTGTCAGTGCTTAGTGACAAAAAGTAACAACATTAATCCATCCCTCAATGATGCCTAAAGAAAGGTTGAGACATGCATCCAGTGTGCTGCAGTACTCCACGTTCATCCTCACCCTGTGCTTTATTGCCAGGGCACTGGGCCACTGTGATGGTGATGCTCACCTACCTATTACTGGTAATATCTCTAGAGTGAAACTTCAGATAGCTATTACTGCTGACAGCCACAGGGCGATGTTTAGATAGCTATTGCTGGTGACAGCCATGGGGTGATACTTGCATAGCTATCACTGGTGACAACCATAATGTGATACATGTACTTACACAGCTATTACTGCTGACAGCCACGGAGTGATACTTACATAGCTATTACTGCTGACAGCCACAGAGTGATACTTACATAGCTATTGCTGCTGACAGCCACAGGGTGATACTTACATAGCTATCCCTGGTGACAACCATGATGTGATACTTACACAGCTATAACTGCTGACAGCCACAGGGCAATACTTATATAGCTATTGCTGGCAACAGCTATAGGGTGATACTTACATAGCTATTACTGCTGACAGCCACAGGGCAATACTTATATAGCTATTACTGCTGACAACCACAGGGCAATACTTATATAGCTATTACTGGTGACAGCCACAGGGCAATACTTATATAGCTATTACTGGTGACAGCCACAGGGCAATACTTATATAGCTATTACTGCTGACAACCACAGGGCGATACTTATATAGCTATTACTGGTGACAGCCACAGGGCGATACTTATATAGCTATTACTGGTGACAGCCACAGGGCAATACTTATATAGCTATTACTGGTGACAGCCACAGGGCGATACTTATACAGTAGTACCTGCCATTAGCGACCCCTGGGGAAAATGACCTCCTGCTCAAAATGACCACTTTTCCCATGTATGGACGTTTTTCTGTTAAATGCACTCTCGTGAGCCACCACCTGCAGCACGCGACCAGCAACTGGGAAATTTGACAAAAAACACCCCAAACGTCTGCTTTTTGCCGACACTCTCGAGCGTCAAACAGTGACACACCCCCATTTTTTCCCCATCATATGCGACCAAAATGCAACTGTTATTCATTCAATGATCATAATTCTCCTGTTTTTCAAACTTCATTCTAAATAATTGGGATTGATTTGAAGTGAATCACAACTTGGAACATACCGGGGTTTCTTCTTGTTGCGTTGAAGCTGAACTGGCTTGCACATTGTGCTCATGATTTGTTGATCAACACGTGGTGGTTTTGTTTGCTGTTTATTTTATACTTGATTGAATTAGAATTATTACAGTTTTTTTTTAGCATTACTGTCATCATACTATGATTAAACTGAAATGACACTAGAAGAGTGAAAATCTGTTTGTGGCCAAACATTTAACCAGCCGCATCATCAGACCTCGTCAGGCTGGGTACATGACGACGCTCAACACAACAGCGTCAAAGACTTAATTTTACCGCTTGCATTTTGTTTTGACATGAAGGTTGAAAGACCTCCATGGTTTTGACAACCCCTTACCCAGATTATCATTAACAACTTCTATGGTTCTAATCTATAGTTAGGATAAGTGACGGAACTGCTCAACTTGGAGCGAAATGGTGTAGCCTTTCACGTGGCAATTATGAGCAGATTTAACGTACTCAGTGGACTTGTGAAAGTGGACAGATATGTCTTTGAACTTTACTGGTTACACAGTGACCATGCCATGATTGGCATGAAGTTTCTTTTTAATGAAGTCATAGAGCATAAATAAGAATAATGCGGCAAAAAATATATTTTATTTCCAACATGAATGTACCATGCATGTGTGTGTACAAAAGTACAGTAGCTGGGCCAACACTAACGTTTATCCCATTTTTATGTAGTTTCTAGGCTTCTGATTGATTAATAGCCATGAAATGCCTGCCGCACCTAATTAAAATTATGGTATTATCCACATGGGGTTGGTATAACTGTAGTAATACCATGCGACACCTAGCAGCTAAAGTGAAAACGGCTCTGACAGGGGAATGCAGACGACAAAATGGCAGAACAGGTGCCTTCTTCTGCCAATAAAAGGCGCTAGTAAGTTAGAAACTACATAAAAATGAGATAAATTCGTTACACACTGGTAGACCGGGTAATACAGCGAGCATCTCCCAATCAGGGAACTGGTATTACCGTCAGCTGGTGCCTCAGGTAATACCAGTTCACTTCGTGGGAGATGCTCGCTGTATTACCCAGTCTACCAGTGTATAACTAATGGTATCACACCTGCCTTGGAAAGATACCCAAGCCAAGCTCATGTGCATGTACCTTAGGTGAACGACCACCTGTAATATGCAACTGTTTTTGATTGGCTGTAGGGGTGGTCGCATACAGCAGGTACTCCTATATAGCTATTACTGGTAACAGCCACAGGGTGATACTTACATAGCTATTACTGGTGACAGCCACAGGTGATACTTATATAGCTATTACAAGTGACAGCCAAATGGAAATACTTGCATACCTATTACTGGTGACAGCCACAGGTGATACTTATATAGCTATTACAAGTGACAGCCAAATGGAAATACTTGCATAGCTATTACTGGTGATAGCCACATGAAGATACTTACATAGCTATTACTGGTGACAGCCACAAGGAGATACAGTCAAACCTCCCTTACTGAACACCTCTATATACCGAACACCCCCTTATACCGAACACTTTTTCTCGGTCCAAATTTTTTTCCCATATGCTTCCATTATAAGGAAACCTCCCTATACTGAACACCTCTCTATAGTGAACATGAACACCTCAAATGAACACCATTTTCCCCAAAACCCCCCTATACTGAACACACATTCAGCATATTTTTGTGTATTTGCAGGGAGTAATTACTGATAAGGCTGAAACTAACCAGATTAACTTCAGAGACAGGCTTAATTATTGCTTATACCAGCAGCAATAGAAACAATCCACAGACAAGCTGTTACACACCTGTTGTCACTTCTATAGATGGCAACAACAGGGTGGAGGGTGAAAGTGTCAGTGTCACTTAGCAACTTGCTCCTATCCTCTCAGGGATAATTGGACCATTTTTGGGTGTTTTCTTTAATCATTCTAACAAACAATAACTTACAAATTAAGTCATTATGTTTGTCTCACCAAAGCCAGGTGATTTAATTTCAAGGAGTACCAGTAGACTGAAATGAGCAACAGCTCTGCTAAAAAAGGTGCAAGGTCCTAAGCATGTTATTTCAATATGAACATACACTATATGTTTTAATGTTCTTTAATAATTATATATACATGTGCATGTATACATCTGAACTTTGCTCTATCATAGTAAGTACATCTTTCCCAAATCATAAAACAATCAAAAATTACTTCTTTGTTGTTCATTTATTTAATATTGTACATGTGGTTAACATGAGTATCTCCCACCATAATGATCTCAGCTGGTATCTGTATAGTACGGTTGGTAAGACATGAGGCCACAATGTGGAAACCTCCCTAAACCGAACACCTCCCTATACCGAACACTTTTGTTTGGTCCCATGGGCGTTCGGTATAGGGAGGTTTCAGTGTACTTACATAGCTGTTATCACTGAGAGCCACATGTTGCAGCACAGTCAAGATGACCAGGGACACAATAATGATGAGGCAAACCAGCACCAACACCGACAACTGTTTCTCTGTGCGTGAGCATCCCGCCTCATCTTTCCGCCGCCGGTTGGGGTCTGAAAAAACACATTTATGTCATGTCAATATCGACTGTCTGTATGCTTAATGTCCCCATTCTTTGTCATATCTACATGTTCAATTATTTTCTCGATCATTTGATAATTGAGTAAATATTCGCTTATTTGGGTTAATGCATGCAATCATCAATCATTACAATTTAAAACGTCAATCATATCAAGAAAGACAAATCAGGCTGCTGTACGGTTCTCTAACCAGGACTTAAAAAATCTTTTACTTCCTGAAAATGAAAATAGGCTTCATTACAAATGTGACATAGGGGTGACCACCATGTGCAATGACGTATGTGCATATTCATTTTGGATACCAAATACAGAAAATATTTTTGTGTGAATTCCCATTGGATTGTTTGTTAATAGAATATTCCATACACTGCTTAATTTGAATCTTTAGAATTCAAAATTAAAAGTTTAGTCTTTCTATATAGAACAATTTCAAGTACATGCACATGTTACAGGGCTACACTTATGATGGAGAGTAATATAAAACACAACCTTGGTCATCTACACCAAAGTGAGTTCCTGTCAAATCTGACTGTGTTCCTCCATATATGTATCCATAAATTACAAACAGAATAATCCCCTCCCCCCAACTATAGCACATGTCTGCCTGCCATTATGGTAATGGAACCATGTGATGCAATAATGCTTTCAGTTACTGCATTCACATAAAAAAAATGGAAGTTCATAGCAAATACTATCTTCATCCACACTTAATATAAATAATAAATAAATCAAATTGACCCCCCCCCCAAAAAAAACCTTCATAACTCACTGTAGTATTTATTATATGTGTCACACTTGCCATTCCCATCAAGTATATAGCAACCCTTGTACCAGTGATCAGTATAATATGCATACGGGATCGGGAAATGCCATACATTCAAGCATCTACCATTTTTGTGGTAAATACTGATTAGTAGTGCATCAGATAAATCAGCAGTTTTATCAATCCTAATTGAGCAGGTGTGTGCTAAAGTGAGGACATAACAGAGACACAGCTGTTGATAGTTGTATAAAGCACTGCGCTGTATACAGTGAAACCTGTTTTCAGAAACCACTGTGAGGAAAGACCACCTGCCTTTTCGGACCATGTTTGCCGTGTCCATTTTGCCATCTTTCCCATGTTACTGTACCTCTATTCAGAGACTACCTGCCTTATGTGACCACTTTCTGGCCTGTCCTAGGGGTGGTCTCTTTCAATAGGTTTTACAATATTCATCCATAGCCATAAAATGTAGAGCAAATGTCACATCTGTGAGTGTACTTTAGATTTACTGAGAATCCAAACTTACAAATTATCATATACATGTCCTGTAAATCTACCTTTTTTCATGAGTATAAATTTTCACGGTTTTTGCATTTCAGGCATTCAACCAAAGTTTCAATTTCAATATTTTGGGACATATTTCCTGTTAAGCCTACATTATAATCCCATTTTAATTGTGTTTTTATTTTCACTGATTTGTATAATCAGCAAATAAGCAAAAATAAAATTAAAGTGAAGAGAATACACAGCATTGTCATGTTTGCGTCTGTTCAGTATGTCAAGAACAACCAAAAGTTTGTCCACATTTTGCTGCCGTTCATCTAAGCATGACCTTTGCTGCATCATACACTGGAGAGAAACAATAAAAAATGAAGAAATTTACTGAGTTCCTGTATGTTCAGATAGCTTCTGAATCAGACACAAATGAATTTCATTTGCACAACATGACAGTTTTCAAGGCCTTTTTTTTTTAAATTCAATCATTAGACTCACAGAAAAAATGCACATAATGAACTGAATTAACAAATTTTACAATTTTTCATTGGATTGGGCCATACATGCAACCAGTTTTTCATTGTCAACTAAACGCGATCATTATTTTATGACTGTCTGCTCACATGAACATTTCTACATCTTATTTTCACATGTCTTTGTAGATATATATGTGGAAAGTTGCTTTTATTTACTGGAACTCATTATCAGCATAATTTCAACACATAAACATCTTTCTGCTAGACATCAATTAAACTCACTGATTATTTCTCTGTATGCATACCTCAAAAGATGCATATCAGAATGAGTCTTCCACAATTTGAAACTTGACACACATTGTATTTTCCACTGAACTGACCTTCTCCCCATGGCACTGTAGGGCCCTCCAATTCTGAACCCCACTAAACAAGGTCTGTTTATGCAGGCAAGGACTGTGTTTGCATTCTACACACTGGTTTTACATGTACCCAGACTAGAAAGCAGCACAATAGACTCATGACAGCCGTTACTGATGCAAAACATCAATATTTACATATTTAATATGCCATTTGATTACATGCACATGAAATCCTGACCCACTCTGTATTACTTCATTATTTAAAGTATTCTGAGGTCACAGTGCCTCAAGGAAAGTTACTGACATAGCACAAGTTCCTGTACAAAAGGCCTTCTCCAGATTTTTCTTAAAAAAAACAAACAAACAAAAACATAAAAAGAAAAAAAAAGCAAAAACAAAAAAACGAAAACCACCACCACCACCACCACCACCACCACCACCACCACCACCAACAACAACAACAACAAAAAAAACCCCCTGAAGTACATGACAAATGAAGTTTTCAAACACTTTGGGCTTTCACAAATGAGTTATACAAAAAACAGAAGACCACTGGTTATCAATATGTATTTTAAAGAACTTCCATGCGTATGTACAGTAAAATACATATATGTACACTTTCAAAGTACTGTATCTTTCACTAAAATCTTTTTCACTAGAATCTGCACAGACACTAATCACTAAAGTAACCTTTCCCTGCACTAATCCTCCCCCTTAAAACTACCAAAACTTGCATGATTTAACAAGGAAGTACCAGCACGTATGGGCTTATCCCATTATCAAACATGGCAAAACTGCAACTTGGATAAAATTAAAATGTTTCAAAAGTCATCGCAACATTCTCCAACCATACACTGAGCTTGATATATGGAGTTTTGATATTTTTTTATTCCCACAAATGTTAATACCAGCCTTAGCTTTCCATCAGTATGCTCGTATCATGGCAGCTGATGTCACCGTTGCCTGGTGACAAGGTCAGTGATTTGGGCAGGAATTACATGTAATATGCCAGTTGCATATTGTGATAGTTGCAGCACAAAACGTTCAATACTGTATCCTTTCATTTAAACTTATGATTTCCTTCTTTAATTAACTAATTAAAAGTAAGCTGAATGTTTCAGCAAATTAGAAAATGTTACTCGATATTGGAATTATAATTTGTGTCTTTTCGTCCAGAACCACTTCCTAGTAGCCATTACCTTATTCTGCAGTCCGAACTCTTTACTCTCCATAAGCTAACCTGTCACTGTCTAACCTATATACATATGAAAGTACTATTGTCCATATTGCGCATGTTCTTTTGTAGAATTTTGACATACGCTGTATTAGTCCAAATAAATTAAAGGGTCTCCAGTGGGCAACTACTCAGAACATGTTTCAGAGCCTATACCCATACATGTGTCTCTGGGTAGCGGCTCCTTGTCTACGCTAAATATTCAGCAAAGACAACCCACATAATAATGAATAAATATGAATGTGGCAAATGATAAATTAGCTAAATATGTGAAGTTTTGCTTATAAATGCAGAGCTTCATTATGAAAGAAGAATACCTGTCAAACCAAACATGATTACTAAATTTGTATTTTACAAGTTCAGATAAGAACAATTTGACTTACCCCTGAACCAGTATGTACCCTTTATAGCTGGATAGCTTATCTAAGTTAAACCACCTGCCAGTGTATAACTGAAGTGGAAACAAGCTGGGGCATTATATTCAGTCCCAGTGATTGCAAAATAAACAGTTGCAGCTAGACCACCTGTACAAAGTCATGAGTAGTTTGGGTGGCGCTTAATATACATGTATGAAGAGCCTCCAGATTAGTCTATGTACTACCTAGGCAATTCAGTTTAAGTAAATATGTGTAAATAAATGTATGTGGAGTAAATTAATTGTACAGAGTTCACTTAAGCATAAAATTGGTTTAGCCTGACTCTGGCCAGAAGGGGTTAAGGCTATCTACTTGGATGACACTCTGACACTCAAGGGGAAACACTAACACAGTTATTTATGATTACTGATTTTACAATATCTTGACACAATGACTTTCATGACTCATTTGATTACTATTATGAAAAACATCAAAAACAGAATGCACAGGGTCAGACCCTGTATGAATGAAAAAGAAAAATTCCCCAAAAATAATTTATTTTTAACTGACAATATGATATAAAATACTGGTTGTCAGTCTTCATATGTTATGGTCCCTCAATGAAAAACCACTGCCTCCACACAGGCCACTTTCCTCTCCAGCAAGTATGGCATTTTCATTGGCATTTTATTTATCCCCTCCAGAGAAGCCTACCCTCTCCTAAGGCCACATTTCCAGTGCGCTTGGGGTGTTCTAAGCGGGGGAACTACACCTGTCTGCCCTCTGCATCTCATGTGACAGGTTTATGCTTAAATGAGATAGCTGGTAGGTTTAGAATATGATACAATTATAGTACCTGCAATCAAAGACCACTGCTGTGAGACCATCTAGCTTTTAATTATGATATTTCTGACGGCAGAGCAGTCTGTATTCTTTGTAACTTTACCTGCAATTTAGGACCATCTCCCATATGTGACCATTTTTAGCTGGCACATGGGGTGGTCCTATACAGCAAATACAACTGTATCTGTGGAGGAAATTGTTACCCGAGCTTCAAATTTATGAGATAATATTTGTTTTTGATTATTTTGGCCCAGTGTCCTGTACACCATGGCTTCATGCATTATGGTACTGATAGCGTAAATAATAGTTATGAATCATTAAAACAATACGAGCAAACTGAAAACAAGTACAGTGCATTTCCTTGAAAACATGCACAGTGCATCTCCTTGAAAACATGTACAGTCCTACCTGCTCTAAAGACCATCTCTCATAAGAGACCATCCTTACATGGCATGGAAGACTATTTCTGCAATAAATGTATCTGTATATAAAGACCGCCTGTACTATGAGACCATTTTTTCGCTACGAGTAGGGATGGTGTTAAATAACAGGTACTATTGCATGTGTATTGCTCATCTACATGGAAGTGTTGTTACTACAGTGATATTGTAAGCTGCAGAAAAGAATAACTAAAAAATCCAAGAACAAGCCGGGTAATCCCGTAATCCCATGAAAACATGTACTATGTATTGGTCATCTTCACGAACAAGCAGGCCACACAATACATGCAATAGGAAGGGACAGTGCCTGAGGACACATCATGAAGCTTGTATACTGTATTGTCCTGCTAGTTCCATCATCCAAACACCTAAACAAACAGTGTTGGGCCAGGCAATAGTCACAGCAGGCTGACAGAACATTTCCTGTTTGCAGTGAAACAATGTAACTCTCTTTGACTCTTCTATGTGCCATAATGTATCGATCCAAATGGTCAACATGTTTCTATAGTCACTGAAGTGATGCCATATAAAAATGTCAACTCAATGTCAAAACTCGACCGGATCTGTCATATGTAGTCAAAAGAAGCAACTTGTTCTGTAATATATTAGCATTGACTTCCTGGAAGCCATCAACACGATTAATGCATTTTCTGACAAAAGCCCATTGATGAAAAGTTCCACTTCTGTCTAAAGTAATCAATAGCAACCAAGAGTTACATACCACTCAGTGTCCTGTATGCTGCCATGTTGATCCCCACAGCACCAGCATCTGACACATAGGTAGACTGGCCTAACTTTACATATATGTGTATTTAACCTGGCTCCTGAGCTATGTGCACTGTATACATTGCACATGTATTGTATGCTTGTCAAGCCCTAAGGAAATCACCGTGTAGTTGAGGACAAATAGCCTTCCTCAGCCCAGCGTGTGTACTGACTGCTCTTTAAACAATGAACAACTTTCTTGCCTTATCTGGACACTCCACAAAAGAAACGCATCACGATCCCTTTTTGCAGTAACCTTGATTGGAAGGATTTGCAGTCATTGGTGTTGAACAATATTTGTTGTTGTCTCATCATGGGTGTATAATAGACTTTTAAAACCAAAGAAACCAAAATGTAGCATTTACTTTGTTAATTTCTATGATACAGAAAACAAGAAAAATAAATAAATAAAAAGATTGAGGACTGTTGATACACAGACAACAGTCCCTGTGAATACATAAAATTCTTAGCTCATCCCACATGAAAGTGCGAAAAGGATACTGGGAATATGTTAATCTTGAAGAACTCTCCTAAACAATACCACACCTACTGGTATTAAATTCTACAATTCCCAATCAACTTTGAACATACAGTCTGTGCAACATTGATAAATTATGATCCCCCCTCCAACTCCCCACCCACCCCACAACTTTTACATGGACCCTGGGCAAAAAGTAAAACTCACAAAAAAATTAAATGGGCAATTAAGTGCCTTAATTGCTTTTACGGGTACATAGGTGTTTACAGCCTTGTCCCCTGGAGAGGGCTTACGTAACAGGGTGCATTGGCATGATCACATGATCTGTTCAACCAATTAGGAGCGACGGAGGGCAATTGGGTATAACGCGTCCAAATTCAGTTTTAATTATTCAAATTCTCATCTTCGTAAGGTGCACCTGCGAAGTTTTTTGGAAGAAGTCTAACGTTTTTTTTCAGATTCTCAGCAGTTCGCAGATACTGTTATTTATTTAGCCTTCCGGCATTTGTACAGGGTCAATGTTTCAATACCCGCTGATTTCCTTAAAATTTCTCATAAATATTTGCGTTTCGCCAACATCGGCGTTTTGCTGGTCTGCAAGGTAACATTGTGTCTCCCTCGCCGCAATCCTAGGAATATCTGCTTCAGTCGAGTAATAACGACAGGAGTTAGTACTGATACAATTATACTTTGATTCTTTGCCTCATTTTGCATCTGAGCACAACTGAGAACCTACAGACCCCATTCACAGCTTTCCACGTTGCTCATTTACACCTAAAGTAAACCAGGTCAGGTCACATACATCATGGCGCAGGTCAGTTGTGCCCCGGATGTTCTCTTCCTCGGTCATTCTTTAGTCAGAAACATGAGGGACGATATTTTTGAAGGAAAACAAAGGTTCCAGCTTGATTTTGGACTGGATGTATTAGTGAGGTTCTGGTGCAAAGGTGGGCTAAATATCCAGAAGGCACGTTCCCTTTTAAGCAAGGACAGATCAGTGTCTCTTGTTAACATCGTTATTCTCCAAATAGGGGGAAATGATTTCCAGATGGGGGAAAATGATGCCGGCCGTGTTGCTCAAACCATGATAGATTTTGCGCTATTCTGTAAACAGTTGCTTTCAGCTCAAGAAGTTGTGATTGGGAAGTTGTTTCATCGGAACATGAGCCGGTACTTGCCCACGGAATGTGACATTGCCTTTTACAATGAGAAGGTTCGTCAAGCTAACCATTACTTTTACGAGGAAGTCGGGCAGCACGAGGGTGTAACATTTTGGCGCATTGAAGCCGAGTGGGAAAGCTTAATGTGTGAAGACGGTACACATCTCGATGACAAAGGGCAGAAAAAGTTTGACAAAGCCATTAAGTATGGTACAGTGAAAACTCATTATAATGACACCATCTGTGCCCTAAGAAATGTGTCGGATAACTGAATATGTCGGATAAGTGAGTCAAATAACAATGAAAATAAACGTTTTCCCATGCAAATTTGTGTCATTATATTGAATATGTCGGATATCTGAGTGTCGTTATAATGAGGTTTCACTGTATCATTTCCGCTGTAGCCCCGTTTGGATGCCATTGCCTTAGCTGAGAAATAGGTCCCTTTTGCCATGCGCATTACGTACGCACATTCCCGCCTTAAAGGGAAATCTTTAACATAGTAACAGTATTATGTGGGGGGGGGGGGGGCACTCACTCTCTGCCCGATTCTTAATTTCGTAAAAATGACTCGCACGTGAAGAGAAAAAGAGTTAGATAATTTTCAGGCAGTTTGGTCCACAACTTTGAAAAAAATCGGTACAAGACGTGGGCATCGCTGCAAATTCAAAGTAAGGCCGCTCCAGGGCTGTTTCTTATCCAACCACCCCCACCAACTTTCAAAAATCCATAGCCTGGGGACAGTTGAATACAATTTGGAAATGATGCAAGGGTGCATAGATTTAGCATGCCTATGCCCACAAATATCTTATGAAAGGTAAAAAATAGCCCAAAACCAAAGGGGACAGAGCATGATGACTGGATCAGCATAAGTATGAAAAACTCGTGTTCACACTTTTTATGCAAGAGGTAGCATCACCACAACACGGGACAGCAACTCTTATTCTGCATTACCTGCAGTTTCCCAAGTGATGAGTATCCACTGGGCCATCAAGTAAAAAAGATTACGTGGTATAATCACTTTACATGACATTGTTCAAATAACGGAATATTCATTGGTTTGTATATGACACATACACGCAATAATTGTACTATTTGTGTAGTTCCCAAGCGATGTGTATCCGCTTGAGATTGAAAATTACACGAGATGTACTTTTGTGATTCCCTTGCGATGTTTACCCGCTCGGGGATTTTTGTATTACTGGATGCCACGGACTGAATGGTAACCAGTTTTGATCCATGGGTGGCACATACCCATGCTTAAATTAATCACACTCATAGCTAAATCGGGCACATCTGCCCAATTTCCTTCACAGTTGCAATCCCCCCCCCTCCTTTTTACCAGTATATATTGAACATAATTCTATTGTTTTTTTAATACATTTAACTGCAATCATACTCCGTGATCCCACCTCGGTGACTCAAAATCATAAGCCTTGATCGTCAGTAAACTTCAGTTTGCTGTATTCCTTGTTTAATTTGATTCAAGAAGAAATGTGATTATTTTGGCACCACCCCTTCAATAGCAACTCCCACTGTATAAAATATATTGGGCAGATACGTATATTTACCAAAACCCAAGTGTAGTATAGACCATGATACAGGCAAATGCAGTGAAGATTCATTATAATGACACTCGGCAAACTGTCATGTTCACTCGTCTTGTTCATCAAAAAGTAAAATAACGGGGCAATGGACCTAGCTTGTTTTTGGCCGGTGCAATTTCACATTTAAGACCACGGAGTGTGTCAAAGGTGAGTCACACTGCATTCAGCCTTTACAGCGGCAGTAACATAAATCTTATTGACTGATGTGTATCCAGTCACTCGTGCATTTGCATGTGCTGCTCTTTGGCGGATGTGCATCCCGCATTGAGCAGACTAAGTTTCTTATGTTATATACCCCCCCCCCCCCACCTGTTTGTGAACTGTTCCTGGCTCCCCTTGTGACCCCTTGTGAGCAAGCAGCAAACCACCAAGGCTATCTTTCAGTGTATTAGAGAACGATTCTTGTATATGAAGGGGTAAGGGTTGGGGGTGGGGGGTCTTGGTACACTGGTACAGAAAATAAAACTTACCAGTACAGAGTACAGGAAATAATTTTTCTCCAGTACCCAGTACAGAAAATAAGACATCCTCAATATCGGTTTCAAATTTGAGATGGTTATACAACCTGTTAGAACAAAGATGCCACAGACTACACTTTTACTTTTAAAGTCAGTTAGGCAAATTGTGAATAATGTTGACTTTGCCGCAAGTTGACTTTTTTAAATTTGTTTTTTTTTTTTACATTTTTCACTTTTTTTCCGTACGAATACGAATATTACATGTGTTGCTGGCACGCTTTATGCATAATAAATTTTGATCAGTATGGAGTACATGGTATATGCTGTCAGTACGCTATACGGTGAATAATTTTTTCTCTCTACAATGTACGAAAAATAAAAAAAGCCCCAGTACGGAGTACCGGCAACCCCTATCCGACCCTCTATGAATACAGTATAAATGTAGATTGTGTGTTTGTGCACCTGAATCCTAGCCTTTCCTATTTGGTATTCCCAGTACGGAATGGAAAGCATGAAGTTATATACATATATAGGCAAAGCCTGTTTCCTAATTGCTTTTTCTGAATAAAATATGTTTAAAACAAAGCATGAAGTTTAAATGGACTACAAGAGCATCGTGGCCTCATAACTTGCACTGTAGAAGCAGGTTACATGTTTGTACACATATTTGTATCTGGATTGTACCAGGTCCAACCTGCAAGGAAGTTTTAGGTGATGAGCTTATGCATGCATTTCTTTCTTCCCCTTTGTTATGCTTGTTTCTTTCAATGGGACTAAATCAAATGCCTATTACACAAACCACCGTCAATTAAGTTATACATGTACAGTCTTGTCAAGAAGTGTACATGTAGCATTAACCCTTTACCCTCAAACCTGCTGCAGGTAAACTGTCACCTGCTCCAGTTATTTTTTCCCCCAGTGGTAATGAAGAAAAAAAATTGTCAGCCAGCCCTATCAGAATAGCGTGACCCTGGTTAACAGTATTTGCTGGGGTTCATCAGACCTTTAACACACACCCTGCTCTAAGGAAAACTGTGGAGTCAGTTTTAATTCAAGAGAAAGGATTAACTCCTCAACTTGAATGAGAGTTGGACGCAGCAGTGACAGCTATATTCAAATACAGTACAGCAGGTATTTTCTCTGATTCAAAAAACACAAGGATGGAGGTCTGTTTCAGAATGAGACTTCAAAATATTACTTGTACATGTATTATCAAAAGTTGTCAGGCTGAATGTGGCAGTATAGCTGCAAATGAAAAAGTTATGTTTATGTAATATCTAAGGGAGCTTATAATACTCATCAATTAGTTTCCTGGATGCATGTTTATCTGTCCAAACCCATTTCCCAAAACAAGAGACTAAGTGCATGGTTTCATCTAAAATAAAGGAACATTAAATCTGAAATAATGATTTAAATGCCATGGATATTAATGACAGGTCAACATAAAGGTTTCACAATTTGAGGCTGCAAAATTTTATTTAAAAAAAAAACAAACAACCAAACAAAAAACAAACAAAATTAAAAAAAAAGAAAATCTAGAACACTTACTTTCATAAATTGTTGAATGAGACCTGCACATCACCCAAATTTGGATACAAACTTGACCTGAATACCCACATTTGATTTTCCACACTAATTTTACAACATACTGGCATTAAGAATATCTCAGTGGACAATTTATGTAAGTGTTGGTTGTGTGGTGGAAAAAAACCCACACACATGAGGTTTTTGAAACGATATAATGTGTAAAAAGCTAAACTGCCTATACATGTATTCTGTCCCTTCTTTCTCCCTACAGGTTGTCAATACTGTTATGGCTTTCCAACAAAGTATGTTTGTGATATTTCTGTACCTGGCATGTGAGAAGAATTTTCTGAAAGGAATCAACGATTCATGTTCACATGATATGTGCTCACACTTATCTCTAGTGTGGTATATGGGGTGCTAAAAGTATGGTCCAGGGGTTGTGGAGTCTATAGCTCCTGAAGCCTCCGAAATTTATCATTTTTACACCCCCTATTCACCCTTTCCTCGCACCAAAAAGTTATATTTTCACTGTGTTGTTCTGTTCTACATTTTGTTTTAATTATCTGAATATCATTATTTAATTCCATTTTTAGAAGGAGGAGGGTGGTGGTGAAAGCATACCATTCTCACACCCCAGATCTGCACAAATTAATGATCATCACATAGACATGCAGTGTACTGCTGTAACATGTACACACTATACTGAATACTCTGTGCAGACACAGAAACTGTTAGTGTTAAAAGTTCTAAGTTTGCACAACTATTAACACTTCTAAGCTGACATCTATTTTGACACTCAGATTTTGTTCAGATAATTTTCAGTTGTTCAGGTTGCAAAGAATGTAAAAGATTGAAAAATCAATATACATAAAAAATCAATTATACACTATACGTATATAAATACACTTTCACACTGTTATACAGACAATATGTTTTCACCTCATGCTAACAATTCCTATACAACTACATTTTTCATTTTATTAGTTACTTATTAGTTATTAAGTTAATGACATAAATTTAACAGACACTTTCATTAAACAGCTCACAGATTCACCTGACAAAGTGAAACAGCATATTTTTGTTCCTTTTTTTCCAAAGCTCAGAACACAAATGCATATGTGAAATGTATATTCCTGAAGTTGTACAGAGGTGATCCAAACTTGCCAGTGCAGGAAGTTGAAAAGATTGAATCATACCATCATATCTGCCATAATTGTTGGGTTGCTGTTCATCTTCATTTCTTAACGAGTCGTAGCCTTCTGCGGCCACACGGACACGCAGCTTCTCGAGGGGACTGGTGTGGCCATTTTCCATATTCTGGATGCAGTCCACCAATTACCCGTCTTCAGCTTATGTTGATCTCCCCGTCCTTCTATACTCACACCCAAACAGACTATGCATTGGGGTTATCCAATCTACTCCATGTTGTAAGTATGTCTTGTTTGTATAGAGTCTACATGTTGGATACATGCATAAATGTATGCACTGTGCTCACACAGGATTTATCTGATGACCTGATCGAACCTAATGTGACGAATAACATTAACTGCTTGGAGATAATCAGATCCAACTGGTACACATGCATACAAATACTCATGAATCTTTGCCAAGCCCACACAAAAAGTTTGTGCAGAGAAGTTTCAGATGATAATTCTGTACTGTGACATATGATAATAATAAATTACACCCTCACGGTGTCCTCCTTGCAATTGTCACTGCTCGTCCTCTGTGAAATTCCTACATCCTTCTAGGTCTGATCTCTTCATCCAGTTCATGTTGACACCGGCGTTATTTTCCTGTTCCCAATTTGGATTCCTGTCCTGACCCAAATAGTAGATTTCTAAGTCAGGGGCAATATGTGTAACATGTCCATACACTGTTCACTGCCTGTACCGGCTGCCAAAAATATAGATTTCGGGTGGCATTCCAATTAATGGCTTGTACCCAAAGTCATGCAACTCAGTCTGGCATACTCTCTGCTACTTTCTGCCAAACTTAAATTATTTCAAGGAGTTCTGGAGGTCAAATAACACAGACCCCAAACTGCCACATGCCACACTACACAACCCAGTGAACTCCTCTTTAGTTCAGGACTACGTACGGGATCCATGCAAGCATTTACACAACCAGTGAATGGTCTGTTGAATACACACTTCTATTCAGTGCTGGTTCTGCATGGATACCCACACTGTACCTTATAGTTTCAAGAGTGTCTGCTTGGGGGCTCTGCCAGTCCTGCTACCCTTCCTCCCCTTCAAGTCAATGCTGACCATCTTCCAATGCGTCACAACATAACAAATGATATACAGTGGTTCCTCTTTTGAAAGACCACTCCAATGAGAGACCACCTGCATTTTAAGACCCCATTCACCAGCTCCCTATGTCTATCTTTTCCATCTTATTTTGCCTCCAATCAGAGACCAGCTGCTTTTATGTGACTACTTTTGACCTGATGTAGGGACAGTCTCTCAAAAAAGGGACTATATGCACTATCACAGGGCAAATTATTGGAGTGATGAGTGTGCTTACTCTTGTTGATTGATCAGACAAAATGTTGAAGTCGTTTGAAGTTGTTTACTTGTTGAATGAGGCAAGAAATATACAATCATGCAGTGAAGAATATGAATACATGTATGTACAGCAATATGGAATATCCAATACGCAGTTCAGTCACTATATACATCTAGCAGGCAACCCATGCTACATGAATTTTTGCCTGTATGGCTGACCATACAAGAGAAGGCATGACCTTTGCTCAGTCCATGTTTACTGTGCTGCCCCCTTCCTCCAACTGTGCACTTCTGTTGTGTTTTCACTCTTCGTGTGTTGGGTAACAACCCGCTGGCTTGTGTTTCACACCATCAGTAATCAAGCAATTGCTGGTGTCATTACTGCTCTATTGAGTTTCAAAATGTATAAAACATATCTGCAAATTTACTAGTTTATGATCGGACTTTGTGCAGTTTGAATTTTAACGCAAGTTCAATAATAAATTATATAAAATTGCAAACAATCAGGAATGTAAGATCTCAGCACTATAGCTTTGTGTATGTCACCCTGTGACAATACCTCTTCACCTATTGGACAACTTTCACATTGAATTTAAAAGCAGCGACTGGTAACTGATGTACATATGGATACAGTGGCTTTTTCACATAAAAAAAAAAACAACTAAAAGTACACCACATATCTATGCAATGTCAAAATATATAATATATTAGTTGAAAATAAAACTGTGATAAAGTCAAATGAGGTTGATTCAACATCACCTCATAACCTTCTGAACAGTTTTGAAAACCTAACACAAGCATTGGATATAGGACAAAAGGCCGGTTTTCAAACTGTTTATCTTTAAACCAAAAGCAGTATCAGCATTCGATAAACAATAAAAACACTGAGCAGTGCCAAAGTGCTTCTCCAAGAAAGTTTCATAAATACTGACAGGCAAGGAGGTTTCCAAATCCTGTTAACTTCAAGTTTGAATGTTTTCTGAGATTCCACAGATTTCACAAATTTACCTGGAGTGTTAAAATTTTAGCTGAAAATTCTGCACGGTGCTCTGTCTCATCACAATTGAGCTGCTTCCACAAATGGAAAAGATTTTTTTCTGTAAATTTGTGTAATGCGGAGAAAAATACCTACTGTATAAACATGAAAAGTGGTATCATTACATTTTAATCAGACTGGTATAAAATGAATTAAAGTCTATTTAAAACTACACTGCTGCAAAAGTAGACTTCCCTGTTATATAAAAGGTACACTACCCCCAGATTCAAACTTTTAAGTGGTCTTCTATATAGCAGTTTTTTTCCCTTCTGTTTCTGCTTTCAATGTGTCGAGGTACATGTAATTGCAACGTGGACAAAAAAGTTCAGGGCATCTCTCATCAACAGAGTCTGATCTGGAGGTAAGAGATGCATGATATTGTTGGACATAAAATGACCATAAATAAATCATACATACACTGATTTTCCTAAAGCTACACGCATGGATCGAACCACAAGTAAGAAAGTATAACTGGTATATATTTTCACTCCAGTACCAAAGCTCACCCTGTGGTCATATTGCAACCAAGTTCTGATGCAAAAAGAATTGCTCACATAAGCATATCAGTTAGAACATCTGCATGTGCATGATGACCTTCCTATTGCCAAAATAAAAAGCTTATTTTCATACAAAATTATGGGCACAGTCATGTAATTATCAGTTTCTCGTGTCTCCATAAATGCTAAGTTTAGCTCCTGATTATGGAATACAAAAGCCCTTTCATTTTAATCAACCCATATGTTTTTACCTCAAAATTAGTAATGTACAGCATTTGATAAAATATATTCCAATATTTCTATTTTTTAGAATATGTCTAAGTCCCTTCTCATATCTTTATTTTCATGGGACTAGCCCCATATTTCTTCAACACCTGAACACAAGAAACAGATAATTTTGTAATGATGCCCTTTCTTCATGCTCACATGTTAACATCTTATCACAATTTATATGAAAAGTGCAGTATTAAGATGACATTATTTACCCATTCAGCCACATTGTGCCAGACTGATATTTAACCAAAAATGTAAATACAGAAAAAGAGCACATTTTGAACCAAGACAGCACCCTGCAAAGTAACTAGTAATACCTGCAGACCAGCAGGCATGACAGAAAGAGAGACAGTGAGCCACAAACATGCCATGAAAGGCCTACCTGCATGAAGCAACGGGCAACTATCTTGAAGTGTTTTACTTGCCGCAGAATGCAATCCATTGGGCAAACTGGCTGAAAGTCCAAGGCGCACAACATACACAATGAGCACCTTAATAAGAAACATACATGTATACCAGGAGCAACATATACAATGAGCACCTCATAAAACATACATGCATACCAGGAGCAACATGAGCAATGAGCACCTTAATAAGAAACATACATGTATACCAGGAGCAACATATACAATGAGCACCTCATAAAACATACATGCATACCAGGAACAACATGAGCAATGAGCACCTCATGAAACATATGCATACTAGGAGCAACATGAGCAATGAGCACCTCATGAAACATACATGCATACTAGGAGCAACATGAGCAATGAGCACCTCATGAAACATATATGCATACTAGGAGCAACATGAGCAATGAGCACCTCATGAAACATACATGCATACCAGGAGCAACATGAGCAATGAGCACCTCATGAAACATATATGCATACTAGGAGCAACATGAGCAATGAGCACCAATGAAACCTACATGTATATATACCAGGCGCAATATATGCACAATGAGCACCTTTTGAAAACACAAATATATTTCAAGAGGCCCACATGTATTTTTCTCTTGGTTCAATGACACTTTGAGGGGATAATTAGTGAATTACACAACCTCATTTCTTTGAAAATCAAAACTACAGAAAGCAACAAGACCATCAAATTGGAGACTGGATCACCAAGTGGAAGATAGGACCACCAAAAAGTGGGAGATATGCCCAACAAGTAGGATTTAGGACCAACAAGTGGAAGAAGGAGCTGACAAGTGAAAGACAGCATCATCAAGTCGAAGAAAGGACCAACATATGTGAGATAAGGACCAACAAGTGAGAGTTACATGTAGAATCAACAAGTGGGGGATAGAACCAACAAGTGGGAGACAGAAAGAGCAAGTGGAAGAAAGGACCAACAAGTGGGGGATGAAGATTCTGCCTCTAAATGATCTAATGCAATTGGCCTTTGGCAGGGAGATATCATTTCATTCATGTCAGATGGTATACATAGCAATGAAACAGACAAAAGAAAAGACAACAAAAGAACTTTAATGAGAGTTAATATGTGCTTGGATGCAGCATGCTGGCAACTGAATAGCCTTGATAGACTGGCATCTCTTCTAAGCAAGTAATATAGATAATTCCTCACGGTAACATATACATCGGCCCTCCATGTACTCCTGTCACTCACAACTTCCTAATATACTTGGACAAAATGTTCACTGCAGCCAACTTGTTTACTTCTGGGACTATTCTGTAACTTATTCAAAACATTTGGTGCATATGAGGTTTCGAAATTACAGACCAAATAAAAAATAAAAAATTAAATAAGGAAAAAAACACTCCCTTCAAAGCTCACCTGTCTGTGTGCTTTCAAAGCTTAAAAAATAAATTACTTCATTCAATATTGACTTAATGTCCATAGGCTGCACCTGCAGCAAAACATAAGTGCCAACATGATGATCACACCACTGGTCTTTTGAATTTTGAATTTACGTGCATTAACCTTGACTTGCAATGAAGAATTAATTTTGCATGGGTATTGAAGTTGGATCAATACTTAATCTGTGATCGTTTTAAAGATATTCAACCTTTAAATTGCTCCTATAGCAGACTCTGTTCATTAATGTTATTGATGTTGACGTTCATCTGGACAACATAAAATCAAAACTCAGTCACATCTGCTTTGGAGACAAACCTTGAAACAGATCAGCATAAACTGAAATCCTATAAAAAAAATTCACTCTTCATAGGCTGCACTTTGGAATGGCTCCTCTAGCTATAATAGTGTTGGACACATGTTCAACATTTAAATACTCAAGTGTCCCTAACTAGCATATATTAAAATTCTACAACTTTTGTTTATAGATTATTGGATGTGCTTACAACATAAACTTATGAACTAAAGTTGTTATGGCACCTCTACCTATAATACTTTTGATGATATTCAACACTGTGATTGTTCATCTGTTCCTAATTAGCATCTATTTGTTTGTGATTCATTGGATGTGCTTATAACACAGGACAGAAGGAAAGAGTGAAAGAAAGAAAGAAAGAAAGAAAGAAAGAAAGAAAGAAAGAAAGAAAGAAAGAAAGAAAGAAAGAAAGAAAGAAAGAAAGAAAGAAAGAAAGAAAGAAAGAAAGAAAGAAAGAAAGAAAGAAAGAAAGAAAGAAAGAACTCTTGGTAAAACAGAATGTCTGTGTCACACACAGACAGTAAAAAAAAAAACACCAATCTGGTGGGAAAGTTGCAAAACGGGTAGAGATATACAGTATGGTATTTTATACATGTGTGTGCTACCTTATTGATTGATTGATTTTCAATTTAGTGAGTGAGTTGGTTGGTTCATTGGTTGTTTTTTTTTTTTTTTTTTTTTTCCCCACACCTGCTAGATTATAATCTAAAAATGACTACATGAAAATCTTTTGATTGCCTAATTTGTTCTGCAAATGATTGAGCAATTTGTTTGCACAGCTTACTCCCCCGCCCCCTTCAAAATTCAAATGCAACAGATAGCATCATTTTTCTGCTAAGCTTCCATTAAATTCTTATCATTTTCATTCAGCCAAAGTTTCCACAAAATGACCCAGTCATTCTACACATTATGGAGTAATAAGTGCTCACCATTTGATTCTATGCATTCACGCAGACATAATAATGGGCCTAAGCCACACTGATAATTGACATGGAATGGTACATGTACAACAATGTCAGCATCAATTAACCCTAACTGCAACAAAACTAGTTATTTTTAAGCTTTGCTTGCCCAGTGCACTAACAGTGCACAACTCTTCCTGCCTACAGGAATACACATGCACTCCACAGCCTACACACATCTGTAGCACTTTGATATGCATGTGTACCATGTATTATTAACCTTTGTCAGTGAATGTATGTGTTCTATTTTACTGATTTAAGAGTATTTGTGTGCTGGAGTAATTTTTTGTCCCATCAATGTAATGCAATTTTAACAATGCCTTTGCTAACTCTTGTAGACTCACTTTGCTTGCTGGAAACATCCAAATGAACGTACATACATGTATGTAACATACGTACATGTATGTAAATGGACCCAATCGTTCACTCACAAGTGCAGATTTATTCACTAGCCAGTGAACTTCAAACGTTTTAGTGAAACCCCTAAAATGGGGCTGGGGGTAGACTTTTACAAATAATCAAATTCTGAGTATTTGATGTAAAAAGTTTAACATTTTATTAATAAAGAGAACTAATGCACAGTAGGCAGTTCTTGCATTTTGTACAACAAATTGAAAGTATATATGTGTACTTCATATTTGATTGAAAAGCCCTTTGATTTGAGGCCAACAACTTGCTCCCTACTTCTGGCTGTGTGAGATACCTCTCGACACAACAAATGCAAATTAAGCAGAATATTAAAGATGGAGTAAACAGCATTGGTTGTAATACCTCCCACTGATCCAAGGAAAGTGGCTACCCTCGATGATATTCTCTTGATGTAAAACTTTTTCTATCCATAAGAAACTTACTTCAAAGTATTGAGAAGCTGACAAAATTTAACACCTGGGCACTTTTTTGTGGTTTTACTGGGACAGAATTGATGAAAAGGCAATGTGACTTTGGAATGGTCACAGCTACATATAATAGTTGCCTCTTTACAGCAGCCACTGCTGCTGAATACTCAGTAAGAACAAAGTCCATTCACCTCAGTCCTTCTTAAAGACAATGTTGTCTTCCTTGCAGTATCCTAACATATCTTTCTAGCTTTAAGAAGTCTTGCATGTATCCAAGTACATACATAAGCTGCCAATATGGTCTTAGTTTCATATATTTCCACAGTGGAATTCCAAATGATACGTATTTCACAAGCCTAGATAACCATCACAACAGGGATACGAATCAAAAAGAAAAGTAAGTCTACATCATAACCAATGCAAGTTTAACCCATAAAGCAGTTGTAGTTAAGATACTAGTAGCACATAAATATCTTATCTTGGTGTGATCTTTGTAAGTGTAATAGGTGCACACATTACCTTGCATATGTATGCTATCAAGCTGTACATGCATGTGCCGAACTGTACATAATTTTTATCACATGCTGTGATCTGATATGAATTTGAATGAACAGACCACAATGAAGCGGCTCAATCAATGGTATCAAATCACTAGGAGTGTTAAAATTGTTATACTGGCATAGCCTGGTCATGCTTTTTTTTAGAATACAGTTTAATAAACATTTACAATCACAGTAAAAAGAGACACACACATAAAACATACGACCAAAAGGTAGCATAATGATCCCTTCCAAAGCAAATTCTAACTTTTACTGAAAACACCCAAACTGACAGATATATCATACATACATACATTTTTATTTATAGGTGCTTGTGATGTACACCATTTTTCATATTTTCAGTACTGATTTCTATCAAATTAGAATGAAAAAAATATATCAATGTGTCCCCAGATTTTATAACAGCTGTTACAAATCTAAGAGGATGGGTTTTGTTGTAATGCCCATATGCAGGAATGCTGGTACAAAGATGGACCAGGACATATCCACCATATGGTCAATGGCTTTAACAGTTTAACATCATTTAACACACATGTATAAAAATATGTATGTGCACAAATTAAATATGAAAATTAAATATGAATAAAATATGTATGTGCACAAATTAAATATGAATATTAGAAAAGCATTCAGTCCACAATATGAATCAAGTAGTGAACACTCACCTTCTTCATCCAAATTCTCATAATCTGAGGATTTGGACATATCCACAACAGATTCCCAAATGAGCACTTTTGTCAACTGCCCGATACTATGACAGTCATTCAGAAAAAAAACTCTCAATGCAATACTATAATGAGACGTTTAATGAAGTCCTCAAAAGTGAGTATGAAAATGTGACATGTGGCACCAATATGCAGTTAGTGAAGGCACACACAAGATCACGGCTTTGGACAAGTGCTTTCACCTCAACACTGACAGTTATAGTAACCTGCACACCAGGTTCTATTGTCCTCCAGCATCTAACGTATGTACATATAGGTCCACGCAGTTTTCGCTTCTGTCTGTCCACATCTGTTACAAGACTACATGTAGACATAAACCACACTGTGCTTCACTGTTCCTGATAAACTCCACAAAGCAACAAACTTTTTAGGCACTGGTTTTCGTTATTGATCTGCTAACAGGGCTTCAGCTGGCATCTCCCCTCCATAACTCTACTGTGCTGGCTAAGTTTGCTTTTGGTCCAGTCCATTAATTTTTCATGGGGGTGCTACAGTGCATTCATCACCTGCAACTATTTTGATTGCTCTGAAACAAAGTTTTGCACTAGAAACAGTTTAGAGGAATGTACACTGTTCATACATTGACTTTTACATCATGTCATCATGAACTTCAAGGGTCATGCACACTTGAAACCAGCACTTTAAACTGGTTACATTCTGTGGCACTTCATCACATTAGACCATGAACAAACAAGCACTAGTAATATCAATATTTGCCCATTCTACTTTCCTGTGCTTCGCGCATTTCCAGTTTTGCCTCTGCAAATACATATTGAAATGAAATGTAAAATGTGTGTGCTCTTTGCCTGGGGAAATATTTCACAAATTAGTGAGTTTACCTGTACATCATCATAGAATCATCCACTTTACCAATGAGGTGTAAGTATTTCAAATGATATGTACCTATCATGATACGTAAATACAGAAAACAATACATATTAATTTGGATAAAGGACAACTGAATATTTCCTGTATTTGGGTCCACTTGTGTGTGCATGTACACACATAATGAGGCAAGTGTCGAATATAATGTTCAGCAGGACGTCAGGATAGTCTATAGATGTGGGCCATTTGAGCCTGTGCATCAAGCATGAAAAGTAAATTAACTTAGTTCAGTGAAGCTTACAGAGATGGGCAGATGCTGGAAATGACTGTAAATCAATATAACTATACATTTGCTGAAAAAGATGGGATAAGTGTTTGAGGGAGGAGCATGGAGTATGAGGTACCACAGGAGAGAATATGACACAACACACTATGGCAAGTAATAATATAGAAGAATAGAGAATATGCTATAGACCAGCATATGACCTGAGACCAAGCATTGGTTCACACAGTGTGGCTGTGCTTGCTTCAACCAAGATAAAAAAAAAAACAGGCGTATTCAAGAGGACATTATAAGGACTAACTAATATACCAAGAACCCTCCATACAAATGAAGGTAGCCTTTCCCTTTTGGCAGAAGGGTAATGCAGTGAATGAACAGGACCTTCATGTGAGCTGTATGAATGACAAATACAAAGAAAACAGTCACTGTGTTGAAGGTGTCCGGTCTTCTTTAGTGCTTAAGTATAACTGTTTTATCAGGTCAGTGGTAGGTAACTTGTGATAAGTTTAATGGACAAAAGTGTATGTCTAGCTATAGGATAAAAAAAAAAAAAAAAAAGGAAATAGAATCTGAAAGGTACCCATTTTCAAAATAGTTTCTTCTGTCATTTCACTCTATTCAGACTATGTTTTTTTGAGTGTCAAACTTTCGTATTTATTTGTCACAAAAAAAAAAAAAGAAGGAAATCAGTTGACTGGAAAAAAAAATCTTGTTCTAAAGGTTCTAGAGCTCTAAAAGGTCTTAGATGAAATCATGCTCATGATAATTTGGTACAATATGAAATTCACGCTTGCAAAAACCAACACTTAGTTTTCATTGCGATTTTTTTCATGTGTGACATGGACAATATTCCTTTGAGAGCATGGTAATTAGCAGAGGATGAGAATTTGGAAACGACAAATCTTTGTAAAGATATGGGTTCATATTTGAACCACAGATGACATGAAACCAATTTCTGAATGATCACTCTACAGTACATGTGACAGAACAAATGGACGCTCCCACCTACCCCCATAGTTGTATTATGGAACAGTGCAGACAGATATCATCATTGCATCAATATGGCAATTTGTGCTTCCTGGCTGAACCAGCTCTCCAAGTTGAAAACAATATTACTACAGGAGAACCTGTTTTGCGAGACCTCCCTTGGGGCACACTAAAAGGAGTCACATAAAGCAGGTGGTCTCCCAAAAGAGGGTTGACTCTTGTGACACCTTGCCAGCCACTAACCTTTCCTTTAAAGCCCCATCTATACTGAAAATGCATAACGTACTTACAGTGCACGAGTGTTTCTTTATTTTAGATCCCATTCATTCTTGCAGTCATGTGTTAAATCATTTGGAAGAATTGGTACAAGTATATGTTAATCGATTTTAACACATTATTTTACTGATTCTGTACAAAGCGAGTTGGTAAAAAATGTCTTTTATGGTCATTTTGTGGGGTCACGTACTGGTCAGGCTTTGCGGGTGTCTCCCAAAGGAGGTAAATTGTCATGGGAAAGGGCTTTTGTAATGGGGTCACAAAAACCTTGTGAATCCCAAAGGAAAGGTCTCTAAAAACAGGTTTTGCTGTACACTGTATCCAGGCCATCAGTTGTGGAACACTGCTGAACTGACCCTGGAAATAAGTCAGTAATTTACACTGGGTAATCATGCATGGGGCAGTCTGCTATTATAATGGTGGCATCAACATTGGAGATGAACAAAAACCAAGCATACAATGAGCAGCAAAAGACAACAGGCAAGTTAATCTAACCTTATTCTCACTCAGGGAGGTATAGGTACCCAGCACTTGGTCTCTCTGTCTGTCTCATCGTATGAATTTCTAATCTTGCGGGACATTTTGTGAGCCAGCCTGAGGGCAGAATAAAGCTACCTTTGGCACATAGGTCAACAGCTTTGATACTTTTGAAGTGTAGTCGCCCCTACTCTGAAAGACCATCCCTTGAGCGTAGCTCCTGAAGTGGTCATGCAAAGCAGGTGGTCTTTCAAAGGAGATATAAGTCAAGAAAAGTACTAGTTAAATAAGTAAAAATTTTATTGGCAGAACTGGAGGTCAGTACTGACATACTTATCCTACAAACATTGTAACAAACCACATACGCATTTGGTACAAAGGTAATAGCAAGCATACTTAATACAAATTGTTTACTACAATTATGTAGATAACATGGATATACTATTAGTACAATATTAAAAGTGACAGAAAAAGGAAAAAGGACTGCAGATGGATCCGAAAAATGTGGTCACAAAAGAAGGGTGGTCTCAGAGAGGAGTGATTTTTCAAAGGAAGGACAACTGTACCAGTAATATCGAACAGCATACAGTCTGTATTAAACTCACTCGAAAATTAGTGACAGATTCATCTGTATGGTACGTGTATTTAGCTTCATAACGGGAACTGCATATACCCACAGTCTTCATACTAACAGCTTTCCCGACATGCCTGACCTGTGGGTGGTGGTTTATGCACTGCCTGTTGAGACAGCTTCAGCAGCTGCCAGGGACAGCTACATAAAGACCTGCCAGCTGCAAGGTGCAAAAGAACTGGACTCTGATGATGAACACAGCTAGCACACATTGTGTCTCGTTGGTTTTTTGGTGTATTCTTGTGCTGTGCTACATCATGACATCAGACTAGATCCTGGGATTAATTAAAATGTTTTCCAAGCCCTTTGAACCTTTTCTGATGAAACTGATCTGTATTTGTTAGTAATACATTACCTGCCAACTAGATTTGGTATAATCTCTCTGAGATTGTATCCACTCCAAATTTTTTTCCCATTACAAAATATTATTCAGTGTATATTACTCTGGACAGGAGGCCCAGGGTCCCCTCTTGTGGTTGACCCCGGGGCCTATTACTTGACCTCCAGTATTGATCAATCATATCAGTTTTTCATGACAGACTAACCTCCGGATGGTTTGATTTGGGGCAGGGGTATATGTATTAAAGTATTACCAACAAATATGGAAAATATAATAAATTTCAGATCTGTATCATAACACATTACCTATCCATTAAGTTCGGTAGATGTACCAACCGAGTGGAGGAGGGAGATCATTTGGACTCCTGGACAGACAAAATGTACCTCAAAACACTCCACTCAAAGAACAGATAACATAAAGGGACACTGTTTTATTGATATGAAAAACCAGTGCCACATGATAAATTTAGCCACAGGATCCTAAAGTAAATCAAGGCTTACACATTGAAGATGTAGGTATGCTTTTGACAGTATAAAAAGTTGTCCCCCGACACAAGACTATCCCTCAAATAAAAATCACATAAAGTATTATGTGACCTCCACTGGCATACCAACATTACGTCAGTAAAAATGACCTGCTTGACAGCATCCCAGGAAGAGGCGATGGCTCTGACCTGGTGAGCTCTGATCTGGTACAACTGGCACAGCTCCGAGATTTTGTATGCTGCTATATTGGTTAAGTTGACTGCCTTGGTAGCCAGCTAGATCGAGATAGTGTTGGCACATATTCCCAGAGAATTGGGTGAAGTCAAAGTCTTTTTCTTCAAATGTAGGAGTAATTGGCATCTACCTTTCCTGATAGGATCTGTTCTTTTCAAGTAGAACTTGAGGGCTCTAATTGGACAAAGTGATCTGTCGGGATCCTACTGATCCAAAATAGCTGTAATTGATAAAAAGCCCAGAAAGGTGGTAACTGGCGGATCAGGAGCACGTTTCACTCATAAACAAAGGGTTAGGGTTTAAAAATACTTCAGTGCAGTCTTGACCAGCCTAAACTAGACTGGTCAAGGGTGCAAATCTCACCCCCTCCTGGCTCTGGAGGTCAACTTGACCAAAAAGACAGAGTCCATGTTCTTAGGTTCAAAAACTGGTGAGTGTAGGCCTGCAACAACCACTGACAAATCCCATTGAAGCCATACATTTCATCGCACTGTTCTATCAATGAAAAAGCTCTTAATTAGCCATGAGAATACCACAGTTGAGATGACAGCGCCCTTCATGTCAAAGGCGGACTCAATCAGGGACCTACAGCCCACTATCATGTAAACCTCCAGGTCTTGGCCAAAGAGGTACAGCAGAAGTTTGCTGTCTTGAATATTAGCTTTCCAGGGGTCAATGTTTGGGACTTGTTCTGCACATTATGTGGTGAACTTCTCCCACTTGGAGTTATTCATTTTCAGGGAAGTGGTATGAAGTTTGCCTCTCGCAATGCATACCCCCACCTTCTCTGAGATCTGACATCTGAAAAAGCCTTTCACAACAGTCTCCAAGTATGGAGATGTAGTATAGCCATGTTCTGGTGAAATATGTTGGATCTGGGTTGTCGCAGTAGGGTTAGGAGAGCTGAAGTGGGCTCTAGCTGAGTTCCAGAATTTCCATAATCTGTCCCTCTTGGGCCACCAAGGAGATACAAGATTATTTCTATCTTTTCCGAACTTTCAGCACAACTTGTGGAATCAGATAGCCAGGTGCTACTTATTTTACCATTGGTAGCTTCGGTGATAGCAGCTTTCAAAACCCTTAGCTGGAGTCATCCTGACTTTTTTGGTTTTGTAAGTTGGTAACTTGTTTCACTTTTCACTTTGAAGCATTTGCTTTTGTTATCATTACCAAATACAGTGGTACCTGCTATTTAAGACCACCCTTGTAGCCAGACAAAAGTGGTCACATATGGCAGGTGGTCTTTCACTGCAGGTAAGCTTACAAAGAAATTAAAGGCCATTGTCTTGAAATGGCGGTCTTAAAAACTAGTGCAGTCTTTCACGAGAGGTGGTCTTTACAGCAGGTACCACTGTATGTGTATGTGTATGTTTAATTACTTTATTCTCTTGTCAAATAAGCTGATCTGAGTCTGAGTCTGTATTCTGTGAGGCAAGACAGTCAATTGGTGAGTGTGACAATGGGGGAGGACCTAACTCTGAAAAAGTAAGAGCATAACCTGCACTTACCAGATTTAGAATATACAGATCTGCAGTGTACTGCCACCATTGGTCTGCATAGCTCAACAACCTGGCTCCCACTTGTTGGGGTTTCTGAGTGTTGGGCACAAGTGGAGAAGCAGATGACTGGGGCGCCCTGGTTGGCTGGCTGTGAGGACAGAGCTGCTGCTCCTCCTCTGCTGCTGCCCTTTCCTCTGTGTCCTGCATGTACTTTGTTGTCCTTTCCCCCATCAGGCTGGAACCTCCTTGCTGGTCCATGAAGGGTCTATGGCCGCCTCCACCGTTCCCTCTTCCTTGGGGCTTTTCCCACCAATGTAGCAGGAGGAAGTCCTGCTGTATTTGAAGGTGTGACTCTTGATGGTTACCTGGAATGATGGACTGCGGGACCTTTGGATCAAACTGTAGTAACTGGTCAATGGGTGATGTAGACAGCCACAAGCCCAGGAGTTGGTTTACTGCCAACATGCTGAGGTATGCCTGTCACTGTATTCACAGTGAAGTGACCTCCATGTTCTCCAGGGTATGGTGAAGAGATAGAGCCCTAGACTGCTCAATCTGGCTCAGGATATTGAGAACCTTAATGTCTGGGTCTATGTCCAAGCACTCATACTGGCAGACTTCTTTCTGGGGCACAGGGTGCTAAACTCCTCCCATGCCCAGTGATGCTTAATACCCAAAGTGGAGGCCAGCACCCTGTGCATCTTGGGCAAGTTCCTAGGCTTGGGGAGCAGCTCTGACAGGTTGAAGTTGTGTGACCCTCTGGCTGTTGAGCACTCCATCTGTGCTGACATTGCACTGGTCTCCTCCCTAAGGTACATCGAGAAGCAGATCACCAGATGATGCTGTTCCTCTGTCATCTGTGACATCCACTTCAGAGCTGAGGTCCACAGCTTCTTTGGTGGTCCCTGGCCCTGATTTTGGATGTGGTCCACAATGAGATCTGTATATGCTGACATGCTTGTGCTGGCAGACAGACACAGGTGCTGTTGCCACAGAAAATGCTGAGACTCCATGCACGGGAACCTGGTCTTGTATGGACAGGACTATAGACTTAAATACTTGCCATCCAGTGATTGTGTGGATTCTATGACCGACGTCGGATATCATGACTGAAACGCATAGCACTGAGGTCCTGATATCCGACAGAGGTCATAAAATCCACACAATCACTGGATGGAGAGTATTAAAGTCGATTCTATCATGGTGAGACTTAATATAACTCTAATAATTACCCCCAATGCAGCAACTTTCACATAGAAGGCCTACACAGGTCTACCAGTCACCCAGCTGATCTCCGAGTAAAGTGGCACTTCATTGCAATCACTACGCGTAGTGCCAAATTACCGCAATGAATTAAAGTGGTTGTAAGTTCATGCAAGCAACGAGTTCCATTGATTCTACCAACCTTAGAGCATCACACACACACACACATACAAACACTGTTGGACTGTGAGTAATCACTGTGTTCAACTTTAATATCACATTTTGGAATTGATTAGGAATGCCAAATACTGGAAACAGTAGGTCAACTGTTTCAAATGGAAGTTTGCAATTCTGTCAACAGATGGCGCTACATGTATGTAAACAAAGCATTCAGGCCTACCTTGAAAAATTTTAACACCCCAAACTGTTTGCTTCAAATTTAAAGCACAAGAAGCACAAAACCATAGTTTCTTTTGGATAGATAAATGTTATTCATCCTCATAAAACAAAAAAAAAGTTCATTATAAATTGCTTCATGGAGCCGTGGTTAGTGTTGATACTAACACTGGTCGAAGATTAAAATGCAGCCATCTGATTGGCTGTTGCCCGCTGCCCCTGATAGAATCCTCCTCTTGATCTGATCATGACATAGAGAAGAGAGAGCCTAGTTTGTCATGGCAGCTGATGTTTGCCTCCAGGGATATCTGATGGCCCAGCACCAGCAGAACGATATCCCTGTCAATAATCTCCTTTTTGTGTGGATTAGGAGCCTAACTGACCTGGGGTGGAAGGTCTAAGCCTGGGGCTTCTGATCCACTGGAGGCAGGCCCTAAAAGCAGTTGATCAACCCCAGTGTCCACAGGCTGTTAAGCCACTGAAACTCCACCTCTCGTCAACTTGACAGTTTTTCTCCCAATTGCGTAGGAAATCCTGGGCGTGAGGAAAGGTGTACAGCCATGCTTCCTTCTAGGGGACACTTGCCACAGAGATCGTGGGGCATCCTACTGAGGCAGGGTGTCATTGGCCTGCCAGCAACACTGGATCAGCATGCATGTAGCTTGGCCCAACAGTTGGTGTCTCAGGTCATCCGCAGGCAGCTGTGACCAGCTAGGTGGGGCAGGGGCTCGGGAACACTGATGGGGCTGAGAAGGAGCCTTGCACTATGAACTGGGTGATGTAGGGACTAGTCCAGTAATGGACTTTTTTGGCCAGCAGGGTATATGCTCCACAGCAGAGGCCCAGCAGAGCCTGGTGATGACAGTCTAACTGGCAAAGGTGGGGTGTAAGACTGAGAACGTGAAAACCTGGCATGTGACCTACCATGCTTGTTCCTCTTTCTATGCTAGCTGTGGTACCAGTGTTCTCTCCTCCTTACCTTCTCCTTGGCCTGGTCCTCCTAGAAGGCAGACATGGAGGGTGCTGACTGCAAAGCCTGGTCCCTCTGTGGTGGGTGAGCATGGCAGGCTGTGAAGGATGGGCACTGCAGCTTGCACTATGGCCTGTGAACCATAAGACATGGCCTGGAGCCAGGAGAACATCAAAGATATCTGCTGGTCACACCAAGGATGAGCTCCTGTCGAGTGGCTGTATCCACCCCAGGGCCGGCAGACACTATAGCCAGAGGCCTGCTGGTGCTGTTGAGCTTGAGGGATAAAAATGAGGTACAAATCCGGCCCCTTGCGTTGCTGTCATTGTAGCAGTGTCAAGCACCAACAACAACAATGTAGACAGACTGGAGATCAGGGGCGTAATGCAGCCAGCAACAGAGTCAGAGACTGGGTGCGATGGTGATAATGAGGCAGCAAGCTGACTCACGGCCTGTTTATCTTTTCCTTTCTGTTCTGAGTTCTGGTCTGGCTTGGCAACCTTCAACCAGTATTCAAGGGGTCAGTTTTTGCACTTACTGCAATATTGTCTCTGGAGCATATGACCCTCTAATGCACTGCCAGCAATGACAACAATGCTGATGAGTGTCCCAGCTGGCCATGGCCTGTCCTTTGGCACTCTGTTTGCCAAAACCATCACTGGATACCATTTTGTGCACAACAATGAGGTAGGAACTGCACCACCAAATAGACTGGTGCACAAAAAGATAAACATTCAGCACAACTCAAAATATTTTCATCTGCAAGTGCACTAGTCCATAAACTCCCACTTGATGCAGATTAGACAATTTAACAGGATGAGAATTGAAACTGCATAGAATACTCTAAATGGTACAAAAACACATGAATGTAGAGGCAGCCAAAGAGAGAAAACTGATGTGATTGGTCAATACAGAGGTCAAGTAAAGGTGCTTGGGTCAACTACAAGAGGGTGCCAGGGGCCTCCAGTGCAGAGGAATATGTATGGAGAAATGTTTTCTGATGGGTCAAAATTTGGGAGTGTGTACAACTTCAGAGAGATTATACAAAATGCAGTGGATAGATAATGTATTATGACAGAACTAAAACACAATAATAACCATGACAACTTTGGTAACAACTGTCATCAGCTGGTAGAAATGAGAAGATAATCTTTTGGCCTAGTGCATTTGTACCTGACATTAAACTGCCCCTTACAAAATAACAGCTGATTAAATTGCCCAAAACAAAGCTGAAGACTCAGTATCAAACCAGGGGGTAACACATTATCCAAGTGGACTTGAAAACTTCAGATATTTACTTAGCGTGGGCCATGAAAAGAATAAACAAGCAATTTCATATACTGCAGCAGTGACAATTTTTTTACATCAAATGACGAAACCCACTTATACAGGCACAAGGAAGTTGCACAATGGAATACAGCATTATAAGCCTCCACTTTATTCTGTCATGCGCGCACAGATGCGTAGAGTACTTGTGCCTGCATGAGTGGGTTTCGCTCATCAAATGAGTACACACGAAGCACTAGTGGCTACCCTTTATGCATGTGTATAGAGTTTACATTTACATGTATATATATTGATCTTACAGCAGTCATAATGTCATAGGAGCCAAGTAGCCTTTCTACACTAAGTCATTGTGCAAACAGACAAGCAAGCAACACTTTTAAGTTTCATTGTAAAAATATCTGACAACTGTATCCTTTTTTGACCATCTGTGTATGCATGGACATGCAAGTTTTTGTTTGTTTGTTGCCAGCTGTGTATGCATAGACATGCATATTATATAAAAATTATTTTAGGCATCTGGTTCAGTATTTTGAACAAGAAATCAAGTCATAAATATTAATGTTGCTTGCTATCTATTTGAAAATCGAGCTGGAACTGGCTACACTGAAGAACTAGCTAACAGCATAATAAATCAGGAGAGGCCATGACAGGCAATGCCTGAAAACCAGGATGGCATTTCTGACTTACAAATACATGAAGATACAAATCTCTCTCTCTCTCTCTCTCTCTCTCTCTCTCTCTCTCTCTCTCTCTCTCTCTCTCTCTCTCTCTCTCTCTCTCTCTCTCTCTCTCTCTCTCTCTCTCTCTCTCTCTCTCTCTCTCTCTCTCTCTCTCTCTCTCTCTCTCTCTCTCTCTCTCTCTCTCTCTCTCTCTCTCTCTCTCTCTCTCTCTCTCTCTCTCTCTCTCTCTCTCTCTCTCTCTCTCTCTCTACTTCATTTGTTTATTACCAAAATCATTTACTTTGTGATTATGAAGTTGGATTGATATTTTTATGTGTTTTAAGTACAAATTCTCCTGTTTTAAACTTCACAAAATTTCCACAATTGCATGAACTTGCCTGTCACTTTGGACATGGTGACATTTGACTGCTTAGGTTTTGTGCAACCTACATGACACAATGTATTTTCTGCAGAATCTGTTGACCATTTTCTCTGTAAAAGATGCAATATACTCCCACTCTCCCTCCCTTACTCCCCCCCCCTCTAACCCAACTAAAACAGAATGTCTGTGTTGGCACACAGACATTTTGTTTTTGTTGGGTTTCTTTATTTCTTTCCTTGTCTCTTTCTTCCTTACCAGTAATTTTGTCTGGCAACTTTCTTGGACACTTTTACATTTGGAGACTTCAAACTTGCCATGATTTTAGCTCCAGACATGAAGCCATGTCTTCCCATGAAGAGGGGTGAAGATTTTGAAAATTATGCAAATTAGGGCCATTTGAAAATTTAATTCTTGAATATCTCAGAAACTATAATAGGTGCGAGTAACAAATCCAACTTCAATTTATAGGTTTGCAAAATTGCATATTTTTGTAATTTACACATGACCTCCAAAGGTCAAAGGTCAAGGTCATTTGCACCTTTCATCCAGCAATAACTTGGAAGTTTTTTTTATCTGATTTGGTACATGTTGGGCAAAAATTGTAGATATTGTAATACTGTATATTTTTATAATTTACATGTGACCTCTAAAGGTCAAAGGTCAAGGTCATTTACACCTTCGAAAGGTTCATCCAGCCATAACTTGGTCAATTTCCATCCAATTTTAATTATGTTGGACTCTACTTGTAGGCATTGCAACACTGCAACATTACACAATTTAGTAATTTACATGTGACCTCTGAAAGTCAAAGGTCAAGGTTATTTGGCCTCTTAAAATTTTCATCTAGCCATCACTTGGTCAAATTTCATCTGATTTGGTTTATGTTTGGCTTAAATTGTAGATATTGTAAAACTGTACATTTTTGTAATTTACAAGTGACCTCTATAAGTCACAGGTCAAAGTCATTTGGGCCTTTAAAATTTCTATTCAGCCATAACTCAATTTTCATCCAATTTCAGTCATATTGGGCTCAAATAGTAGGTATAGCAACACTGCACATTTTTGCAATTTACATGTAACTTCTAAAGGTCAAAGGTCAAGGTCAATTGCGCCCTTGAACTTTACATCTAGCCATATTTACAACTTTTGAAGGCACACAGACAGATCTGCTTTGAAGCAAATCTTTGTTTCTCTCTCTCTGTCTGTCTGTTTCTCTCTCTCTCTTTCTCTTTCCTTCCTTCCTTCCCTCCTTCCTTCCATCTTCTTTACCAGCAATTTTGTCTGACAATTTTTTCAGACACTATTATATTTGGAAACTCCAAACTTGACACTATCATAGTTCCAGACAGGTTTTTTGCTTTTGTTGTTGTTGTTTTTTTTTTATCATAAAGAAGGGTGATGACTTTGAAAATTATGCAAATTAGGACCATTTGGAAATTTAAATCTTGAATATCGCCAAAACTATGATAGGTATAGGTAACCAATCCATTTTCAATTCATAGGTTTGTAACAGTGCACATTTTTGAAATTTACATGTAACCTCTAAAGGTCAAAGGTTAAGGTCATTTTGTCATTTGAAATTTTCTTCCAGCCATAACTCTGTCAATTTTTATCCAATTTTAACCATGTCTGACCAAAATTATGGGTATTGCAACATTGTACATTTTTGCAAGTTACATGGGACCTCTAAATGTCAAAGAACAAGGTTATTTGGACCTTTGAAAATTTCATCTAGCTATGACTTTGGCCACTTTTCATCCAATTTCAGTCATGCCAGGCTCTAATTGTAAGTATTGTAACACTGCACATTTTTGTAATTTATATGTAAGCGCTAGAGGTCAAGGGTCAAGGTCATTTAGGCCTTTGAAATTTTCATGTAGCCATATTTACAAATTTTAAAAGGCACAGACTGATTTGCTTTGAAGCAAATATTCTTTCCTAGTTTGTAACACATTCATGGTACAGTTTCTGACATGTAGATTACTTGTATGATGTTTGCAACAATGTTATTGCCGAGTCAATTACATGATCATTGTAACCATTCCAGTGTTTTTGTTTTGTTTTGTAGTTGTGATTAGGTATGGGAGATTCTTTTTTTTAGGATGTTATTCCTGGACATGGTATTATGTGCCTATGGTAAATCTTTGGCTTGCCACAGTTGGCAAAAGGAGGTTTTTCACATATGCATAGCATCATACCTGTTCATAGAATGGTATCTTTAACGAGTAAGTATATCTTATGAGTCATGAGTGCTTAGTCTACGGATATCTCTCACCAAATGAGTCTGCAAGTTCATCCATCCAATTGACATTAGTTTTACATAAATTATAATCATATCATTTTTTTTCTAAATACTGAAAAAATTCAGGGTGGCAGTGTCATATTTGATGGGCAAAATATGAGCTTTGTCATTCTTGTATGTGTGTAGGTACTTTCTTTCATCTTTGAGTGGATCATTCTTCCATCTTGCCGCCTGTTTTCGTACTTGTTATATGATGACCATCGTAAAATTTCTTCTTTAATGTATTGTGTTCACTTGTATGGACATGTCCTTTTTTTGCTGACCCCTGTAAGGTGTTCAAATTCCCAGCTAGCCCAGCCAGGTGTATAAAGGCAGTTTTTATCTCGGATCTGGATTGCGACATGGCTACCACATTGGTTTTCTTTAGCGGGCTACCTGTCGAGTTCTCTCCAGTCACTTGTGCACAATGCGCACACCTTGTTACAGCCTTGTAAATGGTACACGGTGCAAGTATAATTGCAGTTTAGCACATCAGTGAAAGTTCATTGAAATTTCCTGCTTAATCTTGAAATACATGTATGCATATATTTTTCTCCTAGCTTATACCAAAATGGAAGTTTTGGAGACTTCTTATGAGGCCAATTTGTGCTTCTGCCAATTGCTGTTATGACTATGATTCATGTACAAAAGGCCACCTAATTTCGATGCAAGATATCTTATTTTTTCTGCACACACCTTGCTATAAATTTGTGCTTATAAGCCTTAATATATATTTATGTTTTAGAATACAGCACAAATTTTTACATACAAAAATACATGCATGTCTACTACAAATGTAGATGTTTGGTTATCAATGAGTTTTTTTTTGCTGTGGTTTTAATTTATGCACTTAGATGAAATTCATATTTGTTATATCTTTCCAATAATATCATGAAATACTGTAAGTGATGTCTTTGGTATGCTGAAAGTTCTTTCTGTGTAGTATATGTAATTATAGATACATGTATTAATTTGTATAAAGCATTATTACCTGGCAAGTTTGTAATGGTGTAGATAACTTTCATGTATACAAAAAATATCAGTAAATGCGATGCATGAATTATTATGTTAAAAAGTATGGAATGATTAGCATTTTCTTGAATTATGCATTGAAAAATTATGAACATTATGTGTATATTCGTGTTTTATCCTAAAAAAGTAATGATTAAATGCATATTGTTGTATTGGCATGAATAATTTAGGAGTCAGAGTATATCTTAGATATTGACATGTTAGTTAATGTTTGCATATTTTTCCAGTTTTATGGAATTCACAGAGATATCTATGTATATCTATCCCAGTCAGGGGAATTGGGGTATTAAATGTATCAGTGGAAGAATTTCATGGTTTTGGTGTTACCTAATAGCCACGAACAGTTCTTGACAAGAAGTATTTGCTTTTTGTGAACAACCTCGGTTGTTGTTTTTTATTGTTATTATTACTACAATATGGATAACAATCCTGATTAAATCTGCCAGAGAAATGCATTTGGATGTACCACAATCAACAGAAACACAAGCAGTCAGTTAACTAGAAAACAAGATTTGCTTCACAGCAAATCTGTCTGTGTGCCTACAAATGCAATTTTTTCAAATGTTTTGCAGTATCTTTGATATGTTGTACTTGGAGACAAAAGTGTAAAAAAAATTAGATGAAAAACTACAAAAATCAAACGCAGAAAAAAAAAATTAACAATTTGACGCTGGTATGAACTATGACCTTGAAATGATCTTCAATAAAAATAACTTGACCTTAAAACTGACATTTTGACCTCAAAATAACATTTGACATTGCTCTGACCTTTGACCTTGAATATGACCTTTATCAAAAATTGCTGACCTTCAAACTGACATTTCCCCACAAAAAAATTTGGACCATTTGAGGTCACATGTAAATTACACAAATGTGCAGTGTTACAATAGCTACAGGTTGAGCCCAACATGATCTAAGTTGGATAAATATTGACCGAGTTATGGCTAGCTGAAAATTTCAAAGGTCCAAATGACCTTGACTGTTGACCTGTAGAGGTCACATGTAAATTACAAAAATATGCAGTGTTAGACAAGCTACAATTTGAGCTCAACATGATCAAAATTGAATAAAAATTGATCGAGTTATGGCTAGATGAAAATTTGAAAGGTCCAAATGACCTTGACCTTTAGGCCTTTGACATTGGAATGACCTCTACTTGAAGTAAACTTTGACTTTTAAGGTGGAAGATCTGAAGTCAGCACCTTGGGATAACCTCTAATCACTTTTTCATATTTTTGGATAGTTTGATACTTATTAAAACTACATGCTCCCAAAAACTCAGATGTGTGAACATAAAAATTTATATGAGAAAACTGATCTCAAAACTTTTGTTTACACTGAAAAGTTAAAGCAGTGCGAAGCACATGGGATTTGTTTGCATGGGCATGATAATAAAGCATGACATTGTTTGCACAGTCATTAGTCCATGACTCCTGAAAACCAATTGACAAGGGTCACTCATAGGGAACAGGACATCATTAGCCGTGCAGAGAAGAATGGCCCAGCTCAGACTAATCACTACCATTGTTCTCATTACTTTCAAATTCTCTATTGATGTAAAAATTAATTAGTACAGTCCACTTACTGGGCCCCAAATATGGAAAGCCACATGTGAACCCATACCCAAACAAGCCAAGTGTGATGTTCCCAAGTTAAAAAAGTTAACATTTAAGCCAAAAAATATACTTTTTTTTTCTTTTAATGACAACATCATAGAGGTAAAGCTACCAGTTTATTTCACACAATTATGAAAACATGGGACAGAAGAAATGAGTATGTGTCATATTACAGTCATAAATGCGTAAGAATTGGCAACTTTTCCTTTCAATGTGATTTTCTCGGAACAGTTTTTGCTCAACCTCTGCAATTTGTATCTCGCCTCACAAACTTATGAATTGCCCCATCACATTTAAATCAACGGACATCAAAAGAAAAATATCATATCCAGGAGTGGTTCTTATGATTTTTTTTTCTGACAACCCCTACCGTGACTTTTGGAGCCATTTATAGAAAGAAAATGAACTACCTGTGAGGACTAAATTAAAATATAAATCTATTTATGCTATTTCAGGACTCACTATTGAATTCGATCCTGGTCATGGATATATATTTGAAATTTCTTCTGATTTCAACTTGAATAAAAAAACAATTTTGTGCGACTTCTGCACAAAAAATGTGAAAATCGTACCAAGTCGGAAAGAATGCTATAAAATCTCAAAAAATCCAATCCTGCAAAAAAAACCTATTGATACAAATCTATGGATATGTAGTAATCAGAAAATATATAGTTTTAATGTACTTGTGAAACAATTAAATTGGTAATATTGATCCAAGGTTGCCTGTCTCACTGCACACTAGCTTCACAGCTTCCACCTTAAAATGACATTCTGACCTAAAATTGACCTGTGACCTTGACATGACCTTGACATTTGAGATGACCTTTGCTTGTATGATCAAACTCCTATACACTCGGAACAACATCTACTATAGTATATAAGATATTGATTTAAAACTTAAATTAGCCCTCACTTGCATAATTTTGAAAATAATGACCTCTCATTATAAAGGCAAGACTTCATTTATTGAAGTATAATTGTACCAAGTTTGGAGTTTCTGTGTATAATAGTCTCTGAGAAAAAGGGAGGACAAATTTGCTGGTAAAGAAAGAAGGAAAGTAATGAAGAAAGAAATAAAGGGGATTTCTGGAAAAACAGTATGTCTGTGGTGGCACACAGACATAATATTCTACTGAAGCATAGCATAATATGCTTCTTCGGCTGATAAGAGCTCTGGGACTGAGTTGATTGTCTTATCAGCTCTCATATTCACAGATACATGTACAGTGGTCCCTGTCTCAATAGACCATTCCAATGACAAACTCTCTAGAAAGACCACATTTTCAGGATATTTGATTACTACTTTTCATGCTGTTTATAACTTGCATCAAAGACCAACTGCCTTGAGAGACCACAATTTTAAGGGTGGTCTTTCCAGACAGGATTCAGGATTCAGAGCATGTGGCCTCTGATATTTGTTGGCACAGTATGTGAACATCAGGCAGAATGTATTAGTTTTGCAATGACCAATATGACCTTGCTGGTAAACTGGTCACCTGACACATCTTGGTCAGTATATGGTCTAACTGGCTGGTAGTGGACTTTTTCAGTGAGTGCATTCATAGTGATGACACTATACACCTACCGAGTATCGAACACAAAAGTTAAAATGGCTAGCTGCTACAATTTCTGTGAAAAAGCGAAACAATGTTTGTGGGTCCTTAATTTGCCAATTAAGAAATAAAGGAGGATAATTAAACCTTTCCCACTCAAATTGTCCAAAAGGTCACAGATGTAAATTGTTGTCTGCCTGAACGTTTTTACTTTAAATGTCTCATTACAAGAAAACATTTTTGCTAAGATTTGTATCTAAGAGCACTCATGATGGCATGCCCCAGGTCAATAGCTTTTCTTGATTTGGGTTGGGTGCATTGTGCCCAATCCATGCCAAGGAAAGCTATTGACTCAGTCATACTCTGGCCAGGAATGGGTTAAGCACGACAAACAAAGTAATGACACATTGATCATGTTCTGGCTATCTGCCATAAACACTTCACACAGTTGTTGTAGTTCCTGGGAAAAAACAAGAGGCCCGCAGAGTTAATGCCCTGCTGATGACCATCAACAAAAAAAAGCAATTTCCTGAAAGGCATTATCTCCATGACCTGGAGAAATTAGTCAAGGTCATTCTTATTATGCAATATAAAACTTCCACATAGTACACATTTGTGATACATTTGGTACTACCTGCCTTATATTTTATCATCATATTGAATTTAGTGTCCCTTTCTGAAGTGCTTAATGACCTTGAAAAAAAATCATAGTTACACAACATTATTCCAAACTTTGACCACTGACCTAATGCATATTTGGTATAAATTTTGCAGTTCCATCTCAATTTATCAGCACAATAATTAATCTATTGTGTTTTGATACCAATGCTGTTAGTTTCCAAAATGACCACTAGTGGTGCCACCATGACTCCTTATATAATAAAACTCTTGTCTGCATGTTCCTACACAAATGTAATAGTATATAGCTGTATGATCACAAGTTGAGATGTAATGACCACTACTAAATCAATCATTTAATGAATCCATGCCTTATGTGACTTTGAAAAAGTAAGTCAAGATCATCCATATGATGCAATATCAAAGTTCTACATATATGATAAACATTTGCAGCACATTTGATAATGCTGGCCTTACTTTGTCTCTATGTGTTGCATTTAGTGTCCTTTTCTACAGTGCTTAATGACCACCTTGAAAATAGGCAAAGGTTACGCATAATTATGCAAAATCTGAACATTGACCTAATGCATAATTGGTGTAAATTTTTGTAGTTTCATCTAAATTTATTGTCACAAAAACAAATTTACTGTGTTTTTGATACCTATTTTGTCCGTATAATATCTCTGTAGTGGTATAAGGACGTATGCTCACAAATCCAGATGTAACTAGAACAGGCTGATTTTCCAACAGAAAATCAAATGTCTCCCCAACCGCCCTTACTATTGTCACCTTTATTTTTATAAATAGGCATACCGATTCCAATGATCTACAGATATGGTGAAGGTACACTCTTTATTGACATTTCGAAACGTTGATTCTAGATGAAATGCCCATGTGACCTTGAAAAATAGGTCAAGGTCATACATTTGCAGTCACAAGCAAGGTCTTACATAGAAACATAATCACACAAAATGTCAACCTCTTTAACACAAATCTTTGTCGAGTGCATCTGCAATGATTTTTAAAAAGTGGCCATCTACAATCCCAACCTAGTTGGTATCATGGAACATAAACAAGCAAAATTCCAACCTTCTACGTCAAATCCTTGCAGAGTTGTTGCATGCGTGTCAATTTTAGATGACATGCCCATGTGACCTTGAAAATTATGTCAAGGTCACCCATCTGCAATCCCAAGCAAGATCATATATAGGAATATCTTCACATAAAATTTTAACTTCCCAAGTCAAATCTTCCTAGAGTTATCACATCCACATTGATTTTAGATGAAACGCCCACGTGACCTTGAAAAATAGGTCAAGGTCATACATCTGCAGTTACAAGCAAGGTCTTACAAAAGTCTACATAGAAAGATAATCACACAAAATGTCAACCTCTTTAAGTCAAATCTTTTTAACGAGTGCATCTGCAATGATTTTTAAAAAGTGGCCACGTGACCTTGAAAATAGGTCAAGGTCACCCATCTACTATCCCAACCTTGCTCATATTATGGTTCATAATCATGCAAAATTTCAACCTATTAAGTCAAATTCTTGTGGAGTTATTGCGTCGGCGTCAATTTTACATGACATGCCCATGTGACCTTGAAAAATAGGTCAATGTCACCCATCTGCAATCCAAAACTAGTTCATATTATGGTTCATAATCATGCAAAAATTCAACCTCTTAAGTCAAATCCTTGTGGAGTTATTGCGTCCACGTCAATTTTACATGACATGCCCACATGACCTTGGAAAATAGGTCAAGGTCATACATCTGCAGTTACAAGCAAATTCTTACAAAAATCTTACATAGAAACATAATCACACAAAATATCAACCTCTTTAAGTCAAATCTTTCTCAAGTGCATCTGCAATGATTTTTAAAAGTGGCCATGTGACCTTGAAAATACGTCAAGGTCACCCATCTACAATCCCAACCTAGTTCATAATTTGGTACATAATCATGCAAAATTTCAACCTCTTAAGTCAAATCCTTGCGGAGTTATTGTGTCTGCATCAATTTTACATGACATGCCCGTGACCTTGAAAAATAGGTCAAGGTCACCCATCTGCAATCCCAAGCAAGGTTTTATATAGGAACATCTTACCAAAAAATTTCAACTTCCCAAGTCAAATCTTTCTCGAGTTATCACATCCGCAACGCACACAATAATGTGTTGAAGAAGAAGAAGTGGAAGAAACGGACGCAAAAACAATATGTCCCCCCGTTGCACAGGGAGACAAAATGACCATCATAAGAAAATCATTTCCTGACATGTATTCCCTCTGTGACCTTGAGAAAGCTGGTCAAGGTCACCCATATTATGTAATATTGAACTTTCACACATGATACACGTTTGTTGTACATTAAGTAAAATCAGCCTCATAATGTCTGAAGATAATAATTTCATAAATTTTACCAAATAATAACTCATATTTCCCATTCACCTACAGGTGACATCACTAGTATTATTTGGATAATACATAATCACCTCGAGAATATTTCCACTAAATCTAACAATGATTCATTGAGAATCAAATACACTGGAACATTTTCTATTTTTTTACTTTTTGGCCTCTGTACAATGTAATCCACCAGGTGGTGCCACCAACCATTAAGGGAACCTAGATTTTGATGCATACAATATGTCCAACAAATTTCAAAGCTAACTAAATAATTGTAGATGCTATCGTGTTGACAATCAAATGTTTACACACAGACGGATGGAACGACAGATGGACAGACATGAATGATCACATTTGAGCTCTGTGACATATGGTCAGCAGAGCTAAAAAGCCTGAAGAAAGTACTGTCTGAGCATGTTAAAGATTGCAAAATGAACAGTGCTAATTAAATAATGAAGCATCATAATAATGAACCACTTTTAATTCCTCAGTTGTATTTCCCATTGACACCCTTTTTGTGAGTGAGGACAGACATGGCATTATATTTGCAAAAACAGTAGCTCACCGCTTAATTTCCAGAATGCTCATGATGTCGACTTTGGCTTGCAACAATGCACTTGAAATGATTCAGGGTAAACCTGTAGCTCACATGGACCAACCAGCTCCATGCCAAAAAATAATGCTCCTGCAATTTATGTGATTAGGAAATTCCTTTTCACTAAGCAACAGGTTCACAGTATGAAAGCATAAGACATAACATTCACCTCGGAGTCCATTGGACCGACACACATGATCCAAGAACATCAGGCTAACACATCAACTTGGCGGCTAGCCAGGATCACCCACATACCTCTGGTTGCATAGGATTTCAATACCTGTCACGTCTACCCCATTTGGTGGTAGTCTCCCACATTAATTTTACTTTTCAATAGAAAATTTGCATATTTTCCTAGGGCCATTTCCCACACAAAAATTCATTTACTCCTCTTTTATTCTTTGTTAAATATAAAATCTCTCTCATGGAAGCAACAAATCTCTCTATTTCTTGACAGAGGAGGGTGATAGACACTGGCCTCTGACATGCCTGTTACCAGGGCCCTGTTACACTGCAGCATATGAGGTACTGGTAGTTTTTGTTCTGCTATATTCCTGATGAGTTTCAGCAAGAGGAAAAATCTTTTGAACCATGCTCTAGAACTGTGCTGAAAACTATGAAATTACCAAATGACATCTCCATGTTGCAAGGCCATTTAACATCCCCATGGCTGGGTATAATAGTTTCAGAGACACAGCATGGACAAAGAGAATCTTACATGGCTGAGAGTGAATTACTATTTTTCTCTCACGAGGGATAGTTGTTGGTGGGGAAAATCACGAGTGACGTTCCACACCAACAACGCGATCCCGAGTGAGAGCTAGAACATAGTAACTCACTCTCCAGCCATGTAAGATTTAGTTGATTCTATGTTTAATTGGGTATTCATTGCAAACAAGTATGCCCTAAGCCTACTTTCAACACCGACCGTGTTTGTTTATGTTTGTCCCAGTTATTCTACGTCACAAGTGACGCATAATCAAACCTCGCTCGCGCACATTTGATTTTGCCTAAATGTCAATGCATCACGTCACAGATTCAGGCACGTCACAGTTAACCTGTAACAATGTTTAGGTCATGTGATCTACAGTGAGTTACTACTTTTGAATTTCACTATAAGAAAATGATAATCTACCCTCAAACACAGAAAAAAAAATTTTTTGTACTGAAGGACAGAGTACTGCAGCCCACTGCTACACCTTCATCCCCACTTTGTGGGCAGGGAATAACACAATGGTTCCCTCTTATAAAGCCCTGATCAAGGCAAGCTACTTCTCTGCACAGCAAGTGTAGTAGTTCCATTCTATTTGCCTGTCAAGAGAGGCCAACCCACTCACAAAGCCACATTTCTCGTGTACTTGACCTTACACGGAGGCCACTTTATGCGCCTGAAATCTTCCAAAAGAAAAACAAAACAAAACCGTTAACTACTACTTACAGTGAGACAGATCCACTTCTGTTTCGGAGTCAGAGGACTCCAACATGGCAGTCCCTGCTTCCTCATCTTTAACTCCATTGAGTCGTGTAAATGATGCCTGGCGGTCCTTTCTCTTCTTCCTTGTTTTCACCACCATTCTACATTACAAGGGATACCCTGGACCTGCTGTCAGGACATGGCTTCTGACATCAGCTGTAAAACATGATAATGGCCAAGTAACAAAATGAAGTGTTCTGAAGCAGGTGGATGAGAGAGAAACAGCAAGACAAGCTGGAAGCACTGTGCCACCAAGATCTGACCAACTAAACCAGCCTGGTCTTAGATACATACAGACATGTGCATGTATCTCTGTTGTTTCGTTGTCTGTACTATTAAAGCATTAAGATCTGCAGGTACTGGTCGGTTTAGCTCTTGGGTCATTACGGTTAGACCTGTATTAACATAATACATTTGTCACTGGCTTCACATATGTCAAGGGTAATACAACTGTCATAGTTTCTTGTTCCCTGAATGCAGAGTATCATTGCACATGGAACAAACAGGAAGTAGATGTGTGTATCTAAAGATAACCTTAACCCAAATATCCACATCCATGTGAAACAACTGGGTCTATGTACTTGGTATCTCATGTGTTGCACCGCAGCGCATATTGTTTCACTAGATTCTAGCATTGCACATGCATAAATGCCATACTTCAGGCTTCTACAACATTTTCTTCTCATTCCACTGACTAATTCTGAAGTCTCTCCCCCCCTTCCCCCCCCCCCCCCCCCCACAACAACAACAACAACAACAAAAACAAACAAACAAACAAGCCCAGGCCCATAATATAACAGCCTTCAACCATCCTTTAGCCTTTTCCTGCTCAACTTGCCTAAATGTGCTTGGATATAAATTGTCATCTGCCTTAATGTTTTCACTTAAATTTTCTTGTTACCAGAAAACATTTTTGCTGAAATTTGTATGCCAGATGTTTCATGATGTCATGCCCTGGGTCAATAGTTTTCCTTGCTATGGGCACAACCTGCACCAAGGAAAGCTATGGACTCCGTTGTACAGTGAAAACTCGTTATAATGACACCATCTGTTCCCTAAAAAAAGTGTCAGATAACTAAATATGTCACATAAATGAATCAAATAACAAAAGAAAATGAACTTTTCCCATGAAGATTTGTGTCATTATATTGAATATGTCCGTTATCCGAGTGTCGTTATCATGAGGTTTCACTGTACTTTGAACAACAATAGCTGAAAGCTTTTCTTCAAATGGTTGTTAAGGATTTAAAACCCAGAAAAGCTGCTTTCTTCTTCCAGACAAAATATCCTTTTAAAAGGACAGTGAACATATTTGTAAAAGCCTAAAATATGTATACTAAAGACAACAGACTCATTCTCACTGGTTAAAACAATTTGTCCCGTTTTTGTCTTTTTACTTTCCTGTGGAGTAAAAATTTCCACTTTCCTAAATAGCTTGATTTATTTTCATATGATTTAATGTCTGTGACCAATAACAAAACTCTGTCACTTTCCTTGCCTGACCTGGCAAATGTGTATTTCCCCTGACCTGTTTTCTCATCTGTACTGGCCACCCTGTGATGGATCGTTGACTGATAAAACTGACAACTCTGTATGGAAAGAATAATTTTCTCCTACTTGCTGTCCATAGAAAAGTCAAACTTCATATGTATGTTTGCACACCTCTTCATAGATTCATCTACATATATTCTTTTTGTAACTGCAATTTTGTTTTCTCCTGGCGGCACAGTTATTTCACTGCCAAGACTTCAAACTGTCAAAATTTGATGACTCATCGTGTGGATTAAATTTAGCTGTTTAAAACTGCTTAAGAAGGCCTTTTGTATGTAATAATAAAACTGAAGGTTTGGTGGAGGGTCTGATACACAAAATACGAAAAATAATATTCTTTAAAAAATTATCAGTAAAATCAACACTCCTGCCACTATGTGGACAAATTTTGAATATATTTTATCACATTTTATTTTTTTCCCATGATAACACTGTTTGTCTGCACTTTTAAAGTGCAAGAGCTTTTGACTTATGGTAAACTAAATGAAGGAGAATATACATCCAAAAGGGCTGCACAACAGAATTTTTGACACAATAAAACAAGTAAGCTGAGTCACATTCTCTGGTGACAGCAGTGTGGGGGGGACATCTGGTGGCTGTAAAATGAACTAAAACTATAATTTGTCATCACAGCAGAATTTGGAACCCTCAGTTCCTTTGCCACAATCATGACTACATTATACACTATATTTGGACCTGCTTGTCTCTTTCTTATACATAACCCTGTTATTGAAAATCTCTTCTCCCTTAAACACACCAAAATAAATTCTCATGTGTTAATGGAAAATATTTTGCATGAGAATTGTAAAGAGGGTGTAAAGGTGCCTCCATGTATCTGGGCAGCATAACCTGTGCACATTGAATATTTAATGCCTTTCATGCACCAAGAAAACAAGTTGACCTGTCTTCATCCAAGTGGATAGGGTTAAACACATTTACAAGAGTACTATGTAGCATCTGCCTGCCTTGTTTTTCTCACTCAGTACTCCGACTCCATTTTTAATGTATAATCTTAAGATGATACTAAAATGACCAGTCCACACGCAGACTGATTTTGGTGCTTCTTGGGGGTTTGACTTTGGTGCTGTGGTTGCTGCTTTTTTTTTTACTGTGCAAACTGTTCTCAGGATTGTTTTCACCATGGCATACAAAAAAGCTCTAAAAAGCTTGAAAGTAAAAGCATTTCAACAAATGGTGGAGCCTTTTGAACGCATCACAAGCTTTAGTTTATAATTCTCTCACCAGATGTCATGATGATGCTAATGTAAAGTTTGACAATTTGGGGCCAAATTGGTAATTTCAGAAAACAAAGGATGGAGAGAATTGACAGCAAGGCAAGCAGATGTATTCTGATCATGCACTAGAACAAAACTTTTACAAGAATTAACCACTGCTTTCAGAGCAATCATCTGTCTATGTTTGGAATGACGTTGGATCCTCACGTCAACCAGACCCATAATTCAACCTGCCAGTTCTGGCAGTTGAGTTTTTTTGATGTGAAAACATAGTATTGCGTCAGGTCTCTTATGTAACGTATGTTACTAAGGCCAGTGCCACCGTAGGGTATAAAAACAGCATGCCCAATCCGTTACAAATTCAGCTACTGATGAGACCCATTTAGGTCGAAACCAGTCTAGTGATTTTTGGTCGGTGTGACAAACAGGCATCCTTGTTTGCCATTCACACTTGCCCAGTCTGACTATTCTGCTTTCAGAGCAGACTATTAATATGTGAAAGGATAGCCAGACCCCCCCCCCCCCCCCCCCCATTGTAAGTTTGACTTCAAGTAAATTTTCAATCTGTCAAATGATATTTTTCATACTTTTGTAATTTCCACATTTTGTTTTGCAACAGCCATGTTGAAGTTTATGGTTAGTAGCTCATATTGTATAGAGGTTTCAGTTTGTATTATACAAAATTGAACTGAATGTGTAAAAGCAGTCTCAATAAAAAGTGTGGTCCTTGTAAAAACAGATTAAAAAAAAAAAAAAAAAGAGAATGTATACAGAAAGTACATCAACATAAAGTGAACAATGTGAATGAAAATCCATTGAACATCAAAAGTCACTTCATCGTGTGCATGGACTTCTGTCAGCATATGTTGCATAGGTTGGAAGCTCATGTAGCAATATATTCGGATTGTGACTGGTGAAGAAAATTAATTTCAAGCTGTCAAACACTTACTGCTATCGAACTTGCCAGTATTTAGACAGATAACTATGTTACCAAGCCAAACCATTACATGGCCCATTAGATGTTAAGTAACCTATTTAAAGGAAAGGAGATACACTAGGCACATCTGGAAGTACCATAGTCCTGACTCTCAGTCTCAAATACCTCAGTTTTGTGCCAGTCACACAAGACTTGTCAGCTGAGATCACAATAACCCAGTATATAAACCATCCACTAGGCTTTGATATATAGGCCTCTCTCATTGAAGGGACACAAGTGCATTATTTGACAGAACAAAGCTGCCTGTATCTTTGTATACCACTAGAAAAAAATGATCAAATTATTTATGATGCTTGGGCACATATTCTGGAGCACATGTTTGTGAATATATGTAAGGATGGCAGTGCATGTACAGCTGTCAGAAGCAGGCATTGTGTAGCACATCTGCCTCGTGATTCTGAATATACTGCATAGTAACAGTAGACAAGTGTGACCTGGAATAACCTGGCAACAACTGGGAGATTCGTTCACTTATGTCTGTGTGCAAACACAGACATACTGTTTTCCCAGAAATTCTTTCTTTCTTCTTTCTACTTTCTTTCATTCTTTACCAGCAAAATTGTCCGCCCTTTTTCTCAGAGACAATTATAGGTAGCAACTCCAAACTTGGCACACTCATACTTCTACAGATGAAGTCTTGCCTTTTTTATGAGAGGTCATGCTTTGCAAAATTATGCAAATGAGGGTCATTAAAAGTTTTAAATCTAAATATCTTATATACTATAGTAGATGTGGTTCCGAGTGTATAAGAGTTCGATCATAGCATGGCAAAGGTCATCTGAAATGTCATTGTCAAAGGTCAATTTTAGGTCAAAATGTCATTTTAAAGGTCAAGGTTCACTTCAGGGAGAGGTCATCTCAAGGTCAAGGGCCACTTTCGAATATGGCTTTCTTCTAGCCATAACTTGGTCAATTTTTGTCTAATTTTGATCATGTTGGGCTCAAACTGTAGCTATTGTAACACTGCACATTCTTGAAACTTATATATGACCTCTAAAGGTCAAAGGTTAACATCATTTGGACCTTTGAAAGTTTCCTCCAGCCATAACTCGGCCAATTTCCATCCAATTCTAATCATGTTGGACTCAAATTGTAGATACATGTATTGCAACACTGCAAATTTTTGTAAGACTATGTAGCCTGTAAAGGGCAAACGTGAAGGTCATTTGGCCCTTTGAAAGTCTCATCTTGCCATAACTTGGTCAATTTTCATCTGATTTGGTTCATGTTGGGCTTAAATTGTGGGTATTGTAACACTGTACATTTTTGCAATTTCCATGTGACCTGTAAAGGTCAAAGGTCAAGGTTAAGGTCATTTGGACTTTGAAATGTTTATCCAGCCATAAGCTTAATGGAATGTGAACTACCAAAGGACAAAAGTTGTAGCATTTAATATTTACAACTTTTGAAGGCCCACAGACAGATTTGCTTTGAAGCAAATCTTCTTTTCTAGTTTTGTGCCCATCTACATCATGCAAAATGAGTGACTATAGTGACAGTCCTGTGCTCAGCTAACCAAACCAGCTTCACCTAGAAATTTGTAAAGCATGAAGCACCACAAGAACGGCTTTTTGGATAAAAAACTGTCATGCCAACTTTCAGATAAATAAAGGAAACAATAAATTTACAGCAGAGATCAAAATATGCCTCCATCTCCCTCAGTGGGCTACCACATTTACAACTGTGGTCCTCCAGCATGGAGGGCAGACAAAGATGACTGCGCATATACCAGTTATAACTAAAACAAATCTCTGGTGGTGAAAAGTTGTAGCATGTGGTACATGTAAAGGCCTGCACTGTACCATGCACAGTAACCAATAACGCAAGTCACTAACTTTGAATTCATGCACCCTTATAAGTATGGCAGATATCACCATTGTAATGAATCTGGAGGATCATTTCTCCTGTGTCTGAAGCTTATCCTGCATGGGTTATCCTACATGGGTATAAAGGATAAAGTTTTAGTTGTGATCTTTCATTTGATTTGGCACTCATTGGTTTCAAGTAGTAGACAAACCAATGAGAGGCCATGATGCATTTAAAAAAATACTGACTCCTCCAACTTTCAAAATGGTATCTTTTCTAAATTTATTTCTCCGATAGAACTTCAATTTGGTGCGTAGTTGCCCTTTTTAGACATAGGCGAAAGAAAATCCAGTATGGATGGCCCATTGGGGATAATGTTGGGGGATCATTTCTTGGATTTTCATGCTTTCGCATCCAACAACTCGTGATCCCGGCATTATCCTTGATGGGCTACTCATACTGCATTCTCTATGTCAGATACCGTGTGCAGCTTAGGTAAAGTAGGTCAAAAATGGCTAAAACATATAAGCAACGCCCCCTCATGGACAGTTTTAGATGCATCTGCATATACTGACAGCCAAGGCAAGGCCAGTAAAGCCGACACGCTGGCTATAGTGTTTTTTACGATGCATTTTGCCTGTACATTTAGCCTGGTTTCATTTAATTTCAAAATGAATCTGTAGATGAATAAATAACAGCAGGATAAGACATAGTACTGTTTATACTAATTATAACACAGTAGCCCAAAATATCGTTTGACAGCAATTTTGTTGGAAATATTTGAAGCTTAGATATGTTTCTGAACTTTTTTTAACTAGTGAGACTTTGAATTTGATAGGCTCCACATGAACATGATGGTTGCAAAGAAAGTAAATGGTAATGATATTTCACTGCACATTATTATTTAGATCACAGAAATGTTTAAAGAATATAAAATTGTAATAAATTTCATTGTGAGGCATTTCAACTTTTCACCTTTACATTTCTGAATTATTTCACATTTGAAACATTTATCATCTTTATTTACACAGGCACATATGAAATCTATCTTTAATTTAAAAAATTAAGAGCATGAATTTACAATAAGTGATTTCAGAAAATATAATTTTTAATTTATATTTATTCTGCTGCACTTATCGTATCGTGACCCTTGTATCGAGATACGTATTGTATCGTGAGAAAATGTATCGTTGCAACCCTAGTTATAGTGGACTGTGACCAGTATTGTACCTGTGGACTGTGTTATAGTGGACTGTGACCAGTATTGTACCTGTGGACTGTGTTATAGTGGACTGTGACCAGTATTTTACCTGTGGACTGTGGTCATTACTGGAATAATCTACAAAGCATAGCTAAGTGTACCATACATTATTGTAACTTTGTTTAATTACTGTTATAATATAGTGTTACAGTTAAGATCAAGAGTGTCTGTCATTCTTTGCGAAGTTCATTCATAGATTCTAGGAGAATACAGAATCTGACACATTCTGCAGTGTAATGTTAAGGTAACAACTGTACATTCCAAAATGATGGGATGTCAAACATTATATTTATCTACACGTGCATTAGGTCTCAATGTACTGGGATCAGAGAGCACACCTCTCTGTATGACTCCAATGAGAAACAAGAGGCATAGTGTTATGCTGACCTGTTTGGGAAACAATGAGGCAAAAAGAATATCTTCTATGCCAGTAATATAGACAGGGACATGACTTCAAATGTCATCTATATTTCCAACTTTAATTCCCATCTATTCGCAGGCCATAAGTAGTTTCCAATCATGCAAACCGCATCTTCCTTGTAGATCTGATACCCCACAAAATATAAAAATCTAATTTTTCTATGCTGCATAGCCAATCCAGTCACTGTCTAAGTCTAAAGCTATACATTAATTGATTGATATTACATTTGATTGAAAATTTTGAAAACTCAAGGCTCCAACAGCCATATGAATTCATAAATGGGTCATCAGCGGGAAACCATCTAGCATGTTTCGCAAACAATATAGCATGTAAACTTCACAAACAATCTAACATGTTTCTCAGCCTCAAGTTTCTGAATGTGCTTTTATGTGATGACTGCTGCTTGCCTTTACACTGTATCTGGTCAAGGCAGCTCACCTAAATTTAAAGAATGTATGAATGTGAACTAAAAATATAAATATATAGCGTAAAACAAGTTCTTGCTTATAACAGCAAGACTTAAGAGGTCTTGACATGTTTCATTCTGGTGAACTTATCAGGGGACATTTGAAAACACTGTGATGTCTCTTGCTTATATAGCAAGGGGTAGCATCATTGTGGAATGTAAGGTAATGTCATTATAACTGCACCTGGGCATGACTACCGTCATGAGAGATCTCATGTACCAACCCTGGGTAACAAATAAATGGTTGTTGTTCACTCTGAATAAACCTTAAACAAACAAACAAGTCCTGAAAGTTATATGGAGCTAACTTGAAAAATGTTGACATAATTGGCAAGTTACGTGTTCTTTAGACACCATGAATTATCTCCTTTAATTTTACAGTGCTAAAGACCTGCGAAAAAAAAGGTCAAAGTCACCCATATGCAATTTCCAAGCAATTGGCCCAGTGGTTTTGGAGAAGAAAACTGTTTAAGCTTTGCCAAACAAGAAGACTGTGACAGCCTTGTGCTCAGCTGACCTTACATGCAAAGACTGAAGTGGTCCTCTGAATTTCAGAATGATATCAAGATCACCTTTGCTTGAGACCATCATCACTGTTGTGAACATGAACATACCACTTACTGATTTTCCAAAATTTTGATAATTTGTTAAAAATAAAAAAATGACACCACCACCATATTGAGAACAAATTTGGTGGAACTCAAGTCCATATATATTCCCAATATTTAAGTCTGAAGAGGATGCAACTAATTTACTGTTTGGGAGAAAAAGTCATGAAAAATGAAACAACACAAATTTTTTAAAATACAAATCCAAAAAAAAAAAAGAAAAAAAAAAAAGAAAAACACACACCACCTGTTGAACAAATTGAAGTCCAGAGGTCCCCAGAAGTGTCCCTATACAATTTCGAAGCAATTGGCTGGGCAGTGTTGGACAAGAAGTTTCAAGGTTTTGCTGAAAAATGAACATGAGGGTGTATGAACAGCCCGTCTTTGGCTGACCTTGACATTCAACACTATATATAGTCCCACTCTAGTCTAGGGGATGAGGATTTTGGAGATGAATTAAAAAATTCTAGTTTCCACTGCTATCCCTACTGACTTACATGGTAATCAATAGGAATGCATACATTAACTGGGAGGTATCTGAATTGAAAGTTGTTAAAAATCAGGGATCTAGAGTGTCGCCACCTAACGCACTACTTTCTTTGACCTCCCACAAGCGACATTTCCACCAAGTTTCAGAATAATCTGAGTGACAGTTTTGTAGAAGTCCAAAATGGAGAAAACAAAAGAAAATCATGACCACACAAAAAGTTAATGAAAAAATTATAAAACGATTGCAGCATCACCTGCTGAAAAAAATAAGGTCTGGGGGTCCCCAGATGTGTCCCTTTTCAATTTCAAAGCAGTTGGTTGAGTGATTTTGGAGAGGATTTTTTAAGATTTTGCAAAATAATTTAACAAAAAGCCCACAGCAAATCTAAAAATCAATCGAGCATGACGATTTGAACAAGCTTGGTAGAGACCAACCAAAGATACATTCCCACTAACCTTGAAGTTAGTCTGGTTGATGGCTTTGCAGAAGTTGAAAATGTGAATTTCTTTTGTGATCCATATTGACTTACATATACATGTACAATGAACACCCTTGGGACCAGAAAAAAGTGTTCAGTATAGTGAGGTGTTTGGTATGGGGAGGTCTGATAGCATTAAAAGTATATACTTGGGACCGAGAAATGGTGCTCAGTATAGACAGGTGTTCAGTATACGGAGGTGTTTGGTTAGAGAGGTTTTACTGTATCAGTAATCAATAGGCATGCATACATTAACTGACAAGTACCCAAATTAAAATATTGCTAAAAATCAGGGATCCAGAGTATCACCATCTAGTATTAACTTTTGTTTAATGCTTCAACTAGCTATGTTTCCACCAAGTTTCAGAACAATCTGAAGGACAGTTTTGGAGAAATCAAAAATAGGAAAAACACATAAAACTTGTGAGAAAAAACAAAATAATCGAAGTGCCACCTGTTAAACAAATCATGGTCTGGGGATCCCCAGAAGTGTCCCTGAAGATATTGCCGAAAAAAAAAAAAAAAAAAAAAAAAAAACAACCTTAAAATTCCAAAAATCAATGGAGCATGACCATTTGAATAAAGTTGGTAGAGACCTACCCATGGTACATTCCCTCCAAGGTTGACAGTTTTGGAAGTAAAGCCTAGAACCCCAATTGTATACACCACCAGATGGATGGATAGACAAACAACAGATGCCAAACCACCACATAACCTCACCTCACTGACAGGTCAGCTGAGGAAGAAAAAATTATAAAAAATCTTAAAATCACTGGAGCATGACCGTTTGAACAAACTTGGTCGAGACTTACCTAGTGTATATCCTTACCAAGTTTGAAGTGACTCTGGCAAGGGATTCTGGAGAAGTCAAAAATGTGAATTGTGGACTATGGACGACGGACAGAAATATGGACAGACAGACAGATGACAGATTATCCCACAACCTCTGCTGACTAACAAGTACGGAAGTCAGCTGAGGTAAAAATCAAATGAATTGCTGGATTCTGCCCTGTTGAACAGACTTGGCAGATACCCACCAAGTTAGAAGAAAACCAGGCAAGCGATTTTGGAGGTGAAAATGGGAAATCATTGATGGACGAATGGATGAGGGATGATAATGTATGAATGGACACGAGATAAGCTCACCTGAACGACAAGTAAGCTGAGCTAAAAAATTTGAATTGTGGATGGATGATGGACAGACAAAAAGTGACTACAAAAGCTGTCATAGATCTGCAGGAGTAGCCTCTCAGTTTTACTGTATTCAATACACTTGAAAATCTGCTGCAATGCATCAAATCATACTTTTCTTAGCTTCAAAATTTTCTTACCTTCATAGAAGAAGTAAATATACTCCTGTCCCCACCTTGTTTGTTAGTCTCCAGTACAAAATGGTTGTTACATCAGTTTTTTTATCACTGAATGTTAGCAACCATGTAATGTCATTGGGCATATGCTGTCTCCTGTTATTCTTATGCACCTGCAGATACTCACGGTGATATTAACCTGTCTGATCCTATATTCCAGTTATTTTTGTACATACATGTACATTTTTTCCTGGATTACCATGATATTGAATATAGTTAAGGTTACTTCCATATCTAAATTCACAATTCATTGTCAACAATGTGATACAGCAAGGAATGGAAGGTTCTGGTACCCATCCAATGGAGGGCATTTTGGTTTGGGGGTTCAGGTTTGGGAATTTCTGGGTGATGGCTGAAAAAATTATATGTACATGAAATGGACGACATGGTTTCACAAACTTACAGAGGTGAAGCACCTTGTTTCACGTTAAGCATCTATGATGAGACAGAAAACTTGTGGCTTGCTTCTGACCTATTTCGAGGTATTGCAGGACTTAGTTGACAACTGAGAGAAATATGTGAACAATAAAATGCCATACAGAGTAAAATGTGAGACTTCAGAGGATAAAAACAACATAAAAATATGTACAAACCCGAGACAAGATCTCTGTACTCTGAGTACCAAATTGTGCTGTTGTTAATTATGTTTTTGTCTCCACAGTGGGTGGGATTGTCTCATCTGGTCTGTCAAAAAAAAAAAAAACAAAACAAAAAACAAAAAACAAAAAAAAAAAAAAACAAAAAAAACAAAAAAACAAGAGGGCTGTGTGAACAGCCCATGCTCAGCTGATCTTGACATTCATCACACTTGCAGATCTATGAACTTGGGAAAGGATCAAGGTCACCCATGTTCTGAGTAAGTCTGACCATTATAAAAGAACACTAACATGTGCAACATCAAGGTTCAAGTAGTTCTCAAGTTATAATGAAGAGTAAAATTCATGTATGTTGCACTATGACCCCAGAAATGAGGTCAAAGTCATTCATGTACTGTCTGAGCATGACCTTCATACAAAAACATTAACATGTGCAACATCACAGTACTAACTCAAAACAGATCTCAAGTTATCAAGTAAACAGTAAATTTTGTGTCAGTTGTCCTGTGAATTAGCACTAGAATACCCATTGATTTACATAGTAATCAATAGGAAAGCTGCATTGATCGATAAGTACCCGAGTTGAAAATACTTAAAAGGCAGGAATCTAAAGCAGTGCCACCTAGTAAACAACTTTGTTTGACCCTTCCACAAGAACATATCCATCACATTTCACTTTCATCTGAGTGACAGTTCTGAGAACAAGTGAAAAATAACAAAACCATATAAAAAATTTATAAAAAAAATTAGAAAAAATTGCAGTGCCACCTGGTGAACAAATTGGGAATTATGTGTCCCTGGGAGTGTCTATGAACAATATCAAAACGACTGGGTGAGCAGTTTCACAGGTGAAGAGTTTTTAAAGTTTGCCCCCAAAAAACGAAAAAAAAATCATAAAAATTCCAAAAATCAATAGAGCGTGACCATTTGAACAAATTTGGTAGAGATCCACCCAAGGCACATCCCCACCTAGTTTGAAGTAAATCTGGCCAAAATTATTTAAGTTATAACCATTACAAGAAATTCCCATGTTAAAACTATTTGAAAGATTTTTGAAAAAAAAAAAATCATAAAAAAACCCAAAATTCATTGGAACATGACCATTGGAACAAACCTGGTAGACACCCACCCAAGGTACATCCCCACCAAGTTTGAAGTTAATCTGGATGACGGTTTTGGAGAAGAAGTTGAAAATGTGAATTAGCATTAGAATGCTCATTGACTTCCACAGTAATCAATAGGAAAGCTGCATTAACCGATAAGTACCCGAATGGAAAAAATCGTTAAAAATCAGGAATCTGCAGCATTCTCACATAGTGAACAACTTTGTTTGACCCTTCTACAAGGAACATATCCACCATGTTTCAGCTTAATCTGAGTGACGGTTCTGGAGAAGAAGTCGAAAATAGCTATAACACACAAAAATTCATAAAAAATAGAAAAAAAATTGCAGCGCCACCTGGTGAACAAATTAAGAACTAGGTGTCCAAGGGAGTGTTTCTGTGTGATATCAAAGTAATTGGGTGAGCGGTTTCAGAGAAGAAGATTTTTTAAGATTTGCCCAAAAAAGAACAAAAAAATTCATTAAAAATCCAAAAATCAATGGACCATGACCAATTGAACAAACTTGGTAGAGACCCACCCAAGGCACATCCCCACCAAGTTTGAAGTGGATCTGGCTGACGGTTTCGGAGAAGAAGTCGAAAATGTAAATTGTTGACGGACGACGGACGGGCGGACGGACGACGGACGGAGGACCATAAGATAAGCTCAGCTGACTGACAAGTCAGCTGAGCTAAAAAACCCACACGCACAGATAAACAAACAAAACATAAGACCCATGGGTCTAAAGCTCTGCTGGCACCCTGGCTTTATGCAGGGTTCATACAGGTTCATGAAAAGTAAATTCAAGGACTTTCAAGGACTTTTTCAAGCACTTAAATCAAGTTTTCAAGGACCAGATCAAGCAATAGAACCCAACAGACAAATTGCTTAAATCATCAATTTTCAACCCTTTACTAATAAGACCAATGCATATTATTCCACATTTATATTTATTACAACCCTGTATGAATCAGACTCAAAGTTTGAAATAAGCAGTAGACTTCACACAAATTTACAAAGAAGCCTATATGTGGATCATATTACTGAACCTCACTTTTAAAGATAAATTCAATATGGATTATTTTATGAGTTTTACTATGACTCATGTAGGCCTACAGCCAGTATGGGTTGTATTCCTGAAATTGACTCTATCTAGTCTATAAAATTGGTACAACTACATAAGGGTAAAATTAGGCCTGAAGATGTACCTATACCCATGCACATTTTTCATAAGAATGCCCCAGTTTTTTTCTAGGAAGCTGATGTACTTTGTTAGCTGTATGTTTGATACAGTGTATTTGTCCCTGAAAGTAGGCTGTACATGTAAATAAGGCTCACATGATTGGTTAGGCCCGATTTTATAAGAACTGTCAAACCTACATGGGTTAAAAGGGGGTTAAAAACAAAAAGATACTTTGTAATTTGCAGTGTTACATTTTGACAAATAGAATTTGCCAGCCACTTCAAAGGAAAATGACAGCAGAATATGTTCATATAAATGTGATTCAAGTTCATAAACGCTTAAGTTTGTGGAAAATATTAATATTTTTGGGCTACAGTAGAACTTGCCTCATTGGGTGATGCTTAAAAATAAAATTCAAAGACTTTTCGAGGACCTTGGTCCAAAATTCTGGATTTTCAAGGTTTTCAAGGCCTTGAAAATGAATGTAGCAAATTCAAGTACTTTCAAGCACTTCAAGGACCTGTGCGAATCCTGTTTATGGCACCTACATCTTCATTTCAAAGTTGCGAGTCCTCAAGCGGCTTCTGAACATATAAAGCTTATATAAATTTAGTCTTTAATATGTCCACCAGATGACACTTTGCTCCACATGTAATCATAGCTTATCAGTGCAATCCCTGTGACGGATATTGTTGCATGAGCCAAGGCAACAATGAGTGAGTCCTTAACTTTTTGTCCTCACCGAGCTTGGGACAGAAGATCAAGGTAACCCGGATTATGTAATACTAGAGGCCCATGGGCCTGGTGCTGTGCTGACATTGCCATCAATGTCCAAGCTACAGCCTGCCATTACAAATCGCCTCTTTCAACTTTACAGGCATGGTGACCTCACAAAAATAGGTCAAGTTCACTGATATTAAATATCATTCTAGCTTTGGACATGGTCTATAAATCCTATAAATTTGGCAAGTCTTACCAAATTATTTTTTCAGATATGGAACTTTATATCTTAAAACACATTTTGGCTCATGATTTCTGTCAAATTATAGGTGATGCCAATTGTATCTTCCATAGTGAACTAGCAACTTAAACTTTGACCTCCCCCCACAATCCCACCAAATTTGGTGAAGCTCTGCCAAAAATTAAAGATGCTAGAGCGTTCACAAGGTTCCTATATTGCATAACATCGTAGGTGGCACCACCAATATCAAAATAGACCTTGATTTCCATACACCCTATAAGTCATGAAAGATATACTGGGCTAACTTGAAAACTGTCGATGGTATTGCAGTAACAAGGTTATCACATTTTGACCTGTATATTTCATGATACTATAGGTGACACCACCAACATTGATGTCGACAAAGATTTCCATACACCTTGTAACTCCTACAAACTATATGGGCTTAACTCAAAAATTGTCAGGTGTAGAGCATTCATGAGTTGACCCCTATATTCACACTGGCCATCTGACCCTGACCTTCAACTCCGATTAAAAAAAAATGTATGTTCAAAATATGCGCCCACATCCAGCTTTCCATATATATAGTCTATTTGTTCAAATCAGGTCATAACTTTTCAAATTATTGACGAAAAACAATAAACTTGGACAAGCGCCAAACTCTAAAATTACTAGGTCACAGTGACCCAAAAAATAGGTCACCAAGACTTTGACCTCCCCCACAATCCCACTAAATCTGGTGAAGATCCATCACAAACCAAAGATGCTACAGTGTTCACAAGATTTTAACATTTTGACCCCTATGTTACATGATATTGTAGGTGGCACCACCAATATCAAAAGGGGACCTAGATTTTCATACACCCTATAAGTCCTGAAAGTTACATCGGGCTAACTTGAAAACTGTGGATGGTATCGCGCTAATGAGCTAAAGTTTACAGACGGACAGTTGGACAGACATGAGTTGTCGCACAAGCTCTGCGACCTTTGTTCAGCAGATATACAAATGGGTATGTCTAGTGACTGTACAGAGAATACACCTTAACACCACACTGCTTATACAGAGGCAAGGAGAGCAAGGGGGGGATCATCAGGGTTTGGGTGTCAAAAAATTCAACATCAAATTTACGAGAAAAAAGTGGTAAAATTTGGCTTTTGGCATCAGAAAAAAATCTGCAAGAAATAGCAAAGACCAGAAAACAAGAAATAATTATTCATTACACAGACTGTCAAGTGCCAGCATAGCATTTTTTCCATCTTTGTGTGGTTTGCTTACAGATAACATTACAATATTATCCTGATTTTTACCCTTTTCTCTGTCATGACTATTTGGGCAAAATAGGTTTCTTTTATTTAAATTTCCATCCACAGTTATGCACAGCATCCTGTATAAGACACAAGAGAAAGATGAACAGAATTATTGAGTGATTTGATTTTTATGGCCAAATTTGCAGCAAACATGTTACTTGACCAATTACTGGTACTTCCCATGTCACAGTGCCCAATGTATCACCTGCTCTTACATTAGCAACTTGATGAGTTTAATTCTTAACTACTAGCAGGTATTACTGGTAAGGTCACCTTTGAAACATTAATTTATAAGTCAATGTGCAACATGTGATGATCAGATATATGAAAAGTGTCTGGACCTACAGTTTGCGGTCTGTCCAGGCCTAGCATTAAGTAGTCATGAATGTGTCGAGCATCCGTGTCATTATCTTTTCATGACATAAGACAGAATTATATAATCTAAATATTTGTATACCTGTCTGTCACCATCCTTTAACGAGAAACTCGGGATTTTTTTATAATTCCCAGCAAGAAATATAGAAGAAGTAAATAAAAGAGATTGTCTGAAATAAACTGAAATTTTGTTGAGAAGTGCAAAATGCTCCTTGACAGGAAGAAAGGTGAATCTCGCAAAATGTCACAGACTTGAAAGGTGATACCTATTTGATCAATGTTGTAGACCTGTTGCAGGTATCGCGATGCATATTTGTATACATAACTATACTTCAGTTCTTTGGAATCAGTATTCTTGTTTGTTCTCAATACGCATAGCAAACATAAATCAATATGTATGATGTTTTACAATAATACAGGCCAATGCAAACAAACTTGACATAACAGATCAACACAACATGCAAGCCATCGATTAACTGAATTTGATATACATGCAATTTTCAGTTTCAATTCAAAAACATTTTTATTTAAACTGGATAACCTGGTAGTACAGAAGACTATACAAAAGAGGTTCTCCATACACAGAAATACACACAATGATGTAAATATAAGACACACACAACAAAACATCTCTAAAGAAAATGGAAATAACTTTACAATAAAGAAAGGCTTTTATAGTCTGTGGATCCTCAGAGTCTTCTTTTCCATCACCCAATGACACATGGAGACTGACTCTTCTGATATAATGCATTGAGTTAACTCACTTATTAACACACAATTTCCATGAATACTGCTCCAACAGCTGGGGAGATACACACATATAAGAAATGCCTGGGTCATAGTCATATTTGATGCATATGTATGATCAACAAAGGTTAGTCTCAAAACTTTGTATCAATCTGTATTGCTGTGGATGTAGTTCCAAATTCTTCAAACCTTGTCATCATTTTTATTTGGCTGCATGGGGCAGCTGGTTCAGCATTTTAGCAAAATGTGGCCGACATCTGGAAGCACCCTTCGTTTTCACAACACAAGTGTACTTTTGGGAGAGGACTGCGAGATCCATTTCTGTATCTTTCAATCTTTATTTTGTATGTATTAGGATCTCTGCTTGTTGCACGTAAAAATTGAGATCAGAAGGTTGGTTACCATATGCCACTGGGATATACTATGTTTGGAAAGAAAAAAAAAAACTTATTGTATTCCGGATTGCAGTTCACATTTTACATAGACTGCACCAACCACCCTAGTGATGGGAAAATAGCAGCAAGTCTCAAAGACATTTTATACAGTGCTCCCTCTTTATAATACCCATCACTGCAAGGTAGCTTCTAGTATAACACTTTAACCCCTTGGCTCCCCCAAAGTGCTTTTCCTGTCCCATGTACTTCTATGCTAGAAATTCATGTGGTTCAAGGCGGTTTTGCTGTATATTGTAACATGATCTACTCTGTGCATCCCACCACTAGGCTAACATTGTAAAGTGGGATGCAATGTACATGTACTTTCAAATTCCAGTGATGTAGATTTAAACAAGAAGGCTGTGTGAGCAACTTGTGCTCTGCTCAAGTTGCAACTGAATAGATCTGTTTTGAGCTTGGGCTGAGTGCATATGACATTTCAGATTTGCCTAAAGAAAAATTCATTACAAATATAAATTTTACTGAAACATGAGAAATTAAAGAATATTTAAAGAGAACTCTAAAAAGAACATTGCAACTAAAAAGAACATTGCTACTTGGTAGAGAAAATACATGACATTGAGCATTAGAACGCCCATTGACTTATGTAGTAATCAATAAGAAAGATACATTTACAGATCATTACCTGAATTGATAAAAATCGTTAAAAAACAGGAATTCACAGCAGTGCCACATGGTGAGCACATTAAGAACTAGGAGTCCCTAGGAGTGTTCTTGTGTCATATCAACACAATTCAGTGAGTGGTTTTTGGAGAATATTTTTTAAGATTTGTCCCCCCCCCCAAAAAAAAATATAAAAACTCCAAAAATCACTGTAATGTGACCATTTGCAGAAACCTGGTAGAGACCCACCCAAGGTAGATCCAAACCAGGTTTGAAGGGGACCTGAAAGCTGGTTTTGGAGAAGAAGTTGAAAATGTGAATTGTGGATGGATGACAGACACCTACGGCTCCTAAAAGCTCATTCGAGTCACAAGTCGGCTGAGCTAAAAATACTAGTAGACTAACCATTAAAGGACAGATATTCATGTAAAATGTAACTGTATGGCCCATGTATCATTTATATGTGTATTCTGTTTGCCATTTATGGTAAGCAATAGTCACAGAATTCATGCATCACCAGGTGGGTTCACAGACTAGAAGAGTTCCAATGTACCTAATAAAGTAAGAACTAAGAACTATCATGAGCAGGAATACATCATAGTGTTGCAAGCTAGTACACAACTTGTGGCATTTAAAAGTGACAAGCCAAATGCCAACTCAGAATATATTAATTATTCCCTGGGGTCAGCACTTAATTACAAGATGAGCTGCCCAAAGGGTGCCAATGCTTTAACCGGTCAAGAGTTCATCACTAGTAAGTAACATTTGACCAAATATTGTGTCAAAGTTGACCCATTGGTCACATGGTACTTCATTGGTATTACCGGGAGTAAAATACATGCATCAATGATGCTGTATCACTTGCCTGTGTGGACTACAACGCCTGAGGCTTCACAGCCGGTGCCAGCAGTTTCATGCCCTTTACAAACTGACTGCACACAGTAACACTTCGAGGTCAAGAACACTTTCACCTCTTGTAGTGCAGGTGTAATTCTGATCCTTAGTTTACTTTGAAACCTCTAAATTCTTAAACTTTACTTTCATCTGAGATGTGCATACACCCCCGCTTTTTGCCTTTTACGTGGGTGTGAAAAGTTTGGATCAGGGTGTTTCCATGCGAATAAATAGAAGCCACTGGCCCAGGGGGTGGATGCATTATATATTAGTGTCAATGCATTTCTCTGTTCAGCTGTTTTCTTGTATCCTTTTATCTTTTGACTTCAGACCATTCTGGTGGCACTTTGAGCATTCTTGATATGACATACAGTAATACCAAAATCATTTCTTTCTTTCTTTCTTTCTTTCTTTCTTTCTTTCTTTCTTTCTTTCCTTCCTTCCTTCCTTCCTTCCTTCCTTCCTTCCTTCCTTTCTTTCTTCCTTCCTTCCTTCCTTCCTTCCTTCCTTCCTTCCTTCCTTCCTTCCTTCCTTCCTTCCTTTTTATTGAGTCTGAGTAGGCTTATTTGGTCTAATAACATACAGATATGTGTATAAATGTGCAACAAGAAACCAGGGAGACTCTACACCAAGAGTCATGAGCTACTGCCCTGCAGGCACCATATAATGATGGTTTCTGTAGTATAAGATGACACTAGCAGTACTAAAATTAACAATGTTGCCTAAGTTATCATTTAAGAGAATCACAACAATTACAAAATTAATAACACAAAGTATATTTGGGATTTGGTCGAGTGGATATGTGCGTTTCCCATTTCAGCTAGGCGACTGGTGCCAAAGGTTACAGGTTCGAGTACCGCTCGCTTCGAACATAAATTATATATTTTCGGCATTTCCTTAATGCTGATGGATTTAAGTCCCCGATTCTGGCAATAACTGCCGACTCACTACTTATACTGCATTACCGTGTTGATATGGCACCTGCACATAACTACTTCCATTGAACCATTCTTTTTTAAGAATGGGGATTTGGTCGAGCGGATATGTGCGTTTCCCATTTCAGCTAGGCGACTGGTGCAAAAGGTTGCCGGTTCGAGTACCGCTCGCTTTGAACATAAATTACAATTTACATGCAGTTGCTATATAGCTAGTAACTGTTTCACACATGGTACATGTAGTTTTGAATGTTGCTGGTGAATTCGTAATTATTATGGATACATTTCTTGGCATAAAGTGTAAAGCCTTTTAGGAATGGTTTGCAATTTTGTTCATAATTATATCCGGCAATTATTGTTGATTGATTGAGTCATGTAGTTTGTGACGCATACATTTATAACCAACCTACTTGATCAGTACATTTAGACTTAAAATAGGGAGTTCCAGGATTGTTTCAGCAAATCTTTGGGGGGGGGGGGGGGTGAGCAATGTCCTCCTGGGTAAACATGCTGGAAACAGTCTTTTAACCCTTTCCCCCTTGAATTAAAACTGAGTCAACAGATTTCATTGGCATGGGTGAGACACTAAGTGCCCAACCCATGCCAAGGAAAGCTGTTGCCCTGGGGCATGTGATCCTCGTAGGGCTCATCTCCAATTCTCAGTCAAAATTGTTTTTCATCACTGTTGAAATTAGTTGAAAACGCTGAAGCAGACAACATTTGACAACCAGCCGGCTATGGTCAGTTTAAGGGGGAAAGGGTTAAAATTGAGAATAACTACCTGGATGTTTTTTTTTTTTTTGGTCCTTTTTTTGGCACAGCATGCAGTTCCCTTTATCACTGATATTAATTCAATAGAGAGGCATTTAATTAGTGACCAGAGAACTCAATAACAGTGGCTGTTATTTTTTTCTTTTGTCTATCAAATGGGTATAGTGGGCACCCTACTGTTCTTATAAGCATAACATACATGTGTAATGCATAGCATATCACTGAATAGATAAAAGTTTATAATCTGGACCCCCCCCCCCTCCCCCTACTGTGGCTGAGCAGCCTTTTCATTTACTAAGGGTATGGGGCTCTTCCGGCTTAAACCCTTTCCCCCTTGAATTGACACTTGAGTCAACAACTTTCCTTGGCATGAGTTGGGCACTAACTGCCCAACTCATGCCAAGGAAAGTTGTTGACCTGGGGCATGTAATATTGATAGGGCTCATCTACAATTCTCAGTCAAAATTGTTTTTGATTACTGGTGAAATTAGTTGAAAACAGTGAAGCAGATGACATTTGACCACCAGTCGGTTTTGGCCCTTCTGAGTGGGAAAGGGTTAAACAGTTGTCTCCAACATGAATGTTTTGTTGATTTTGTTGAAATAGTGCATCAGCCTGGAAGTTATGGAAGAAGCTAGGCAAAGGGTTATTTTTGTTTTCATAAAATTTAAAACATGACATGCTGAATATATCATTGAGTTTCAGTAGACCATGTTGTTTAAAGAGGAATAGGATAGAAGTATGTGCATTATGTTTGCTGTTACTTATTCTGATTGCCCTTGTTGAAGTTTAATCAATAGAGCGCATGAATGGAAGCCCTGTGCAGTTATGCTATGATTGAGATCAGATTAGAAAAATTAATTGTACATATTATTTTTAGAATTCTCTTTGGGAGAAAATGTCTTAGTTTTAGGAAATATGTCATTTCTTAGTGATTGGTTTATGATTCAAGTTGGGGGGTTTGAAAGGGCTCCAGTGCTCATTTTAAGAAAAATTTGAGACAGAAAATCAACTTCTGCACTTCTTTTTGGCGTCAAGTGGCATATTATTTTTTAAGTGAGAGCCTCAATCATCTACTGGTAAAAAATAGAAGGTTAAACTTACAGTTCCATTTCTTAAATTTGACTTGCAACATTCTTTCCCTTTATAGTCTATTTTCATAGCAAGTTTTGCCCCGATGTTAACCAAAAAAAAAAAAAAATCATTTAAGTGTGTTGCTATGTCTTGTGTGTTCGATAAGTGATAAGATAGCTTTATTTCTGTCTAAAAAAAAGTCCATATAGTACAGTAAAACATACAGTATAGATAAAAAAAAAAACAAACTAAAATTAAATAAAGGATAAAACTTGTGCTACAGCAGACATATAGCACCTGTATGTGTGACACATAGAACAATGGTTAAAAGCTACTTGCAAAAACATGTACAGACACTTACACATGCAGACAGAATTTCGCACATCGCTGTCTCTTAGTCTAACTTGATACCCGTACTTACTAAGCAGCTCATTCTTAACAGTTGCATATATCTCTGGAGCCTGCGCAGAGAAACCTGTACACGAATTTACGTGGGAGTTCTTGCACTCCAACTTGGAGGGATAGCACACCATTATCTACAAACATGGATATTTGCTTATTGCCAGCTTTAAAATATTTGGGGAATTCCGTATATTAAATAGATTTTTAGGGAAATCTTGGGTTGTGTTTCATGTGCTTTAAGTTTTATGTCATTTTTGTGTTTATCTGATTCTGAATGTCGATAGTCCAATTTTGCTTCTCGACATTTCCCTATCATTCATTGAGCGAACTTCAGTAACCGCAGGCACTCGTAACTACGCCTGGTTATTATGTTTGATATGCTTTGGAAATCAATCGTAAATACAGATGTGATCTTTGCACAGCATATCAAACATAATATAATATTAATCAGCGTAGACTTACGATGATGAGTACCTGTGCCTAGGCTGTGGTTGAACAGTCTTGAAGTTTAAATTCGTCATTAGCACTGCCAAAAAAAAATTACAGGAAATACCATGAACCTTCGTCAAAATAACAATCGCAGAAACTTTCTCCCCATCCATTTACAAACCAGAATAAAGTGCAAGCAGATAATTACAAGCGTGAATAAATTGTATCTCTCACCTGTTTAAATAGTTGTTATACACTGCAGTATATCAATGTTGTGACCTATTCAAGGCAAAGCCACGTTTGGCGGATGTGGACAAAATAGTGCTGACGTCTGGTGGTGATAAGATCACATGGCTCAGATTGGTCCACCTTGTTGTCCCCCCAGCTGCAGTCACATACTATAATCATAAGAATGCAAGTTAGATTTTATCAACTGAGTCTGTTTCAAGGACATATCGTTAAATTATAATGTCTAGGACAAAAATTATTCAATGTCAGGATGGTGAAATGTGTCCATATAGTTGTGAAGTGAAGATCTTTAAAGGAACTTGGAGAAAAAAAGGAGGGAGGAGGAGAGCAGGATGGGAGGAGGAAGGGGTCTTTCAAAGCTAGAAATGTCACACACCTCATTTACAGAAAAGGAAAATTGTAAAATATTCTTTCAAATTATATTTTTTCCCTCAACTTGATCATACATATACATAGGGCCCCACTGTAAATTGCTTTATTTTCACGTGTTGAAAATTTCACAGTTTCTGTATTTTTGACATTTCACTGTAGCATAGACGTAAATTATATGTCCATGACTGTAGCTTTAATTTCACTATTTTGGACGCAATTCCTTTTCATACCATGTTAAAAAACTATTTCACTGGGTTTTTATTCTCAGGGTTTTGTGCGATCATCAAAAATAAAAATACCGTGAAATTAAAGCAATTTACAGTTCATACACACATACATATACTACTATTACCACTTCTACTACTACTGAACATGTTCACAATGTTTCACACCAAATCATGCTCCTCACAGGCCACTTGTGTAAGTTGTAACCCACCAGAGAGGATATACAGCCTTGCACGCCACCTAGTGATCAACAGTGGAACTCATCCAGGCATAGCAAAGGAGGGGGGAGAGAGAGAGAGAGATCGAGAGACAGACAGACAGAAAATTAGAAAAATTGCAGCAATAATGTTGCCCCTATCATGGGCCACTTAACATATATCCATATCATTTTTGCAAATTTTCATTGTCTAAAGTCAAAATCGTACTCTGATAAAATTTGGAGCAATTCTGTTAAGCCCTTCAGAAGACGTCAGAAATAGCCTTAAAACACACACCTTCATAAAATTAAAAAAAAAAAAAAGAAAAAAGGAAATGCAGCACCACCTGACAGCAGAGCTAAAAACAAAAAAAAAAAAAAAAAACAAAAAAAAAAAAAAAACTACAGCATTTTTAGGAATATGCAAATATCTTTTTTTTTCCACAATTTTTTTGGCTATTAAAAACACTGTTCAAGCCAAAAGCTTGATAAAATTAACATCTGTGAATTTACATTTATATTAGTTCCAAATGCTTCATGATTTCAAATGTGTTCAAGTGATGTTTGAAATGACTATAATTTGATCTCCATCTTGCTGTCTGTGTATTATGTAGGCCATATGAAGACTGATGGGATATTAAAACACAATGCAGTTTTCAAATATTTTTACCCATAACACAAAAAGTTGTTAGTTACAGATATGAACACATCAAAATAAAGCTGCAAATTCAGCAGATAATAAAAGACAAAAAACAAAACCAAAACAAACAAACAAACAAACAATCAAACAGACAAACCAAAAATTTCTACATGCAAGTTACAGATATGAACACATCAAAGGTGCAAATTCAGCAGATTATAAAACACAAAAAACAAAACCAAAAAAAAAAAAAAAACCGAAAAACAAAAAACCAACCAACCAAACAAACAAACAAACAAACAAACAAACAATCAAGCAAACAGACAAACCAAAAAAAACTTTCTATCTACATGCACCACCGTTATGTACAGCTTAGATTAAATGAACAACTAACAAACATGTTCAACAGGATTATATATTTATTGAACAAATAACCAGAATTACAAACATATGTGAAGATTGTATATCTTGTGCATAGTCTTGAATACATTGTGGTTACCATACACAACAAATGTACTTCGTACATCTCATCAGTCCCATTTGAATACCAACAGCGTTCATGGAATCATTACATGATATCACAAAAACAAAATTGTCTGAAGTTGATTAACTAAACAAATGATAAAAATGCATCAGAGTAGTATACTTGAGTTGCATGTTCTTCACAAATGTATCTAAAATGTAATGCAACTAAACAAATGATAAAAATGCATCAGAGTAGTATACTTAAGTTGCATGTTCTTCACAAATGTATCTAAAAATGTAATGGCCATATGGATACAGGGATTTCATCATGATCCTACAATATCCCAATATGCAGGTATCCAACAGCGAATTATAGGCGATATTTAAATTTCATGTTGGTGATGAATAACCTTTCGAGATTCAGTTGCTGACTCTGGCCACTAGGATTGTACAAGTATTCGACATACTTCTCAGTACTTTGCGAGAGGTAGGATGACTAGGGATTAGGTCATAACACAGATGTAGATAATGAATGGGTTTGTGATACCAAATGGATATACCATAATAATTACTGTATTAACAATATCCAGAGGTTGCTATGCACGTTTACAATGGTACGCTGCAATGCTCTTCTCGACAAATTCATGTATCTGGAGAAATGTACATGGATGTAGGGGGTTGCTTTCCATAGCTTCTCACATTAAACAATGCAATGTAGGTCAAGGTATTAACGTAATTTGGTAACAAAGGCACACGATATCTAAAAAATCAGTCATGCATGCAATTGTTGCACTGAGGTGGCCAGAGTTGGTAACTGCATTTTGACAGGTCTGTATTGGCAATACATGTTATGTCACAGACAGCTACCCTTATGAACATATTAAAGCTTCAAATCTCATTGGATAATTCCATGATGTGTAAATAAATATAGTTTTGATTATTTTCCATAAACATCTACATAACTGGATGGAGGTTTTCTTTGTTTTTGTTTTGTTTTTATTATATTTTGGGTAGTCTGTACAAGGAAAAACACATACAAGTGTATACAAAGAAATCAGTGCAAAGACATACATGTGTATATATGTATCCGACTATGTTTCCACTGTATAGCTTTAAAATTATGACGGAAATACATCAACAGCTATAGACCCCTTTTGTCATGAAAGTTTGTCACTTTGAAAATGCATGAAACGGCACGGCCTTCAGTAAGCTGTTTTCAGGTGAAATAGTATCATGGACCACATAACCTAATCAATTTCCACTGTTTGTATCAGATAGTGCACTGTATGTTACTAACAATGAGTGAAAATTAACTTAACGTAATCCCCAACTAATGCTTTAATCCCAGATTTTGTGATCTCCTTCTTCTACTTCTGTTTGTCCCCAAACATCAATTGTGCATCAGTGGCAGCTCAGGGGGAGGGGAGAGCACACAAGCAGTACTACCCCAGTAACAAAACTTGGCTTGCACTGTATTTTGACATTGATAATCACTTGAGGGCACAGTGGGATGCATGTCAACCAAAACGGCTACATCCAGCATGGCCACATGAGACGTGTGTACATTTCACCCATGGCACCATACTGAAAGTGAGTTAGTTTGGGGGGGGGAGGGAGAGGGAGAGGGAGAGGGAGAGGGAGAGGGAGAGGGAGAGGGAGAGGGAGAGGGAGAGGGAGAGGGAGAGGGAGAGAGAGAGAGAGAGAGAGAGAGAGAGAGATCATAACCTTTCTGAAAATATTAGAGAGATCATAACCTTTCTGAAAATATTAATATGTACAGAAGAAAAAATACCACTCCTGCTTTCTTTTCAATGCAAGTTAAGAAAAGGAGTCTTCAGAACTCTTGCTCCAAACAATTGACAAGCATCCACTTATAAGTGGAAAAAAGAACAAAGAAATGTTAATTTTCAAAATGTAAAATGCAATTTAAAGACTTTACCACGACACTTCATTAAACAATTTCATTGCAGACAGTTACAAAACTGAAAAAAAAAAAAAATATTGGCATTGTAATGAAATATGTACTACTCATTTAAAAATCAGTGAAAACGAAAAAGAAAGAAATACACTAGACACCTGTGTGGCCACTTTCAGTTTTGGTTTCACATTAAAGAATATGGATGCAATACTTTGGGTAAGATTCTATATAGGTTCATACCATTCCTTATGCCAGAAGTATACAGTTCTTTGCATTTTACTCTACACATACATAACCCAGAGGTGAAATGTGACCAATTACACTAATAAAACAAATACCTAATGCATGTAAATGTATTACCACTATCACACCAAGTATATAACATCACATGTACCACCACCATTACAGATGATAGGAAGGCTAAACTTGTTCACAGTATTTGGCTGACTGAGGGTGGATGCTTCAACATATACAGTGGAACCTCGTTAATCCGAACACCTTTGTACCCCAGTGAACTGTTGAGATTAATGAAGCATCTGGATTACTGAATCACTATTACTTGAAATGAACAATTCTGTTCCAAGGGAAGTGTTCAGATTAATGAGACATATAGATTAGTGAGGTCCATATTAATGAGGTTCCACTGCATTAACATAACCAACTAAACATACAAATTGACACTGAGATACTTTGTTCATGTACAGTATATGGTTGTAGCTGTATATATGCAAGTACCACACATGACAGTGAAACACTGATATGTCACAAGAGTAAATGCATTTCATCACCCTTTTTGGGGTGGGGTGGGTGTGTGGGTGTCAAGATTTTCTCGGGGCATTAAATGCACAGTTCATCATTCTTAGGGTGGATGTTTCATCAAATATCAACGTATCTAACTAAACATACACATTGCCACTGAGGTATTTTGTTCATATAATATATTACCGTAGCTGTAGCTACATAAGTACCTGACATGACAGTGAAATCCTGGCATGGCATAAGAGTTTTCTCATGGCATTAAATGCACAGCTCATCCTTCTGAATTTTTGTTCCGATCTACTCCTTTATTCTACTGGCCCTCAATAGAACAGGCACACAAGAAAGTAACTTATTACTTGCTGTTGATATTCCTACAAGAAAATCTACAAAGAGGGTGTGAGGGATTGAGCAATACAACGACGGTACTTTGCCAAGATCACATTCATATCAAATAGACTTTTCACTGTATGTAAAATGTGTCGCACTTTGTGGAAAATGCAGTAGCATGTAAAAATTGCAAGTCTCTGTCACCATGTGTGCTGTATGTATTGTCATGAATTGTCAGTCATGAAATTGTTGCATGGTCATCCAGAGAAAAAAAAAACCCTGAACATTTGAAAAACTATAGCTTGGCTTGAGATACAGTCAAAACTGTCCCTCTAAACCAAGTCATCCCTTCATTTTCATTCAGTTGAACTTATTTCTAAATACCAATACATCCTTCTCCAAAACAAAATTCTGATGTCTTAATGAGTTCTTGAGCTCCTCAAAGTCATTAACAGCAACAGTTGGAAGCATAAACATATAAACTTCAACCTTGTGCCTGTCACCCAACAGGGCCAAACCTATCATAGATTAGATAAATTTCAAGTTGAAAACATCAACAACTTTAAAAACAGCAAGATGAAAATGACAGACTTTAAACGTGCTAAAATGCTAACTTTCTGTCTTGAAAGATACTTCCGGGATTTTCTCTGTAAAATCCTATACATGTACTATATCATATGTGCTTGATTTGTGTACAATTAAGTGCAATTAAAAAAAAAAAAAAAAAAAAAAAAAAAACTCGGCCACCATTAAATTCTAGTGTGATTGAAACATTGAAAATGCCTTAATTTTTTATTTAATGAAAAAGGTAAAATTCATAAGAGCAACTGCTGTAGTGATATAAAACAATGGAATATCTCTGTATTCATGGACTATGTATCAATGGCACAAGATGACATGGTCACAATACTCTTACTTTTTCTGTAACTGACCTAGCTGAGCGTGAAATATGAACTGATAAAAGGATAGTTAAAGTGTTTAAGGACAGTTGCAAGTGGTTCCATTGTTGTCAGCCAACACATTATCATGTTCCAGGTATGTCACTGGGATGAAAATACTTCAGCCCTATCCTGGTAATCTATGATTTAGACCCCCTTTTCTGTCTTGTCTTTTTGCCAGTGTTTGCCTGCTGAACAAAGGTCCATGTATTCTCCACTCCACTTCAGGCTAAAGGTAGAGTGTAAGACAAAGTACAAAGTTAAGCCTGATTACAGGACAAGGCATTGTAAACATACATACCAGGTACACCCATTTCATCATTCAAGTTCATTATTGGTTTCCACTGTAGCTTTGCTTTCACATTCTGTCACCAGGGGTCTCACAAAGCAGCAATGGGTACTGCAGAACTCTTTCAATGCAGATTATCTTCTGGTATCCAGCAATATTTGTGTTTAATGAATCTGACAGTACACTATGCCATTCTAATGACCTTACACATACATGTATACATACATTTGACATGGTGGCATGGAAGCTGGTGGACTATTAGTGCATTACCTGTTTTATAGCTACTGACACATGCAGGATTTTCACATCACGGACAACTTTGCCATGTACATGGTATGAATTTGTCTGCTCCTGCTTCTCTCTGTACAAAAATGTAACATCAAAGGTGATACGTTGTCACCTGTATTCCCAAGATTTCATATCCACCTCATCTCTCTAGCTCCTTGAAGACCTTAAAAAAGGCACTCACGAATGCACTACTTTCGGATTGCAAGCATCTTTTTGGACATTTATGATGGAATTCATTGTGATGTGTGGAATTGACTACAACAATGAGACCCGAAATAAACTTTATTAAAGTGAGGAAGGATTTCGAGCAATACCACAGTTTTTTTTTTCAAATGTTTATGATAAAATGTAACACATACTACTTTTCTGCTTGGTTAGCTAATGGAACAGTTCTAATAGGAAACAGCTTTTAAATAAATGAAAAGTAGCTTCACTTGATATCTACAAACTTTAAATCTGACTATACATAGTCAAGTAAATAAAAAAAATTCGGTCAATCATAAATCCAGACTATTATTTTACACACACAATCGTCATCGTCGTCGTCCTCGTCGTCGTCATCATCCAGTACTTAACTATGATTCAGTACCTTGAGTGTATGATTTAAAAACAAAAATAATTTTAGTGTCAATGAAAAAAATTAACAAGAATTGGAGATAAGTTCTATCCCAATGGCATACCTCAGGTCAACAGCTTTCCTTGGGGTAGGTAGGAGACAGTCTTCAATTCAATGGAGAAAGGGTTACACTGAAAACCTGGGCTGTCAACCCATGTTTTCAATCATTTCTTTGAAGGCAATTGTTAAACTTGACACACAATGGGAATCAAACTGAGACACTAAGTGCAAGATGCAAGTAGACACTTATAAAGCTCTCGGGTATATCATGATACTATTTACTTACTTCCCAGAACATCCAGATTGCTCAAGCACCATCTGAATTTCAGTAGTCAGTTGCATGCCCGACATAAAATAAAAGTTTCATCTTCTCTTAGAAGGACCGGAGCATACCTAGAGACCTGAATGAGTCTACCCACCACTCAAAACATGCCCCTGTGTTTGCTGTCAACTATTCACTGCCATCGCCCATGCTATTCATAATCAATTACAGGCATCCAAGTGTAGGTCATGCTGGTATCATTATTGCCTATAGTCTTAAGTCAGCGGTTCTGGCACTGCCTGGCAATTCATGCTGCAGCTGCCACAAGGGCAGCTGCAGCATGACTAACCAGGCAGTGCCAGAACCACTGACCAAGGCCTGTGACTATAGTATGGAATGAGTTAAATGCTACATGTACTGGAAATCAGATACAAAAGAAAAATACAGTTACACTCTGCAAATGGCACTGTTAGTGAAAGTTTTAACTTTCCACCCTGCATGTCTAACCTCCCCCCCTCCCTCCCCCCCCCCCCCCCCAAAGAAAAACAAACAAACAAACCCCAATGTATTTATTGCATTGAGGTAGTAAACTTACATTTCTAACGCTGGAATGGAATTTTATCTTTGAATATTCTACATCATGTACTGGAAATCAGATACAAAATCAAAATCCGGTTACACACAGTAAATGGCACTGTTAGTGAAAGTTTTAACTTTCATTACTCCATGTCTAACCCTATCCCCCCCCCCCCCAAAAAAAAAGTACATGTATATGTTATTGCATTGATGTAGTAAACTTAAAATTTCTAAAATAATAATAGAATTTTATCTGATCTAGAAGTTATAATTTCACAACTAAATATGTTACATGGCTACCATGGATGTTCTGCTCTTCAAAATATAAATGTACATATTTACACCAGATGATCAACCCACATAATCCTCAATATTTTAGGCATAATAATTTAACATGAATCATGTTTGAGATATGCAGGCTATGTCCCAACATTTAAAAGGTTAACCCTTATGCCAAGCCTCCCCCCCCACCCCACCAAAAAAAGAAAACAAATCCAACCAAAAAAAACCCCTTGTATATTACCCTGTCATCTCATTAAAAAAAATGTGTCCATTAAAATCAACTGGATATATTGAAAATTGTGCATGTTTATATTTGGTCTTCTAATATACACAGCTTGCGATAAATAAATAGATAGATAGATAAATAAATAAATAATGAGCTGGTCTTAAGAGCCAAAGTGTACTGCTCTAACATGAATCAAGAAGGCTGTGAGAACAGCCTGTGCTCAGCTGAGTTTATCTTCACAATAAAATCATACAACCAGTAAAGAGATACATGTATGAGTCAGATATTGTATAAAAGCATATGCATTTACCCTGGCATTTTTACACTATTAAATCATGCTACCATTTTCTCGTATTGGCCATGACATATTTTCTTCAAAAAATCAATTAAAATTCAAAGATAATACCAGCACCACCAAATGAAGAAACTTTATGGAGATCATAGCAGTGTATTGATCTATAATTATACATGTATGATAGAGACCAAGTCCAGATTTACATGGATTCCCATGTATAGAGTTTGAAGGGAATCCATCCAGTGGTGCTGGAGGTCCAAATTGTACAAGTTCATAAGTATAAAAAACAATAACTCTCGACAAAAAAAAAAAAACAAAACAAAAAACAAAAAAAAACTACCCCTCCCTCTCTCCCACAAACAACAAAATCACAGCACCACCTATTGGACAAATTAAGGTCTATAGGGCACCCTGAAATATTCCTATGCAATTTTGTATTTTGAAGCAATTAACCCAGCTGCTTCACTGAAGAATTTTTTCAACATTTTGAAATTTGTTTTTATATCAAAATAACTGAAGCAGGATTTATGAAGCAAATTCAGTATAGATCTACCCAAGGTACATCCTTGAAGAGGATCATGTAAATTATTTTGGGGATAAAATAATAAAAATAAACTGAAAATATCGATGCAATTACATCATCATCCTTTCACTACCAACACTAAAATGTGTTCATATTGATGACTGTTACATAATTTAAAATTTTGCTCTAATTCTGCAAATGACAGCAGCTCCAATTGGTGAACAACTGGTGTAGAGACCAAATCATGGTATATTTCTGCCACATTTGAAGAGAATTCAGCCATTAGATTTGGAGAAGTAGAAATTACAAAAACATATTAAAAACTGTTTAAACCAAAAACAAAACAAAAATGCAGCATCACCTCATGAACCAGCTCAAGTCTAACGGTTTGAAGCCCTGTGGTTTCAAAGCAGTCTTTTTCAGATTTCCCCCAAAATGAACAAAAGAAGTTCAGACCTTGACCTGTTCAATAGCCTTGATAAAGACCTACCCTAGGTACACCCTTACTGTATTTGAGTGGGATCAGACCAATGTTTTTGAGTGAAGAAGTCAAATACATGACTCGCGAGTGATTGCAGTGGCATCTTATAAGCTCACCTGACTGACAAGTCAGCTGAGCTAATAACATCCATCGAATGTCCCTGTTACTGGTGGAACAAAAACTTAACACCCAATCCACTGTTTTGATTTAGGACCTGTCCACACCTGCTTTAACTGTCTGCATACACAGGCCTGTACACACACTGATCATGTGTATAAATGTCCAACTCTTAACTGGGTACATTTTTAATGTACATGCACCATCAACACAAATTGTATGAAAGACGTGTTTTGAAATTCACACCCGAATTTGACCCTTCGCCTTGCTGAGGAACCAAGTTCTGGTTCAACTGTGACCCACGCCCATTTTCTCTCAGTTTTTGATCAGTAACAGTCCAATATTTGTACATATAACACACACAGACCACAAGGACAAAACAGTGCTAAACACTGGGGTGTATTTGTGTAACCATAGTTTGAAACTGAACAGCAAATGCAGCAGCCATCAAAGCCTTCATCTTTGCTAATGGTTTCAAGCTGTCTGTGTCACAGGCATAGATAGCCTCCTGTTACCAGGTTACTATTCTACCCAGATCCAATGGAAGGTATTCATATAAACACAAAGTATGTGCACACTTTGTTGCAAAACGCATGGTCAGTAACACTTTATTAGAAACTGATCGCAGTTTCTGAGCAAATATTTGTCTGACCAGAACTGGAGCAGTGACAAGTACATGCAAGTAGTAAATAATGGAATAGTGATACTTAAACTTTTGCACAAATTTACTGCTTACATATTTTTCCTTAATGTTGGCAGAATGTTTCAAACTTGAAACTACTGCGACTACTTCTTTACAAAAAAAAAAAATCCATATCTTTAAATCAATGATAACAAAATATCAGTAACATGAGTTTTAGCCACACATACAGCAACAAATTGTGCACAATCACCATCAAATTTACCTGAACAACATTTTATAAAGTGAATACTGCCCATGTATCCCAATGTTTTTTTTTTCTTCTCTTTTTTCAAATCAAAAGAATTTGTAGTTTACACAAACAGCATAATACAATGTTCACAGTTGAGGCACATTACAAGCTACAGACCATAGCTTTCAAAAAAAGTGCAGTTAAATCTGTGTTTATTTCAATACTTTTCAGTTTATCATGCTTCAACTGCACTAACTGGATGATTATTTTGGGGCATGTGTTAATCATGAAAAGAGAGATTTGTTAGCCATTTGCTTTTTTTTTTTTTGGATCTTTCTGAAAGAAGTGATATACATGTATATCATTATTAGATAAATCACATTTGCTTCCCTTGTTTTGTTCACTCCCATGCGAAGATATAAACGGAAATTTTCCAACCATGAGTTGATGCTGTCTTTCTGCAAGTTAAGTACATGTAGTAAAGTCCTCACTGCAACATGCTACACAGTAGTCCCTCCTTTCTAAGACCATCTGCCTTTTAAGACCTCATTTAGTAGCTCTCTACTGCTATCTATTCCATGTTGTTTGACCTATTAAGAGACCACCTGCTTTTATATGACCATTTTTGGACCTGCCCTAGGAATGGTCTCTTAAAGGAGGGACTCCTGTAATATCCCACATAAGGATCAACTTGTTGCCTGTGTGGTCTGTATCATAGCATTGGAGAACTGGATGACTATCTTGTCTAGCCATGTCACAGGATCAGGGATCAGGGATCCACCTTCAAAGAACCCAAGATGGCCACCATGTGCAGTCACAGCGAAAATCACATTGTCCCGTTCCACTAAAAATGAAAAATAAACCAGGCATGTATTCTATTCTATTTCTTTATTTCTTATCCTTATAAAAATAGTGAACTGAAAATGCTATAGTACTAGCAGTGGTCCACTAGTTGTGCAACAATTTGCATTTCTTTTTAACTATGTTATTACAAAATGTCACAACAGTGTCCCAATTTTTTGTTATTTTCATGCCACAGTTTCAATTTTATTGTAAGGTGCACCACTGAAAATTGTTACTTAGGGGCATAAGCTCACATTGAAAACTGTTTTTTTGTGTCTCTGAAACTTGAATTGGATGTAAATCATACATGTATAGTACATAATCAGCTGGTAAAGGTAAGGTCAAGATCAATTGGTTCATGTGGGTTCTCGGTAGATGGCTATGTAGGCAGGTGGGTTAGGTATGTGTATTTCCATTGTAATTTGTATCGATATAACTTGAGAACTGGTGTACTTAGAAACACTAAAGTTATTGTGGTCAATCGCTGTATACAGTTCAAATTTGATAACTTTTGCCACAAAACTATTCAACGTATTGAATGTTACTTCAACATAGAATTTTATGGGAATACACACCTCTAGCCCACAAGAATTTTGTGTATTTGGTTGTGTACTCAGCCAAATACAAATAAAATTACCAATTGCAACATCTCCTATTTCTATATCATTTAAGCATGTTTATATCCATGTCCTATGGCAAGGACTGCAAAACTGCAATAATTTGAAGGCTCTCATTATCTCATGTCACCTAGCATGACCAAAACAACCTCCCCACCCAGCAGGTGGAAGAGGTTGTACTGTTGCTGCCATGTCTGCAGGGTGACATGACAGCATGCAGGTTACAAACATGAGAGACTGATGAGGATCTACTCACTCGCCATGTCTCTGGCTGGTTCATGTAGGTCAGAAGGTACAATGGGGTCATCTCTAGCATTCAATATGAACATCGGGACTTGCACCTGCAGCAGAAAGACCTGAAAGTTGACTTTTAAGCAAAAAGTGATAGATACAGAGAAAGCACTGGTGCAGTTTGTACTATACATACAGAGTAAAATATCAGCCTTTTCCCCACTGGACAAAGAAATAATCAACAGCTATGCTCCCCATAAGAACAGCATGGTCCACATTGAATATTTCCCTCACAGAACCCAATTAAGCCATGACAAGAAAAAGCTGTCCACTCAGTTTTAGCAAGTGGGTAGAAAACAGTCAGGTGACATTGACATGTACAAGAAAAAGTTAATTCCTAGCACACTGGATGTTAAAATTCAGCTCTGGATGAGTGTTGTAAATATGTCATAAATAACATACTCGCTTGGCTGTGAAATGGCCTAAAAAAGTCATAACCCATAATCCACTCCTTATTTTTTACAGCACTATAGATATACCTCAATGATGCACATTAGGTGTTTGTTACCCAGTACTAGTACACAATACCAATGACACGAGCCTCATTTAATAACTGGGACATTGCATCTCCTGTCACATTATTCTGTGACAGTGGTGTATATATGGACTGACCTTGTGCATGATATGCTTACAGCTACAAGATTTGTAGTACTCATACAGACTGGGGAAACCAGCTCTCCGCCTACAAGACACACAAACATCAACATGTAACCAATACCACATAAACAATCAACTGTTCTTATAACAAGCAAGCAACATTTTTCAAGGTTTAAATTTAACCCTGGTATACATAGTTGACTTACTGTCTCTCTACCTCCCCCCTCCCACATCATCACGTCATACTATTCTAATTCACACGTGAGAGGCACATACATTAATCATTTTCCCTTTTCTTGCTATTCATAATACCAGTGTTCAACTGGCACATGATCTGTTAACATATTGATATTGGCTGCACTGTGAAAAAGTTACACGTACATTACAACACTAGCTGTGTTGGAGTCCTTATTTGTGGATGGTGACAAAATCAAATCACATCAGTTGATATGGAGGCACATGACTTGACTCATTTAGAAAATATGTTCTATTATTAACTTCACAATTACCCCAATTTACTCGTGTTTGACTTCAATCAACCTGTCTCTGGTTAAAATATGATGGAGCCAAAAACTTTCTTTGACAAAGGAATGCACTCAACCTCTGGCAAGAAAAGCTGTTGACCTGAAGCATTTTGTCTCAATAGGTCCTCTCCACATTTCTCATTCAAGATATTTCTATTTACGTCAACACTGAGGAAAAACATAAAGACAGATGGCAATGTACATGTGTGATTCGTGGAGCAAGGGTTTAAACACCTGTTGTTTTTACCCATACAACTGTTACAATGAACAGTTGGTTTCAAAAATGATAGAAAATATAAATAAATTGTACCTTGATGGACCCCATCCAAAATGTGTGTAACTTAGATGATCCAAAGGATTGATGTCCCCTGCCAGGTTATGTGTTGTAAACATACAACATTACAAAATAGGCACACCTCATAATAAGACATTTGCAAGAGGCAAATTGCTGATCATATGAAAGTGGTATGGTCAAAACTATACACAAAATTACAGTAGAATTTCCAGGTACATGTAAGATCACACGGATCATTGTTTCAAAGCATGTATTGCACAACATGAATGCAATAATGAACATAAAAGAAAGAATGAAATTTACATTCCATTGTTTTCTTTTCTATCCAAAATATGATACTGGCACTTAGACTCTTAAAAGATAGAGGCACCAGTCTGTGTGACCCTTCTACAACGAATATTTACATAAAGTTTTAACATAATCTGAGTGACAGTTTTGGAGAAGGGGTCAAAAATAGCAAAAAACAAAATAAAAAAAAAAAAATAGAAACAAATTGCAGTGCCACCTGTTGAACAACTTAAGGTCTAGGGGTACTCAGAAGTGTCTTTATCAAATTCGAAGCAATTCGCCAAGTGGTTTTGGTGTAGAAGATTTTTTAAGATTTCCTCCCAAAATGAATAAAACAATTCACAAAAAATCCAAAAATCACTGGACCATGACCATTTCAACAAATTTTGTAGAGACCCACAGGTCCACGGTACATCCCCATCAAGTTAAAAGTGGATCTGGCTGATGGTTTTGGAGAAGAAGTTGAAAATGTGAATTACTACAGCAGTCCCCATTCAATCACATAGCAATCAATAGACATGTATGCATGCATGACCTTGAGGTCAAGGTCACCCATAAACAATCCCAGCCAAGGTTTGACCTGGATGCATACTCTGACCACCTCTGATGGCAAGTGAATAATAACGTGGAAAGTTATAGGATGTGATGGACATGACGGCATGACGGACACCGGACATGATGGATGGACAGACCGACAGCCCCTATCCCTACTATTTCTATGTCCCCCTATACCACCTTCAGTTGTGAGGGAAAACAAGAGTGCATATCTTATTTGTTGGTATCTTGCTGCTAGTATGCAGACTATTCAACTACTGATGTATCTAATCTGGAATCATTCTGACTGCTGCTGCTGCTGCTGCTGCTGCTGGAAGATCACGGTTTGTTTGACAAATGACACAGAATCAGCTCAGTATCCAAAATAGCAAACACGATCTGTTACCGTGAATGAATTGTTTGACTTTTCTTGCTACTTATTTGCTTAGATTTATGTCAATTTATCTGATGTGACATTGGCATGCCAGGTTTATATTTTGACACTTTTGTTTCCTCTGGGCAGCCACAGGGAATGATACCAGTAATGAAGCAATCATTGTGCATCTTTTCAAATACCAAGTATAGAACCGTGCCCAATTGTTGGACGTGCCCAATTGTCGGACATTGTCGATAGTTTTGCCATTCATTGACAAGATATGTAAGAAAAATATATTAATTTATAAGTACCGAGAGATTGATGTGGGATCAAAGACAAATTGACCATTTTTGAAATTTGCATATTTTTATAATGTCAGCTTTTAGAAAGAAAACATCCATTATAGTTGGCAAGTGTTAATCGACACCCTTGCGACGCAGTTTGCAAAATAATAATTTTAAATCTAATATGTGTTTTACAATATATAGATTCTCCCCTCAAGGACTGGAGTTTAGTTTCAAGCTAGAAGGTGAACAAAAATAACGTGGAGCCAAATACCTTCCCATGTCCGACATTTGGGCACACCTAACTTTCTGCTCGTGGCAGGATTTTCTCGACCAACTCTTGTAAAATGTGTGCACGTTCGCAATCCAAAGAGTGTGATTTGACAAGAAATATGTGCCAACAATCCACAGTTATTGGTCTTTTCAGTGGCACTGCCAAACAACATCAGTAAATGTAATTTAATTTTCAGCTTGGCAATGAATGCAACTTTGCGCTTAGCTGTCCGACAATTGGGCACCCCGGTATACACACATTTTAATTATTTAACAACTTAACTGTGCATATTGCACCAAACCAAAAACATTGAGAAGTCTCTGTGTGTGTGTATTTTTGTGTGTGTGTAACTGCATGTATCAACACACAGAATAGCTACAAATGAAAAGTTAGTTTATCATTAATATATGTCTATGCCGTACTTGCTATTTGCCACATTTAAGTTATAAAGGTACACATAAGCATACTAATGTGGAGTTACTCATTATGTATTTTATACACACAGCAATCTCTGACAGACAATACCACAAGGGAAGACAGTGGATATCTCAAAATACATCTGATTAGCCCAACAAACCTGCTATAATTTTCATCCAGTTCAACCAATGAGGTAGCAGCAAATATTTTGTTCTCATCTAAAGCACCATATTTCTCTTTGGCTTGGGGACCAAGAAGAATGTCTTTATGGTGTCGTATCAGTCCCTTCTGATGCTGAGTCATCACATACAGGTACAGTCTGCGGCAGTGCTCCCATGTCAGCAACAGTGGCTGTGCACTGAAGAAAATATTGTGAACAACAGCACCATGAGAACACTGGAGCTATAAAGTCTAATATTTAGACATCAATGAGAATAGCAAGTTGTAAACAAGTTATACAAGTGTGATGGTAGACTGAAGAGTACAAATTATGTAAACATATTGCCATTTCTTAAATTAATGACGGAAAGGCAGGGTCCCAGATTAGTTCTGCAAATATAAAACATACATTTACTGTGAAGTGTTCCTCTATTGATGCAGCTGTTTGCAGTAGTTTGCCCAGCCCTGAAAAACAACATTCATTTGCTTTAGAAATACTGTATCCTTTTGAGACATAGTTTTTAAAAAAGAAGCTGTTTTAAGTTTGTGTGTGTCAATGCAAGTGAACTGTCATGCGATTACTTAGTTATAATATAAGCCAACATTTATGAATGCTTATCACAAGTTGTTGGCCCTGTGCCAATAAAGTTTGAACCCTAAAGCAATAGACATCATGACCACACAAGACAGCCACGTAAATCACTCCACCTATACTCCTTGTGCATCATATACATGATGATGACAAAAGTAACACATTCTGAGCTGGCCTCTTTAAACTTCACTCAGCCCATTCCTGTTGACACAGCCTAAAATCCACAGTACATGTACATGTAACCTGAGACTACAATAATTTAGGATCTCAGCTTCATACAGAACTTAATGTAACTGAAAGCCTATTCAAGTAACACTACTTATCCCTTTCCTGGTTAAGGTAACAATGAGATGCCTATACAGTACATGTTTCATGATAGTAGCTCAATCTGTTCAAAAGTCATTGTGTCCACATGGGTACCAGATGGACAGAAGGGTGAACAGATGGATACATGTGAAGAAGTGATGACAATGCCCAGTCAGCCAAAAAGGCCAAGGGGGTAAAAACTCATCTAAATTATCAGCATGATTAAGCTACAGTGAAATGAAAATGTTACATTTTATGAATTTGGGTAAAATGTTTTCAACTTGAATCATCATCAAAAAATATATGACCAGAACAATAAATGACCAGAATATATGTGACATGAAAAAATCAGAGAAAAGTGCCAGGAGCGTGATGATGATGATGATGATGATGATGACGACGACGACGACGACGACGATGATGAATAAAAAAAATAATAATAAAGGGACAGGGAGCAAAATAAAAGAGTAGGATAAATCTACTTTCAATTTTGATGGGCAGAGAACACTGCAGCAAATTTCAATATTTTATAATCAATGCCACAACATGCTGTCCACAAAGTTGGAGGGCTTGCTAATTCAAATCCACTCAGTATGAGCTATTATATTGAAATCACAAGCATGTACTGATCATTTCAATATTATCATTCATGTAAAGCCCCTTAAGCATTAACTTTGGAATCTTACACTACAGGTCCTAAGTTTTTGTGACTGGGATGTTTACAAACTGTAGATCAATAATTCACTTCACAGGAAGGCAGACAAATACACACAGAAGCCTGAGGGATTTGTGCCTGCAGCACTTTCACCTAACATCTCCTCAAAGCTAAACAACTTTCATAAGACAAAAGTCAATTTACAAACACACGTAACATATGCCAGTTCTATGTATTTTTACTCTATCCCTTGCCCACGGACAAATAATGAAGCCTTTCAATTCTGTATGGTTGCATACTAAGTATGTACACAACAACGTAATAACATTGTTTTGGAAAATCCACATAAAGCCCTCATCCTTTGCAGTGATGAGTGGGCGGGAAACATTAGACATGGGAACAACTGCAGTCTTAATTTTTCAAAGAGTCTGTACTTTGCATGGGGGAACTTGTTGATCATAATCCAGTATGTGTATACCATTTGTATGAATACAGTACACATATGTACAGACACATTACATGTGTGTGTGTGTGTGTGTCAATATACACATTATTGAGTTGTATTTTCACTCCACTCTTGCCAACAAGTGTATACATTTGTTCACATAGCTTTCATCTGAAACCAACAAATGCTCCCCGGGATGCTTTGAGTTTCTCAGTGGCAGTAGGCGGTGATTCCTGCAAAGGCTGCATTACAGGTGAAAGTGTTGGCGGGATTCTGTACCCAGCATTTGACAGTGATGAGTGGCCAGTGCCACTGGTGGCTACAGACCACCGTAGAAGGCCACCTTCCCCCACCTATCACAGCCATCCCCCACCCATCACCACCAACATGTCCAAATGCCACTGAATAGTGTTCCTAGTGAATATATGCATTAATCATAAGTACCCAAATTGAAAAATTCATTAAAAATCAGGGATCCAGAGACATGCCACCTGGTGAACATCTTTGCTTCAGCCTTCCACATGGAACACTTCCCCCATCTCTCAGCTTACTCTATGGTAATTTTTGGAGGAACAAGTTGAAAACACATAAAAATTCATGAAAAAAAATTGCAGCACCACCTGGTGAACAAATTCAGGTCTAGGGGTCCCAGAATAGTTCCTATGCAATTTAAAAGAAATTGGCCAGGCTGAGGCAATTCTTAAGATTCTGCCAAAAATTTGCCTCCATAGCAGCCGTGACTGGGCTTTGACATTCTGTTGGCCCACGAGCGCCCACATCAGAAACTTTAGCAAGTCTGGGAGGCTGCTATGGAGGCAACCAAAAAATGAACACATTCACGAACAATAAAAAAAACACTGGAGCAGAACCATTTGAACAAACTTGGTAGAGACAACTGGAAGTAAAACAATTTCAAATACTGTCCTTAATATAATACATAGCCTGTCTAATGAAAAACCTTCAGAACTATCTCATTTCAACTTAAAAGCATTAAAAAATACCAATTCTCTTAAACAGCACTTGTGAAAATGTGGCTGGAAGAAAAATTACTTAAAAAAATCTTTTATCACCGAAATGCTTGGGATGCTGGCATTATTACTGCCATTATATTCCTCCCTGTAAACTCCACAGTTCTTTTACTATCACACGTAATTCCCATCAAAAGTGCCTCTCCCCCCCCCCCACCACCACCAAATAAAAAAAGAAAAGTTAATATCATATGCCAAGTTGAACTTGTATGGTAATACATGTACATATTTTTAAGTAATCACTTCCTGGAAGCAAATGGTTAAATATTTAATGACAGCACATTAAAGTGGAGTACAATATTCCAACTTGAGATAACTTTCCCTAATGTTACTTAACCCATGACGGTAACATCACAGTCAGTGGCACAACCTTTATCCATATTTTAATGTCTAAGTACTTTCATGGCAAATTTAATTCTCTGTTGGTCTCTGAGTCGAGAGAAATCTAGTGTAATATATAAGTCAACAGTAATGCAATTTGAACACACACGTGAGCCATTTCAATACTTTATGAGCTGAACTCACTACACAACCAGCCTGTTCTATTGAGGTTGGCCTTTCATCAGGCCCACGCTCCTGACAGATATATAAGGTGAATGGCAAGCGGTTGAATTGCTTTACCTGAACAAATGCAGGAGCACATGTAGCAAAGGAATAATTGGGACAGGGGAATCATTTAATAATTTTGTGGTTTTAAGACCTTTAATATTAGATTTGCTTGATGTAATTATTGTAAAAAAAAAAAAAACAAATGTTACATAAAATGGACTATGTGCACTGACTTAATAATTTCCCCCTCAAATGCCTAAATATAAAATGACTTCTGCTTTACCCATTTCGCCCCCTCTTTAACTGGCTGCAGGTAAAATGTTGTCTGCTTCAATGTTTTCAACTGATTTCAAAAGTACATGTACTTAAAATAATAAATTTGAATAAGACCTATCAAGATAACATTACCCAGGTCAACAGTTTTCTTGGCATGGGCTGGTCACTTGGCCAGAGCCCTGGCGGCCTCCTCTGGTGTCTCTTCCTCTCAGCCTGGTGAAGAACCAGGAGACATTGCAAAGAGCTGCTTTTGAACAGCAGATTACCCCAAGAGTTGAAGGTAATCTGGTCTGCTCTGGGTGCTATGTATTACATGTACTGTATAATCTCAAATTTTTGCGAGGGATAAATATTCCGCAATATTCCCAAGGAAACCCATTTCGGGAATATTAAACTCGGGAAAATTGTACCAGATTGAATGTGGGATATAAAATCTGCATAAAATCAGGAAAACGAAACTCATGACACTCTGATTTGGAGTGTATTCGGAAAATTTTGTGCTCGGGAATATAAATGATCATACAGTATAACAATTTGGTTCTGTGCAATACAGCCCACCTTTGTTGGAGCTTGAAGTTGGTCCTTGACCACTGTTGACCTGCTCATTGGTTAGTGCTAGAATGTTTGAGGTCATAAACAAACGTTACATTGGCCTTTACTCCTTTGGCAGCTGATGGAAAACCAACATCTCCAGCAGCATAGAGAGGATGGCTCGGGACACAAATGGAAAGGAAGTGGCACAGGCTATAACTTCACAACATTTTCCAGATTATTGAGGGTCTCCTTTGGGACCGTTGCGGGCACACAGGGGTTTTTTGTGTTTATTCAGCATATTGACAAAGTCAGTGTTGGCTGCTGACATGTTGAAATCAATGTTTTCCATCGGAACCTTGCAGTCTTTGGACAACTTGCATGGAACTCATAAGTGCTGTGTACTTGAGTGGCAGATGAGACCTCCTTTGGACCATCTCTCAGTGAAGAGATGGGATTCCTGGTGAACCTTTTCTGTGAAAAAAGGTGGAGAGGAGCAGCTGATAATAAGCCACATCTCTTTACAGCCAGGCCTACACGGCATGCAGGCACTTGGAGTCTTCTTCCCCAACTTGCCCCACAAGAACATTGTATACTGTACCCAAGTTCAGCTGATGGACAGCAACCTGTCATAAAAACTTGGAGTAGAGGTCTCTTAATTGTCTTGTGTGAGCCTTAGATTCACAGTCCTGGGAGTGGCCACAGGCGATTTCTTCAAAATGGCATCCAACTGCACCATCAAGGAGACAAGGTTTCATGAGGGCCCAGTTTGTGAGTACCTGAGGGCCTTTGGGCACCTGCATACCATCCCCAGAGTCTGATGGAATGGCAAACAAAGGTGACCTAGCCTGAGCCTGCACAGCTAACTGCAGCTTGGGGACTCAGGACAAGAACTGCTCCCAAAGGCAGGAGAAGCTTGAGCAGACACAGGTACAATGTAACCTGTCCTGCTTCACATAACACAATCAGTGATACATTCCTGCACTTGGTTGGTCATAACAGATCTGGTTCATCCTGTGGTGGCAGGACAAGGACCATGGACCCTGTGGCCAAAGTGAGGCAGGTAGGTAGGACTATCTTGACCTCTGAGGGTTGCTGGCAGAAGCTGTCATGAAGGAAAGTATAAGGATAGGATGCAAAACTCATGTGGTAACAAAGCTTGAAAATGCAAAATTACCAGCATCAAAAATGTGGATATCATGAAGACAAAATTAAAGAGTTGAAAATGTGTCAGAGATAAGTCCAGGCTTACTCCAGCAGCACCAGCTGCCAGAGGGCACAACCCTGGATATCTAGGCTATAAACCATAGCTTTGCTTGTGTCACGGAGAAGTTGATCCCTGATGGGCTGCTGATAATACCCTATGTGTTCCATACCTAATGTACTGGGATATAAATTGAAACACCATGCCTGCATATAACATAAATTTCCAGGAAAATACAAAATTGGTGCTAAAAACCTAACAGTTCTATGCTATGCATGCATCATATTGAAGAAACAAAACCTTCCAAGGTTTTCACTAGAAGCAGGAAATTTGGTATATCAAATAAGCTGAATGAACTGAAGAATTTATGTGAGCTAGGCTATGCCATCTTTCTTACTCATACTTTATGTCACTCTTGAATATTGTTGCATTGTCTTCAATAAAATATGTTTAAATCAACTGAAACAAGGTCAATTTCATGGTGAACTCAACAATTTGTTATTGTGGGCTCTGTAAAACACAAATGCATTGAGGGACTTCAATGTGTTCAAATATACCACATCTAGTCTTCTTTGCGTTTTACTGCTGAACAGTGGAACATATGGTCACAAGTTAAACATCAGATGTGTTATGATCACTGAGTTTGATTCAATTCAAATTATACAGTTTTTATTTTTATCCTAACAGCCCATGTAAATCTACAAAACTGTACAATAATAAAATTAGAACACACATTTACTGAGTCTTTCTTAAAATCCTTTCTTAATTAATTTGACAAAAACAACATTATTTTTATAATATTCAGTAGCTGTTTTGTTTTATAATGAATTAACTAAGAAAGGGTCTTAAGAAAGACTAACTTTTAATATGTTTACATAAAGGTATCAATGTAACACACCCAGGAATCTAATTATTTTCTGTATAAATTGTGTATATGTTACACAGTTCATGTAGACAGACTGCCGTTAATTCAGGAACTGTAACACGATGCCCAAATATAATTACCCTGATTGGATCAGCTCTACAGCCACTGGTGCAATAAACTATTTCTTTAAATACACCAATTAACTGATCGGAGCTGCAGCTGTGGGTATTCCTCTGCAATTTATACAGTTTAACTTTACAAGTACAGTGTTACACCTTGGTCCTGGACAGGACAAATTACACGTCTGATAACCTGGGAGGAGTCAAGCTCCAACTGAGGCATGTCAGATCTTGACGGAAATTTATTGGAAGAGACATGATTTGTAATAAGACACAAGCAATGACAATTAACCCTTAAAGCACTGATTTAAGATTGAGTCAACAGCTTTCCTCCGGACACTGTCCCGAGGAAAGCTGTTGACTAAGACTACTTTTTGCTTAAGACTAGGCTTGCTGGAATTTGAATGAAAGGTATCTTCATGAGGAATGGGAATCTTTTAACCATTATATGTTTAGTGGTTTTGAGAAAATGACTATAGCAGTGATTAGTGCTCTAAAGGTTAATAGAGTATACATATTACATGTACTGAAACCCAAACATGGAGAGACAATGTATGAGTGATACAGACAGAGGCTTAAAATCTACCAATCTATCATTTCAAAACATACCCATGAAAGGTTTGCTTTCTAAATCTGCATGTTAAGCTACAAAATAGTTTTGTTATTTACTCAATGAACAACCAGAACAACCATGCAGCAAAGTGTTGATACCACAAGGGGATAATCTGATAACAGTTTCTTATGAGTCAGTTTCAGATATTATTATCCATTGGGGAATGCACATTAGTTCTGTGGAAATGAATGTTTAGTTGGCTACTGGCCATGTGCTATCTTGGCATTTTAACTGATGTGGTCCTATCACCCGAGCAACATACATGTATTGTTCTTCTCTTGTACTGCACACATTTTTTTCTACATGGTATTTTAAATAATGAAACATATTCAGCATATCTGATGTCCAATGAAAGCCGATTCATACATGGAAGGTAGACAGCGAAAAGAATGTCTGCAACAGAGGGTCTTAGTTAAAAAAATGAACATCAGTGTATAATATTCAGTCAAGTCACTAAAACTTTCAGGTAGTACCAGAGTAACAGATATGTGGCTTTTCAAGGTGATTCAGGGCCTAAGCTTGGACTTGAACATGCAAGAAGGTGGATGCATGGTGAAAAGACTAAATATTATTAAATAAATGGTTTATTATGTTGCCATAAAAAGCTACTTTATAAACTTTAATATTCACCAGTTTGGAACCTTTTTCATATAAAATTCACAAGACCTTTTAAACAGAAATCATCTTTTTGAAACAACATGTCCATTAACTGGATATATGATATGGTATATCTTGGAAAATAACTTGCTGACAGACAATTGCATAATTACCTGCACTAGCTGACATGACCAGGTTATTTGCAGAGTTCAATGAATCTTGCAAATTCACCTCTGGGTATGTACATGCTTGCTTCATTCAGACTATGATTGGTTCCTCTACAGGTACATATACTATCGATCCAGAATGTTCTACATCAAGACAAGAATGCTTCCTGCATGCTGGGTAAGATATGGTCTGTCCTTACGACCATGTATACATAAAAACCATTATTTTTTGAGCCAGAACTATGTGCACTGTTACATTCAATTGTGCATTACCAGGGTTCTACCTGACACCTGGTCTACTTAGGCATCCCCCAGTCTGGGAGTTTCTTACTTCGAATGTCAAGGTACAGTCAGATTTCATAGGACAATAAAATCCACCTGAGGCTACGAGGTGTAAAATTGAAGGGAAGCCCCTTAAAGTGTACTTCAGAATAGATCATTTATTTCGTAATAAAAGGCCACCGGCCTGTCAACACATAATATGTACATTAAAATAGTATTTTGAAATAATGGAAAAAGACACCAGGTTTATATTTTTACATATTTAACAAAAGAAACTCTCTCTTCTTAAAAGCTTGAAACAAATAATTTCCTAATGAACATAATATTTCTGGTTTGTCACTTTTTAATAACATAATATTTCTGGTTTGTCACTTTTTAATAGATTAATCATTTTCTCAGTAGAAGGATATAAATAATAGTTCTTATTCAAGTACTTCTCACGTAAGTCTGAGTAAAATGGACAAACCATCAAGAAATGAAATTCATTTTCAACACACTTAATCTTGTTAGTATTACAAAATAAACAAATTCTCTCTTCCCTCACTGTACCAGTATATCTTCCTTTCTCAATGTGCAGACCATGACTTGAGCATCTAAAGCGAGTAATAGCATTTCGAAAAGTGATAACATTTACACAGTTAAGGTATTTTTTTCTGGTTCTAATAAAGATTTGAAAAGGCAATAAGTATTCAACTTTTGATTTTCTGTGACTGAATCATGCCAAATTTGCATGGCACAGTCCTTCAATCTTTTAGAGAAAACTTCTTTAAACCATGCAACATTTCCGACTTCTTGTGATATCCAGACTGTGTCAAAACCAAATTTGAATAATAAAGACTTGACATGTGTAGCACTTTTTCTATTACTTCTGTATACTGATAACCCCAAATTTCAGATCCATATAGTAAAATAGGTGTGATCATTTTATCGAATAAATGGAATATGGTTTTATATGGTAATTTACCAACTTTATATTGGAAACACTGTAACATAGTTATGACTTTTTGTGCTTGGCTGGCCAAAGTTTTGGTTGCTACAGACCATGATAGTCTTGATGAAACCATGAGACCTAAATACTTATAATAAGATACACATTCAATTTTTTCCTGTTTAAAATACCATTCCTCATTTTTGCGCAAAATACCTCCATTCCTAAAAACCATTATTTTTGTTTTAGTTAAGTTAATGTTCATACATGATTGATCACAGAATTCTCCAAGAATGTTAATCTGCTTCTGTAGTCGAGCAACTGTGTCTGCCAAATCTACAATGTCATCTGCATATAGTAATGCAAATAAGCTCATGGTTTCTTCTGAAATAAATACACCTTGACCACCCTTAGCCTCTAAATCCAAAACAAACTTATTAATAAACAAAATGAAGAGTAAAGGACTGATCATACATCCTTGCCTTGTACCCATAGTGCACTTAAACAAGAGGGCTGTGTGAACAGCCCATGCTCAGCTGATCTTGACATTCATCACACTTGCAGATCTATGAACTTGGGAAAGGATCAAGGTCACCCATGTTCTGAGCAAGTCTGACCATTATAAAAGAACACTAACATGTGCAACATCAAGGTTCAAGTAGTTCTCAAGTTATAATGAAGAGTAAAATTAATGTATGTTGCACTGTGACCCCAGAAATGAGGTCAAAGTCATTCATGTACTGTCTAAGCATGACCATCATACAAAAACATTAACATGTGCAACATCACAGTACTAACTCAAAACAGATCTCAAGTTATCAAGTAAACAGTAAATTTTGTGTCAGTTGTCCTGTGAATTAGCACTAGAATGCCCACTGACTTCCATAGTAATCAATAGGAAAGCTGCATTGATTGATAAGTACCCGAGTTGAAAATACTTAAAAATCAGGAATCTAAAGCAGTGCCACCTAGTAAACAACTTTGTTTGACCCTTCCACAAGAACATATCCATCACATTTCACTTTAATCTAAGTGACAGTTCTGAGAACAAGTGAAAAATAACAAAACCATATAAAAAATTCATTAAAAAAAATTAGAAAAAATTGCAGTGCCACCTGGTGAACAAATTGGGAACTATGTGTCCCTGGGAGTGTCTATGAACGATATCAAAACAACTGGGTGAGCAGTTTCACAGGTGAAGAGTTTTTAAGGTTTGCCCCCACAAAACAAAAAAAAATCATAAAAATTCCAAAAATCAATAGAGTGTGACCATTTGAACAAACTTGGTAGAGATCCACCCAAGGCACATCCCCACCTAGTTTGAAGTAAATCTGGCCAAAATTATTTAAGTTATAACCATTACAAGAAATTCCCATGTTAAAACTTTTGTAAAGATTTTTGAAAAAAAAAACATAAAAAAAACAAAATTCATTGGAACATGACCATTTGAACAAACCTGGTAGACACCCACCCAGGGTACATCCCCACCAAGTTTGAAGTTAATCTGGATGACAGTTTTGGAAAAGAAGTTGAAAATGTGAATTAGCATTAGAATGCTCATTGACTTCCATAGTAATCAATAGGAAAGCTGCATTGACCGATAAGTACCCGAATGGAAAAAATCGTTAAAAATCAGGAATCTGCAGCATTCCCACATAGTGAACAACTTTGTTTGACCCTTCTACAAGGAACATATGCACCATGTTTCAGCTTAATCTGAGTGACGGTTCTGGAGAAGAAGTCGAAAATAGCTATAACAATTCATAAAAAAATAGAAAAAAATTGCAGCGCCACCTGGTGAACAAATTAAGAACTAGGTGTCCCAGGGAGTGTTTCTGTGTGATATCAAAGTAATTGGGTGAGCGGTTTCAGAGAAGAAGTTTTTTTAAGATTTGCCCAAAAAAGAACAAAAAAATTCATTAAAAATCCAAAAATCAATGGACCGTGACCATTTGTACAAACTTGGTAGAGACCCACCCAAGGCACATCCCCACCAAGTTTGAAGTGGATCTGGCTGACGGTTTCGGAGGAGAAGTCGAAAATGTAAATTGTTGACGGACGACGGACGGACGGACGGACGGAGGACGGACGGAGGACCATAAGAAAAGCTCAGCTGACTTACAAGTCAGCTGAGCTAAAAACTCTGTGAGACCATCTGGTGTACGTACACAAGACTGGAGGTTTAAATACATAGATTGTAGCACTTTTAACACTTTACCATGAACACCTATATTAATTAGTCTGTGCCATAAATACTTGTGGATAACAGTGTCAAATGCTTTGGAAAAATTGATAAAAAGAACATAAAATCTACCACCTTTTTTAGATAAATATTTTTGGACAACTGCCTGTAAAGTAAACAAATGGTCTACTCTTGACCTACCAGACCTAAAACCTGCTTGACTTTCATGTATTTTTTGCAATTTTTCTGCCCAATCATACAAACGATTATTAAGAATTTTAGTAACAATTTTACCACAGACATCCAAGAGTGAAATTCCTCTGTAGTTGTCTTTTACATTCTTAGAACCCTTTTTGTGGAGAGGACATATTACTGCTTTACACCATTCTTTTGGGTATTAACCCTTATCCATTATATTATTGTACAGTTTCACTAAGTATGGCACAATGATATCAGACGAATTTTCAAATAATTCAATAACCAGCCCATCTACACCAGGGGCTTTAATATTTGCCATTTTCTTAATAACTGTATGAATTTCATCTTCACAAATATATTCATTTAGTTCCTGTGGTTCATTTACATTACATTCATCACACTGATCATCATGATTTTCCAAATCTTGTTCTATTTGATCTTGTATAGAACTTGACCCACACTCTTGATTTAACAATTGTTGAAAATACTCAAACCACTCTAGTGGTGTTATGTCACTCTGTTGTATTGGACTTTTACTTTTCATCTTAATCAAATTCCGTACCCTGTTTGGATCATCTTTAGCTTTCTCTATCTTATCTCTTCCTTGTTCTTTCCATCTTTCTTCTTTCCTTCTACATAAAGACTTGTACTGGTTTCTCTTTCTTGTATATTCTAACCAGCTTTGTTCACTGTGATCTGCTCTATACTTGTTAAGTGCATCATACTTTTGGTCACTTATGACTTTGTTTGTGTTTCTGAGACCTGGTCCTATGACATAACTCAATATCAACATTGGTTACCTGGATTCACCCGTTTCCCATATTGCAGAGAAAAAGGTAAACATGGTGAACTCTGTGTCTTTGTGAAAAACAAATTCTTTCATGGAATTAAGAGACTACATGAAAATTTTGAAAATGCAGTAGTGATTTTATTTGACAAATGTTTCTTTGGATTTGATACAGATGTAGTACTATTTTTCACATATATTTCACCTGAAGGTTCACTTATTTATCAACAGGATGAGGATGGTATATCTATTTTACAATCACAATTATTACAAGTTTATGCAAAGTTACCCCCTGTTCACATGGTATTAATTGGGGACATGAATGCTAGGGTTGGTGATTTACAAGACTTTATATGTGATGACAGCAGTAAACATCTACCTATGGATGAATGGTACAGTTGTGATGACTTTAGTATGGTAAGAGAAAACAGAGATGATATAATCAATAATCATGGTTATTCTCTGATAGAGATGTGTAAGAGTTTAAATTTACATATATTGAATGGTCGGTCTAGTAGTGATCCAAATGGAGAATTCACATGTAGTAAAAAAGCAGGAAGAAGTGTTGTTGACTATGTAGCAGTCAATACAGAATTTTTTCCCTACATTGAGGACTTTTCAGTGCTGTCTGTGGATAAATCGAATCATTTTCCTATTCTATGTAAGATGAAGGGGAAAAGTCGCAGTGCAGCTGAAGAAAATGTAAATGTTAGTCCTGTTATAAAATACAAGTGGGAGGCTGATAAGAAAGATGAATTTTTAAATATTTTACAAGATGATCAACCACAAAACTTGTTAAGTGTTGTACCTGATGACGTAGATGAGGCTGTTACCTTGCTAGAAAAAGTGTATCAACGAGCAGCAGACTGTATGAAATGTAAACCTAGAGAGACTAGTAAGCAATGTAATGGTCAATGGTATGATACAGAGTGTAAAAGTCTAAGTGACTAAAGTGTACTTCATGTATTTATTAAGTCTTTAAAATCTGCGATGTGTGATGAAATATATCACCACTCATTAATTATGTTGAAAAATCTAACAGTTTTTATGCAAAAACCAACAAGCCCTAAGGTATATTGTTATTTTTGTCCACTGGACATGGTCAGACATACAATGTCATGACCTCCAAGTGGATTGAAATCACTTACAGAGACCTGAAAAATGTGTATGTCAGCACATATTTTCAAAACTTCTATGAGAAAGCACAATGTCCCAGGCCCCAGGTTACCACTGTGACTTCAGTGCTAGAAATAGCCAGTGGCCCAGTGGCCAAATGCCACTAAAAAGGCGGCTGGGCCACCTTATTTTGTGAGACACTGATGACCAGTGGCTCAAATTTTTCAGATTGAACAACTGATGACAATACAAAGGTGGCCTGAAATAATTTTTGGTAGGTCACTTTCTGGAGATGGACTTCAATAATAATAGTTCAATAAAGCTATGAACTCAAAAAATGCTGCTAATTCCTGACAGCTTCCCAACTGCAAATTTTGCTTTTTGCTCTGTTGTAACATAACTCAGTTGCAACCCTGACACAACAACAAATGAACAGAGACACCTGCCAAATTTGTAATGCATTCTCAAGCTTACATGAGAAGTCTGATTGTCAAAATGAGTAAAACTGTATGATGTGAATTACAAATGAAGATTCATACTTTAACACACTTTCATCATTGTTAGGTCGTGTCGTGACCTTTGATACCAATCACTAAACAGCACAAGATGACCAAACTTTCAACTTAAGTACCATGGCGTTTTGTACATCATGTAACCCATTACAAATATGAATGATGCAACACGATAGTTACAAGAGGCCCACCGGCCTAATGCTCTGCTGACCTCCATCCCCAACTAAATAATTTCCCAAAATGTATTCAATCCACGACAGAAAAATTTATCAAGGTCATCCATATTTTGCACTATCAAACTTCCACATGATATACATTTGTGGTACGTTTGGCATCGTTCGCCTTATTCTTTATCAAGATATTGAATAAAATGTCCTTTTAAGTGCTTAATGACCTTGAAAAATAGGTCAAGATCACACAATCATTGGGTCAAGAAGACTAAAAAAGTAGGTCACAAAGTAGAGTTTCATACATACATGTAATATATAAGTGCAATTTTGATCTCAAGGCTCAATTCCCTTTGCCTTTGATGGCCAAGCTACACCCTGCTATTACAAAATCATATCTTCCAACTTAACAGGTCTGGTGACCAAACAAAAATAGGTCAAGGTCACTGATCTATATTACATACTATAGATAGTGCCACCAACATTGACATGGACACAAATTTTCATACACTTGGTAAGTCCCTTGATTTATATGGGCCTAACTCAGAAAGCTGTGGGGTTCGCAGCATTCACAAGATGACCCCTATATTCCAACTGGCCATTTTCACCTTGACCTTCAACTCAGATTAAAAAGATTGTTACAGTTCAAAATGTGTGCCCTGCATCCAGCTTTCCATACATGGTCTGTTTGTTCAGATCAGGCAATAAATTTTTAATTTATTGAAGAAAAACAATAAACTGAACTGTTTTTCTTCAATAAATTTTTCATTTATTGAAGAAAAACAATGAGCTGATGACTGGACAACCCCAAACTCCATAATTATTTGGTCATGCTGACCCAAAATGTCGGTCACCAAGCACAGTTGTATGTACATTGTAATCAAGTGCAATTTTTATCTGGAGGCTCAATTCTCTTTGACACTCATATCCAAGCTACAGCCTGCTATTACAAAATCACCTCTTCCAACTTTATAGGACTAGTGACCTCACAAAAATAGGTCAGGGTCACTGATATTATATAACAGTCTAGCAATGGACATGATCTATACATCCTATACATTTGGCAAGTCTAATCCAATTACTTTTCCAGAGATGGAAGTTTATACACTGAAAACTTGTTATAATGACACCATCTGTTGCCCAAGAAATGTGTCAGATAACTGAATATGTCAGATAAGAGAATCAAATAAGAAAGAAAATAAACTTTTTCCCATGAAATTTGTGTCATTATATTGAATATATCGGATATCTGAGTGTCGTTATAATGAAGTTTCACTGTATCTTAAAACACATTTTGGCTCATAATTTCCTTCAAAATATAGGTGGCACCACTAGAATCACAAGCACCTTAGACTGTGACCTCGTCCATAATTCCACTACATTTCATGAAGATCTAGCAACAACTAGAACAGACTGATTTTCCAACAGAAAATCAAATGTCTCCCGGTGGAACACTTACGTCTCTGAATAAGCTACAGGTGATAACAAATTACAAATGACCAAGTTTGCTTGAAAAATACAATCCTATTTTAGCTCTCACCTAGATACATTACTCTAGCAATTTTCATCAAGTTCTTCAAGACTTATTGCAGAGAAACCAATTTCACATAAATGACCTTGTGACCTTGAAAATTAGGTCAAGGTCACCCACATAAAATCCCAACCTAGGTCTTGCCTAGGTACATAATCCTACCAAGTTTCATCAAATTCCATCATTTGCTTCATGACTTATCGAAAGGAAACCAATTTCACATAAGTGACCCTGTGACCTTGAGAATTCGCTCAAGGTCATCCAAATACAATCCCAACCTAGGCCTTTCCAAGATACATAACCCTACCAAGTTTCATCAAATTCCATCAAGTTCTTCATGACTTATCGAACGGAAACCAATTTCACATAAGTGACCCTGTGACCTTGAGAATTCGCTCAAGGTCATCCAAATACAATCCTAACCTAGGTCTTGCAAAGATACATAATCCTACCAAGTTTCATCAAATTCCATCTTGTTCTTCAAGACTTATCGCACGGAAACCAATTTCACATAAGTGACCCTGTGACCTTGAGAATTCCCTCAAAGTCATCCAAATACAATCCCAACCTAGGTCTTGCCAAGATACATAATCCTATTTAGTTTCATCAAATTCCATCAAGTTCTTCAAGACTTATTGCACGGAAACCAATTTCACATAAATAACCCTGTGACCTTGAGAATTTGCTCAAGGTCATCCAAATACAATCCCAACCTAGGTCTTGCCTAGGTACATAATCCTACCAAGTTTCATCAAATTCCATCATTTGCTTCATGACTTATCGAAAGGAAACCAATTTCACATAAGTGACCCTGTGACCTTGAGAATTCGCTCAAGGTCATCCAAATACAATCCCAACCTAGGCCTTTCCAAGATACATAACCCTACCAAGTTTCATCAAATTCCATCAAGTCCTTCAAGACTTATCAAACAAAAACCAATTTCACATAAGTGACCTTGTGACCTTGAGAATTCGCTCAAGGTCATCCAAATACAATCCCAACCTAGGTCTTGTCGAGATACATAAACCTACCAAGTTTCATCAAATTCCATCTTGTTCTTCATGACTTATCGAACGGAAACCAATTTCACATAAGTGACCCTGTGACCTTGAAAATTAGGTCAAGGTCACCCAAATACAATCCCAACCTAGGTCTTGCCTAGATACATAATCCTACCAAGTTTCATCAAATTCTGTCAAGTCCTTCAAGACTTATCGCACGGAAACCAAGTGTTGAAGAACCTGAACAACAACAACAACAACGACAACAAGAAGAAGAAGAAGCGGAAGAAATGGGCACTAAAACAATATGTCCCCCGGCTTCCACCGGGAGACATAATTAAGGATGCTAGAGTGCTCACAGGATTTTCACATTTTGACTCAAATATTACATAATACTGCAGGTGGCACCACCAATATCAAACTCGACCTAGATTTTCATACACTTGATAAGTCCTGAAAGTTACATGGGACTATCTTAAAAACTGTGCTCTGTATCATGCTCACAAGCAAAAAGTTAATGGATGGACAGACAGACAGACAGCAGTGATCGCATAAGCTCTGCAACCTTTGATCAGCAGAGCTGAAAACCTAAAACTTAAACGATGGGTACATTCATACTTTGCAAGCCTATAAATGTCACATTTCTGAAAATTTTGCAATTTTATCAGTAAGATGAGCTGATGACTGGGCAAGTAGCTTAATCGGTAAGATAACTATGGCTAAGATGACTAATTTATTTCAATACAACTATTTTAAGACATGGCTAAACTTTCCCAATTTTTTGCCAAATATTTCACTATTTCGTGGAGGACATTGTAAGTGTAGGCCAGTCAAGGTAACATGTTCATCAAAAGCTGCATCTTTCCACATAAATCTATAGATTAACTAGAAAAGATTTGCTTCAAAGCAAATCTGTCTGTGTGCCTTCAAAAAGTTGTAAATATTAAATGCTACAGCTTTTATCCTTAGGTACTACACATTACATTAAGCTTACGGCTGGATGATAATTTCAAAGTCCAAATGACCTTGACCTTTGACCTTTACAGGTCACATGTAAATTGCACAGTTTTACAATACCGGCAATTTAAGCCAAACATGAGCCAAATAGGATGAAAATTTACCAAGTTATGGCAAGATAAAATTTTCAAAGGGCCAAATGACCTTGACCTTTGCCCTTTTGAGCTTGCATGTTCTTATAAAAATGTGCAGTGTTACAATACCTACAATTTGAGTCTAACATGATTAGAATTGGATGGAAATTGGCCAAGTTATGACTGAATGAGACTTTCGAAGGTCCAAATGACCTTGACCTGTGACCTTTAGAGGTCACATGTAAGTTAAAAAATGTGCAGTGTTACAATAGCTACAATTTGAGCCCAACACAATCAAAATTGGATAAAAATTGACCAAGTTATGGCTAGAAGAAAGCCACCATCGAAAGTGGCTTTTGACCTTCAAATGACCTTTGACCTTGAGATGACCTCTACCTGAAGTGAACCTTGACCTCAAAAACGACATTTTGCCCTAGAATTGACCTTTGACCTTGAAATTTGAGATGACCTTTACCTTGGTATGATTGAACTCCAATACACTCGGAACCACATCTATTATACTATATAAGATATTGAAGATTTAAAACTCTAATTAGCCCTCATTTGCATAATTTTGAAAAGCATGACCTCTCATTATAAAAAGGCCTGAGTTCATCCATAGAAGTATATTTGTGCCAAGTTTGGATTTGTACATGTAATACTTTTCAAATGAAATGTCGGACAAATTTGCCTGTAAAGAAAGAAAGAAGAAAGAAATAAAGAATTCCTGGAAAAACAATATGTCTGTGTTGGCACACAGACATAATGACCAAGCAGACCATCACTCTGGATAGACAGTATGCCTTGCCTGAAAATTGACCATGCCTAATGAATTAAACATACAACCGAGAAATGAAGTCATGTTTACTCACGCGTTGGCATCGTAGCCTTGGCAACAGGATATACCACACAGAATGTTGATAGATTTACAGCTGTCATCTGCCAAATAGTTCATGATGATGTTGCCGCCCATGCTGAAGCCCACCAAGATCAACTGTGTGGATGGATACTCCTTCTGGACCTCTGACACCATCAGGCCATATTCATCAAAACCACCTAAATACAGGCAATGGATACACAAAGTATTTTTATGTTTATTTGTTGATACTTAAGCTAAGCAACATTAAGTCACAACACCTGACACAGAAAGAGACCAGATTGAGTTTAAGGTTTGGGAGTTTGGGAGAAGGCAAAAATGTGAATTAACCTTGTAATCCCCACTGGCTCACATTGTTATCAATAGGAATGTATGTATTACACAATAAATACCTGAATTGAAAAATCATCCTGTGATCAGCTTTGTTTCACGATTTCACACAATACACTTCAGCCAAATTTCAGCACAATGTGAGTTTTGGTTTTGGAGAAGACATTGCTAAAGAAACAAAGTATATTATTACTACTACATGCAGCTGAAAATAGAGTAAGCACATGAAACATTGTTCATATATTTCATTTGGGTAAGTAATGGAAACCGCCAATTTCATATGGACAATAACAGGCTGGGTCAGATTGTGTCTGTCAATACACGTAAACATACCCACAATACATATATGAGGCCACAAAGTTGTACAGAATTACTAGTATCATAATACTGTAAGTTTGTGGCTGTCTTGTGGGACAAATGAATCATGGGATGATGCAATCTGCTACAGATATCTTCCTGATCTTTGAAAAGATCATTGTTCTTTCAAATAATGTGCATCTTATTTCCTTGCAAGCTGCAACTCACTTCAAAAAGCTTAGGACAATCAAACGCAGATTTACACAGACTATCTTAAATTGGTAACAGAAAAAGAAAGATGAGGTAGGAAAACCATGAGGACAGCACATGTGAACCACATTCATATTTCTCTCTCTCTCTCTCTCTCTCTCTCTCTCTCTCTCTCTCTCTCTCTCTCTCTCTCTCTCTCTCTCTCTCTCTCTCTCTCTCTCTCTCTCTCTCTCCCTCTCTCTCTCTCTCTCTCTTTCTTTTTCTTTACCAGCAAATTTGTCCGACACTTTACTCGAACACTATCACACGTAGAAACTCCAAACCTGGCATGATTGTACCTCTATACAAGGACCGTTTTATACAAAGGAATGAAGATGTTTAAAATTATGCAAATTAGGGGCATTTTAAATTTTAAATCTTGGATTCAAAAGTATAATAGATAGAGATGTCCAACTTCTACTAGGGGGTTATTGACCATTGCGCATCTAATGAATCTAAAACAAAAGTTGTAGCAATTCAAATTATGCTTATTAGCAGCATTTACAAATTTTAAACTTGAAAATCTTCAAAACTATTATAGATAGAGATGTCATTTCAACTTCTACTAGGGGGTTGTTGACCATTGTGCATCTAATGATTCTAAAACAAAAGTTGTAGCAATTTAAATTATGCTAATTAGCAGTATTCGAAATTTTCAATCTTGAATATTTTCAACACTATACCGTACTCGCTGCCCTAATAGTCGCATGGGCGTAAAAGTCGCACCCCTAACTTTGGAGAGGGGAAAAGCCTCCTCAAAGACATGTTCGACATAAAAGTCGCCCCCCCAAAACCGAAAAATGCCCCCACGCAAAACCCCAGGCGAGATCGTCAAGGGTCACAAGAAGCTATCAGTAACCATCCAGCTGGTGACAAAGATATTGATATTTAAGATTGAAAAAGTACATAGAAAGTTCTGTTGGAAACTTAATACTTAAAAGATGAATGTAGACAGTAGTCTCACCTGTGTTTTCCATAAAAATTATGTTAAAAAAAAAAAAAAAAAAAAAGTCATTCAAGATCGTCATCGAAAATGGCGGGTTCCCGGGTGGATGATAAACGAGGAAACTATCGGTAACCTTTCATCGGTGACAAAAAATGAGCAACGGATGTAAAATATCAACATAAAATGTTCGCATGGGTACTTATGAATTAAATTTGAACATTGAAAATTGAAGTTTCACCTGTGCTGTCTTTAATTTAACTCATAACCAGGACGTGGCCAGGTGCCATCTTCATGTTGCATTTTGAAACTAGTTTCATATCTTGCCACAAGGTGGCAATGTGGCCCAATCGCACCGAAGAAAATCTAGGTCATAGTGAACAGCGTGTTTACGATCACTCTCAATCCTGAATGCCACGACTTGCTTTGAGCAAACATTGAACCAAATCATTAAAGATTTCATTTTTTCCTCAAGTAAATATGACAAAAACACACAGAATATTAACAGGTAAGCAAAAAATGTACGTTTTATTGTTTATATGCCAAGATTCATCAATGTTAAATGGGCTGCCGATTACCGGCAAAAACAATATATGGCGCCGTTGAATACGGAGATCTGGAATGGAGTCTCATAGAGCGGTCTAATTACAAATTTACACCTGTGGTTGGCGTAAAAGTCGCAGCATGACTTTCAGTTTTAAATTTATTCCCTCAAAAATCGACTTATATGCCGGCGAGTACGGTAATAGAGATGTCATTCCAACTTCTACTAGGGGGTTGTTCACCATTGCGCACATAATGAATTAAATATAAAAGTTGTAACAATTTAAATTATGCTAAATAGCACCATTAGAAATTTTAAATCTTGAATAACTTCAAAGCTATAATAGACAGAGATGCCATTCAAACTTCTACTCCTGTGTTATGGAATACTTGTACATTATCATACCAATATGCTTTGAAGACACACACTGATTTGCTATGCAGCAAATCATCTTTCCTAGTTAATACTTTGTTTTCTGTTACTCAGCCTTACCATATGTGAATATCCTGGGTGCTGTGAGAGGAATGGTTTGAATGGCACCCAGATGGTTGAGCACGGCTACCCGGTAGCCCTGGCGCTGTGCATAGTCTGTGAAAGTCCGCACATATATACTCTCGCTGCTATTGGCCAGCCCAGGACACACCGCTACTGTGTAATCTCCTGAAACATATTGTGTATAGTGCAGACATTTAACAGTACAGTATCTTCTTTTACATCTAAACTATTATACAACCTGTAGATACACATAACCCAATTCAGCATTGTGTTTTATTTTAATCCCCCCCCCCCCAACACTGAGAAAACACAGGAGAGAAAATATTGAAATTCAGGACTGGTATACAGATATTGTACATGTCTAGACGTTACAATGCTCACATGATCCTGAAATTCTTCTGATGCAAAAGTACCAGATCATCCTACAGATTGATCCCTATGCATTCCTTAGAACCTGTAACATATATGTATTTTAATATATATATGCAAATTCAGATCTTGTCTTAAAAAAATCATAAGTACGTAATTACAATGATTTTAATGATAACAAATAATCACATTGTTTGATTTTCATGATCAAAAGTAATAATTGATGCATGCAGAACAGGCCCCTACTTCACAAAAACGAAAATACAGACAGCATTTTTCCTCAGTCCTTAAAATACCCTAGTTGTCAGACTTTCATGAAGATTGCTATTTTACGGCTAAGTACATTTGAATAGACCTTTGTAAAGACAAGAATCACTTTCTTTGCACAGGTAGATTTGCAAAATATAACAGCTAAGATACAGATGCAAGTACTGTGAATTCATTTAATTTTACTGAGACCTTATTTTGGCTTATTTTGCTGCTGCTTCAAAACCGTGAAAATAAGAACCCAGTGAAAATTGATTTAACATGGCATTGATAGGAATTATAACAAAAAGAGAATTTAAAGTTTCAGGGAAAGGTACAAAATGAAAAAACCCGTGAAAATTAATGCCCGTGAAAATAAATGTATTCACAGTAATTACTTTTTTGGGGTGGTGGGGGGTGGGGTGATGGTGCTGGTCTGATATGCAGAGTTCTAACCTCGAGTTGGATGAGGTCTAAGGGATTGAAAGACATCGTAAGTAACTGTTGCCCCGTCTTCCACCACTGTGCTATACCTCTTGCCTCGTGGGAAGGGTGACTTGACTCGGCCTAGTTTGCCATAGATAAATGTCTGCAGGTGACCACTTTTACCCCAGAACAGAGGGGGTACATAGCTGTAAGATAGTGAGACTGAAACTCAGACTTCCAGTAATTTTGGTGATATTTCTACAGTGTTTGTGTCAACATTTATCACTCTTATTGACAAGTACTTCACGCTGGCGGCTTTGAATCAATTCATTTACATGTACATGTACAAGAATTCCACATACTGATATAAATTTGATAAAGAGATGTTTATGTCTGAATCACTCAATACAGTGCACGTATCACGAGACAGTACATACAAGTACATATCTGTATGCCAATAGCTCATGCTGACAATAATGAGCTTATTTCCATAAATAGATTTAATACCCATAACTACAGCACATTAACAATAACAAGCTAATATTCATAAATAGATGTAATACACATGACACACAACAGCAGGGTAGGGGAATTTCCCATTTGCATTAAATATCCGTTCTTCAAAAGTGAAAGCAAGCACATATAATGTAACTAAAAAAAATGTAGTTGATAAGATTGTTTGACAAACTGAGCTGGCAATGAAATCTAAATATACACAGCAGCATAAAAAAATGACAAGAATAAAAACGTGTACCCACATTTCTGTAAGTAGGGAGCATGCTTTGATGATGTTATTATTGAAGTCGGAGTCACGGAAGAAGAGGTGGGGTTTCTCTGCAGGACTGGCTAGATGTAAGAGCCTGGCTGTTATGTAGAGAATGGCAATACCTAGCAATATCACAGCCAGCATCATGGTGAATGGCCACCTCTCCACTGCACCAGTGCTGAAAGGGAAAAGGCACTCATTAAAACAGGTACAAGCAGACTTGGCACGTTTACAGGCAGTGATGTTGATGTATTGGTACGAACACTAGTACCACCATGTCTACAACAGAGGGATTCACGTCTTGTATTTCCATGTATTGCCATCTCAATATATGCAACCAGATACAGCCAGCAGATCTTTATCTAATAAACCTATTTGGTGCACAGTGAGTAATAGAAAATTCCAAGTAAGATTGATGAGAATTTCCAGTTTTGGAGCAGTAGAAAAAAATACTAAAACACACAAAAACTTCTTACAAAAATATTTTGAATCAAGTATTTGGCTAGTATCAGTTAAGCAGCTTCTTCAGGATTAAGCTAACAAGAACATGATTTAATGTCCCCGAATCACTGAAGCTTAACCTATTTAACAACTTGACAGTGATCCATTTGAAGTACATCCCTCCCCCCCCCCCCCCACACACACACCATGTTTGATGAAGACATCAGCCATCAAGGAGGATAACAACATACATTAATCTAGTCTGGTATCCCTGTTGACTTGTTGATCACCATATAATCCTTAAAATTGTTAAAAATAAAAAAATATCAGCACAGAAACCAAGGAAAGAAGACAATTTGCATGGGGGGAAAGTTAATGAACCTTACTGTTAAGTTTCTAAGATTGTCTGACAAGTAGTTTCACAGTTCTAAGCAAAAAAAGACGAAAAAAGGGTCAAAGTAAACAAAAATTCACAAACATGAAGAGTTCAGCACAGATAAATCAATAAAGTTGAACAGAAAAACACTGTATGTATCTCACCTACATTGAAAAAAAAAAGGAAGAAACACGACACTGAGCACGGGTCTTCTCGCTTAGCTCACTTTTTACAATTCAATTTTGCACAAAATTGTTTTATAGAAATAGGCTAATGCTGTTTTGAATTCCATAAGATGTGTCAGATGTTCTTTCAAATAATTACACGCCAAAATAGACCCTACTTATAAAGCCTTTTCTCGGTTTAATAATTCGCATTTCTACAGACAGACACATGTATCCTCAAAAATACTGCAACCACAGTACCACCTGTTGAGCAGTCGAAAATGTGAATTGTAGATGAATGAACCAACAGAAGTGTTGGAGTACTTTCAAATGAGAAGCCATTTCAAGTGATGGCCTGGATCTCGCAATCAGGGGCCAATTTGAATCACCCATATAAAATTTTGGATGCTTCCTTAATTGATGCACCAGGGTTTGATATATCGGGCATTGCACCACAAAAAGTGAAGCAAATTAGCTTACATGTACATGTAGTTACAATACAGTAATTCATTTGCAGTGCAAATATTGCAACACAAAATTTCTGCCTCCCAAAATGAGACTACTATTATCACTTGGTACTTTTTATCCTTAGCATTCTGACAACTGGTGGTTTATGATAATATTGTTTGATGATTGCAGCATAACATCGATCTCATAAAAATATGAGTGAGTTTGAAAGATCCCATGAGGCTACTTGATGTAAAAGTATTCTGAGGTATCCCCACCAAAATTAGCAGGCAAGAAATATCACTAGTAGAGTTTCCAGGTTCCTCATTTGGGGATTTGATCACAGACCCTATACCATCCAATCCAATGTGTATCAGATGCCATGAAGGCCTCAAAAAGGAAATGTGGGTTCTAGGGCTTTTCAATTCTCTATGAAGTCCATTTGTCCAGGGATAAGTATCTCTATCTTGTCTTGTGCATGCTATTCTTTCAAATTTTACTTGTTCTGCATCAATTTTTACTTGTCCTGGACAATCTGACATGTGAATTGTAGAGCCCTGGGGTTCAGAGGAAAAAAATGAGAAATTCTTGCATAATTTACTGGAACTAGGAACTAAATTTTAACATTGTAGTTTCATAAAAACCATTGGCTGCAAACAAATTTTGAACACAGAATAAGACAGGAGTGAAAAGTCATAGTCAAAACTAAGAAAAATATACAGACTGTGATGGTGAGGAAACCCCAGTTTAACAATACATGACACATTTGTTGATGATCAGTGATTGCAACATCCCTACAAAGATAACACATGGCCTGTTATTGGAACAAACAACTACATTTTATTGTTGTAGCGTTATTAAAATAGTTGAATGGAATAAACTTGTAACACAGAAGAAAAGAGAGGTGAATTTTATAATCGTAAGAAAAATATATGGACAGTTACATGAGGATGAACTCTCATCAACCCTGCACTGTAATTCACACAAATTTATAATGATTTATTTGCACTGTTACCTGCACCGGCTGTACTTAGACACATGTCAGCATGTACATGATGTAGGACAGCATTTATTTTAGAATTTATCAAGCAGAACCACTTTTCTCAAATTGCATTAACTTTTTCCTCCACTTATCAGCGGTCTTAATGAGTGATTTGTATTTGTGTCTTTTTGTCCAAAACCACTTCCTAGTAGTCATTACCCTATTCCACAGTCCGAACTCGCTACTCTCCATAAGCTAACCTGTCCCTGTCTAACCTATATACATATAGAAGTACTATTGTCCATATTGCACACATTCCTCTATAAAATTTAGGCTGTATTAGCCTAAATAAATTAAAGGGTCTTCAGCAGGTTACTACTCAACATGTTTCCGAGCCTTTTACCCGTACATGTCTCTCGGACTAGCGGCTCCTTGTCTAAGCTAAATATTCAGCAAAGACAACCCACATAATAATGAATAAATATGAACGTGGCAAATGATGAATTAGCTAAATACGTGAAGTTTTGCTTATAAATGCAGAGCTTCATTATGAAAGAAGAATACCTGTGAAACAAACCATAATTACTAAATTTGTATAGTACAGGTTCAGATAAGAACAATTTGACTTACCCCTGATGCAATATGTACCCGTTCTAGCTGGACAGCTTATCCTGATAAATATTTACCCACCTACCCCCTCCAAGTTCCCAATTTTCATCTCCAGCTAATCCCTTCTCCGAGTGTTCACCTTTTCAATTAAATGATGACCCTTTACTTCCCAAGTAATAATGCTACTATTGTCTTGTGATTTGTCCTTTCCACAACCCTTTAGCTTTATTAATCTCTGTGAAATATTAATGCCTCTCTTGCTTTCATTCATCACTCTCCAACTTATTTCCCTCATGCTTCACAGTACATGTACAGTGAAACCTGTTTTGAGAGACCACTGTAATGAAAGACCACCTGTCTTTTCAGACCATATTTCCAAGGTCCCTTTTGCTATTTTTCCCATGTTACTGAACCTCCATTGAGAGACCACCTGCCTTATGTGACCACTTTTTGGTCCTCCTTTGGAGTGGTCTCTCAAAACAGGTTTCACTGTACTACCAAAATATATGCATTTTCACTTTCTCTTTCTATGCTACTAATTTACCTGTCCCCTCCTAAGTCGTAAAGCTTTATTGATCCACGTGAAATATTTACTCCCACTCTTTTTTTCATCAGTTTCCATCAAGCGTGTGACCACTTGAGAGCCGAAGAATTTGTCATGACAATTTTACAAAAGCAGTGGTTTTTTGAGTTGGAAATGAAAATGCTGCCCTGAATGTTGACTCAAATTCAAAAGTTATAATTTTGGTTGATAAACAAGATTTTAATACCATGAATATATGCACATTTAAACTTCTCCTAGAAACACTTTCCCACTGAAAAAAAAGGTAGCAAATATGCCTTAAATGCCACCAAATATTTAAGTCTAGATTTCAAGATTTTCTGGGAGGGGATGCTCCCGGCCCCCTATAATGCTTCATGCCTTTGGATCTCACAACACCATTGCTCTGCAAAAGAGGCACTTTCCACCTTAATTTCACATTTGCATATCTCTAATTGCTCCATGCTTTTTGCGTGTTAGATCAAAACCCTGATGCACACATGACCCATAACTAGATGGACTCATTAATTACTTAGATTAGGCTTGTTCACAGTTTTCATCATAATTGTGATCATACAAACAGGACTCTATGTCACCCTTTCCCTCCCAAAACACACATGAAAATGATACTATGTGAACTATACTCCCACATGCGCATGTATAGTCTCATGGTCAGCTGGCCTACACATGTGATCTACAATATCCATAACATAATTATGTCTGTGTGTGAACACAGACATATTGTTTTACCCAATATTCTTTCTTTAAAACTTTACACATGTGTAATTTACATGTGACCTCTAAAGGTCAAAGGTCAAGGTCATTTGTACGTTTGAAATATTCATCCAGCCATAACTCAGTCAATTTCCGTCCAATTTTGATCATGTTGGATACAAATTGTAGCTACTGTAACACTGTACATTTTTGTAATTCACATGTGACCTCGAGAGGTCAAAGGTCAAGGTAATTTTGCCATTTGAAATATTCATGCAGCTATAACTCGGTCAATTATCATCCAATTTTGATCGTGTTGGATACAAATTGAAGCTACTGTAATACTGCACATTTTATAATTTACATGTGACCTCTAGAGGTCAAAGATCAAGGTCATTTGGATCTTTGAAATATTCATCTAGCCATAACTCGGTCACTTTTAATCCAATTTTGATCATGTTGGGTTCAAATTTTAGATATTGTATAAGCGTTGCAGCACTGCATATTTTTGTAATTGTGAAAATTTTTCACACACACAGATTTGCTTTCAAGCATATCTTTCATTTCTAGTGTTGAGTATTTTCTTATATTTTTGCAGCTAACACGCTCAGTAATACTTATATCTGTAATTTTGAACTCAGCTCAAGACTACAGAAGTTGCATATTGGTATAAAATGTAAAAACCTTTCACTTAAAAAAGCATCATTTTTTTTCATCGAACAAGAGGTACTTCAACACAAAGCAACATTTGACTGCTGGGTATACACCTCTGTGCATACTGCACAGTGAAGCCCCCTGCTGTTATGTAAGCACATAAAAGTCCAAAGGCTCCTCACCTGGATTGGGCACCTACTAAAAAGACAGACTCAAATCAAAATATAAATAAAAAAGAAACGATGCAAAGTTACAAATGCACAGACAGGATTCTAGCTGACAAGAAGAGAGTAAGTATATGAACACTATTATGTACCCATCACCACATTACTATTCACATAGCATGCAACTGGTGCCAAAGCTTGCAAGTTCAAGTCCTGCTCGTTCTGAACATAAAATATAACATCAACCTTTGTTTATATCAATGTATATAAGCATAAGACTCACTGACAACCATCCATCATGCAGGGCTGGAGATATACTGCGGACCCACACTTGTGTCACTATACCAAGTTTATTTAAGACATAAATACATGTCAATGACTGTTTACAGAATAAACAAGTATGCAGCAGTAAACTGTATCTTATGGTAACACACAAATCAACAAGTACACTTTATTTTGAAAACAAGTCCAATGTCACATCTTGACATTCAGTGGATAAAGCATGCAAATTTAATGTGGGCGTGTTGACAAATGAAGAATGTGTGCTGTCATATTGATCTGAGCTGACACAGAAATGTTGCAGTACACTGTTCTTTTAGTGGTCTACATAAGTTTAAAGAAAAACTGGAGTTTGACATTTGAATACAAAACAGGCCCTCACTGATTATACTGTTGATGGGACATAGTGTCATTATGTAGAAGGGCAAGAGCCTGCCCCTTTATTTTGGCTATACCTCTACCCCACACTACATACACACACACACACACATATATATATATATATATATATATATACATATATATATCTATATAGTGTGGTAGAGGTATATATATAATATAACTCATGATATATATATATATATATATACATATATATATATATATATTATACACCATATTCATCCTAATAGTAGCATGCCGTGCCAGTGCAAAGATTTGCCAGATCTTGTAGTGTTTTTGTGGGACTATGGAACAAGTACTTTTCTTGATTGAAGGTTTTGAAGGCTGTACAGTTCATTTAGGTGTTAGATAAACATTAATATAATGCAGTGCCATTTAAATTTTCATTTGGAAGTATCATCTTTGCTAAATTACAGGAAAAATCTTGATTTTGAATCTAGGCCACTTGGATTGAAAGTGTGTGTGTGTGTGTGGGGGGGGGTGCTTCCATTAGGGCATGTGCTACTATTAGGATGAATACGATATATATATATATATATATATATATATATATATATATATATATATATATAAAAGTAAATCTTCATTTCATTGACACATGTAAATGGGCACCAGTATTCCATGCCTTAAGGCCAGGCAAGACACCAAAAACCTTTGCATGGGAAATTTTGAGATTTAAACGGTTTTTACAACATAAGTGTCAAAGTTGTCAAATTTCAAGTTCCTAACTTCCATTAATCCCAGGACAGGAACAAAACTGACCAAGTGAGCCATCTTTGAGGTCACGGTGCCCAAAGGCCCGCCACTATGATGTCATGCTTTGAAACCAGATTGTCGCTGTCGCCGTTTGACAGATCGGTAAAGAATGTTTTCTGCACTTCAAAGGCTCTTTTATTCATATAATTGGCTAATAATTGATTGACAACCGCATTTAACATTAAGGGATGATGTTTACTCCGTTTTGTACAAATATCAGCTCAACTTTAGCAAATAGTATTGTTTCATAGGCAATGATAACATCAAAAGCCTTTGAAGCTCATTTTCTTAGAAAGGGTAATAGGATGAGAACCCTACCTAGGAATGGTTATTCCAAGAAAACGGCTGGGCGAAATTCATTCCAGCAAATGGCCTTTGATTCTGTAATGTCCGATTTGCAAATCAGATTAAGCGAATTTCAAAATTTTGCTTCGTTCCTTTCTATGGAATGAAAATGAACATCCTGGATATCAAAGGGAAAGTTGAAATGTCAAACTTTGAGAATCGATGACAGACAAACTAAGCCAAACATAAAGAAGTAGCACGATCGTTTTTTATTGCCAATGTGTCAGGATTAAGATGCAAGTGTAATTATGATCTTATAAAAAAAAAGTGACTTATATCGACATTTATGGGGAGCATGGTTTGTGGTCATCTTTTGGTTATTTATTCCACAATTAACATCAGACATCCAAACAGGGGATACATAAATTCTTTGGAGTATGACAAGTACACACACACACATATATATGATTTGTTATCCTAAAGCAAATACATTTTGAGCTATGATCGATTAAAGTGGGATATTTTTTTTGAGTCTTAGCTGTCCTTAATACTATCACCACTGATATTGGCTATCAATGAAAAACAAATACATTCCATGAACGATGTGTTTAAAGTCCGCCTGTCATGTCTCATGCTATTAAATAAATTGTATATGCATGCTGACACAAGTTACACTATGCACTACATACACAGAACTATAAATAGTCATTTCACAGGTGCCCAGATTGTTTGCATTACTTCTAACCTACAAGTGAAGAAGTTATACGCACATACACACACAGAGAGGCTAAAATGTTTTTGGTCAAAGTTGAACAAATCAATGCTCTTATATTGCTAATGAAACTGGGTGTTCAACACTTTCCCCTCTCCACAACTGGCTGGTGGTAAAATGTCACCTGCTTTCAATGTTTTTGACTTATTTCGAAAGTGAAGACCCCCCCCCCCCCCCCCCCCCCCGAGAATTGTAGATTAGACTGTCAAGATAACATGACCAAGCTCAACAACTTTCCTTGGTGAGGGTTGGGCACCAAGGAAAGCTGTTGACTCAGTCTCAATTCAAGAGGGAAAGGTTTAAAGTTCTTGTGACTAATGTAGTAGGCCTACTTCTGACAGTCCATTATGCCATGCTGACAAGTATTGTACACTTCAGTATGAAGTATCGGTGTACAGAACCAGAACAAGTGGGGACCATTTAAAAGGATAGCGACCTTTTACCTGGGTCTATAGATCACTCAATATAAAGTCATAGTCATTGAAAAATATGTAACACCGTGGTTCAAACATTTTTCACCTTAAAATAGGGTCAAAAGATTATCGTTAACAGGTCCTCAGTGACCTGTTAGCAAACCTACACATTTTAGCCGTTTCCCATGGACCCTGACCAGCCTGCTCTTTACACTCATCCATGAGGTGAATGAGCTTGAGGTAGGTCCAGTTTATGAGAAGAGTACCACTGACTGGTTGCATCACCAGACCTGTCACCTTGCCAAAGTATTTCTGTTTGAACTCTTCTGACCAGAACTGCAGTAAGTCTGACTCGTGTTTTCCTTGGCATCAGTGGAGCACTCGAGCACTAAATCTACATCAAGAAAAGCCACTGACCTGGTACAGGGCATGCTGTCTTCAGTTACAATATCTCATTCAAAATGCGGTCAAGTAATTTGACATGATGTTTTGAAGTACACTACATCTGACATCTAAGCACTTTTGGCCACTTGAAGTAAGAAAGATTAATGATGCATGCCCAGACTGACAGAGAAGTGGACTTGCAGCCAATATGTATAATTCAGCCTTTCTGCAACTGTTCAGATTCTGCAAATGTACAGTGGCCCACTATCTACATTTCATTTTCTAGAAGTACAAACCATGTTTCTCAGGGAAGACCCTCAATGCTTCCCTTTCCATATATCAATATGTCTTCCTGACATATTTCCCATAGTAAATTATACAAATGTTGTTTATGCATGTACAGTGTAGGGGAATTTCCAAAGCCAGGACATTCCAGTTTAAACATTGAAGAATAAATGAACAGGTAACTATAATTTTGTTCAGAACTATGCAAATTCAAATTAATTTCTTATAAGATGTATTTCCTTATTTTTTTTTGTCAGTTGTTGATTCCATGTATACATGTAACATAATCTCACTTACAAGAAGAACATCTTTTCATGTCTTCAGAAAGATAAACAGGCCAATTGTTTTTGAATAAAATATGCATAAACCAAAGACAAACAGGACAGACTTTTTTAAGCAAACATTAAAGTAATGAATTATGATGTGCACTGATTTGAACACACATATATACATGACTGAATGTCTAAAATTTCTGCTGCTCATTTGAAGTTGGTCATTATCATCCTGTTATACAGACACAAAAACTCTGGGGCATACGACATTCATATCTGGACGAACTGGACAATTTGATCCCCAGACCATCTCTGGTCTACAGCTGGCTGCCATAAGTTTAACAAATCATTTGTTGTGGGTAGCATGAAAAGTCAGATAAAAAAACACATGAGATAGGCCTATGATGTGATTGAAAATATTTAAAAGAAGTGTTATTTTGATCCCTGCCTTTCGGGGGTGGGGGGTGGAATGGTAGTTTCTCATATTTTCATAAATTTGAAAGTGCAACCCAAAGTGTTAGCCACAGCCTAGGGATGTCCACATCTTTTTTTGTGACAATCTTAACCCTTAAAGCGCTGATATAAGACTGAGTCAACAGCTTTCCTTGGGGCACTTTGCACACAAAGTGACCCAAAATAGCTGTTAACTAAGACTATTTTTTGCTTTAGACCAGGCTTGCTGGTATTTGAATGAAAGGTACATGTATCTTCATGAGCAATGAATTTTTTAACCATTTTATATTAAACGGTAATGAGAAAACGACTATAGCAGCAATTAGCACTTTAAGGGTTAAAAGCTGGACAACAGTTCAGAATGAACAGGAAATGGACATCAAGATTTCAAATTGTGGTGAACAACAGACTGGAGAGACCTGACAAGCTGGGACAAAGACACGGCAACAAACAATGTTGTCAGAATGTACCACCATCAAGTCTTTGCCAAACTTTGTATTTTGAAAATATTTGCTAACTGGTTTCTGACAGTGCAGAATCCAATCAAGGTAGAAAACTCTTACTTGGGTTAATATGATTTAGATCCTGTAAACAAAGGATTGGGAAGTTTACAACCACTCACAATATGAAGAACAGTGACCCACACAGAAGAAACAGGCCAGTCTACCATACCACCACTTTATGGTACAATGCTCCCTCTTTATAACACCCCTCATTACAGCAGTTTCTGATTTAACAGGGAGATACCATGGCTCCCACTGAAATAGTTTTCCCACCACTTCTATGTTAAAAGTCCCTCTGTTATGAGGCCGTTTTGCTATAACAGAGTATACACTGTGGACCCCAACACCAGCGTTATAAAGAGGGAGCACTGTACTTTCTGAAAATTCCGGCTGCAGTAAAGATGGGTAGATATATAAAGCCAAAATAACCCAGGACTAGCCAGCAAAGAACACTGAATAGAGTTACCCATTTTTTGTTGCACTTCTTGATGCCAATTTGGCAAGGAACTTTTTGTCTGTGGCTTTTAAGGCAATTAATTCAATACAGGTTCAAACAGATCTTACAGGCCTCTCCACTCAGAGTGAGCAGAGATACGGGAAGGCATATACAGTGAAACTTCTTTACAATGACACTCAGATATCTTACAGATCCACTAAATGACACACGTTTTAAGGAATTTAAAGTCAGTCAAATTTTTTTGCTGTCTGAATCATTTATCTGACATATTCAGACATGTGACACACTACATAGGGAACAGATGGCGTCACTATAATGAGGTTTTACTGCATGATGATTATTTTGACACAAAGAGCTGCAGAATCTAAATGCTTGGTTGCAGCACCACAGAATGGATCAGATTCAGAGTTCAATCTGGCCAGACTTGCCTGTAAAAAAAAAAAAAAAAAAAAAAAATCAATCTGAAGTTTGTTTTTTTTTCACTTCTATTATAGTCCAGATAACACAGCCCTTGATCTGCTTTGGAGGCAATGGCTAGACGAGAAGGAAGTGATATGGAAGCTACATTTGTTCACAGACGACATTATCTACATTTGCCATAATCGGATTTCGAGTTGGGTCTGGTCAGGTATGAAGAACAGGGTCACTAAAAGTTACATGGTCCACAGAAGGCTGGGCTGGTACTAGCCATTTACCAATTAGCCACAGGCTAATATACAATGATTTGGCTGAAGACACTAATTATTTTGTTGCCATGATGTAAAGTTTACGATTCAGTACTTAGCTGGATGTTTCTGTTTTTGCACGACAAAATCAAATGTCTTCTGGAAGACATTTTGTCTCTTGACAGTTTTGGTAATTTGTACAAAATCCAAATTCACATACATGTACTGTAAATTGTTTTAATTGTCACAATTTGTACTGCATTTTTATTTCAACTAATTTTGCTGATGGCACAAAAATGTGTAAAAAGTGAGAAATTGTATTTTTAACATTGTTTGAATAAAAAGTATGTCCAAAATAGTGAAATTAAAACAGAAGTGAAATGACAAAAATACATAAACTATGAAAATTTTAAACATGCAAAAATACAGCAATATACAGTATGTGGCCTTCAGAATTATATGTAGATCCTGATACAATCCCAGCTTCAGTCTCACCTTGACAGTATCTTAAAGTTTGGAGCATTATTCTGTTCTTCAGTATTACACTGGAATCAATTTCATGTGAGTGACCCTGTGATTTGGGGGATTGGGTTAAGGTGACCTACATAGGGAGATACAATCCCAATTTAGGTCTCACCCAGATTGATACATTTACATTCATCAACAGGGATGTGAATACTTTTTAGTGTAAACTCTGAAATGAGCCAGAAAACACTTAAACTTAAGTATACTAGTATATTTACACACAAAAAAATCTAAAAACTGCTGATCAACTGACAATTCCCATCCCTGCATCAAGTTTTGCTCAGCCCTTCAGTTGGTATCCACAAAAAATGATATCACATGTGACCCTATGACCCAAAGAAACTGATAAGGTAGCCCAAATACAATCCCAACAGGCGTCTTAACTTTGATACATAAGAAGTTTAAGTTCTTCGACTTATCACAGAAAAAAAAAAGAAAGAAAAAAAATCTTAACGCATTGGGAAAATTTCTCGAGCTTTTCAAAACTTACTGCTGCGTTGGTGTGTTCTGGACTATGATTGTGTTTTTTAAATTTAACCAGTAACTGCATAATGGCCCACAAATCCTGCAAAGAACAAATTAATCGCTTGTGGTCACATTTCCCTTCATTTGCAAATGTTGGACCTTGTGAAAGACTGACACTCCGATCAGGTCCAGTGGAGCAATGCTAAGCCTAAGGTGATTTCAACCACTGGACGGTGCTGTCCACGATGCCCTGTTTTGGTTCCCGCAAGTCATGATAGAGCTACTTCACTATGGGTCTCCGTGGTTTTCATTGACTTGAGTTCGTGATCTGCATTATCTGTCGGAATGAATCCCTTAATATGGCATAAATCATCAATGATTTGCACAAAATAAAGTGTGGAAAAATAATTGTACCAGCCCGGGTGAATGGTTTATGAAGAAAGTGTTTTTCGATCCTTTCTAGAACTGCAGTCTGCACATTGTGCAACACAGATAATAGTCTGATCATCGCATTCACTGAAATAACAGACTTGCATTGCAAATGACGTTACGTCGTCAGATGCAAAGCTACTTTGTCGTTGCATGGATCAAACCAACTGATCTTGCTTACATGCGCGTTTCATCATCATCTAATATGCGCGATGCCGTCCTCAGAAGACCTTACATTCACAATGCATAAACATCGCCCTTTCCACGCGGACTGATTAATCCAATAGTACAATATAATCTGCGTCAATTTAAGTCAATCCGTGTACAATAAATTCCTAAATCTCTTTATTACACGCGACATCGGTTTGAAAAAAAAGTACCAGCATTTGTGCAAAATTTTACGGGTAAACATTGATCACACTGAATACTTACGTGTTACTTCACTGACTATCTGATGGATGATTGTGCCACAGAATCTGCATGGGTCACTTGCGGTACACACACGACCCCAACACATGTATGTCAGCTGAGTGTGGACAAACCACCCGTTGCAAACACGGATAGACCGTTACAACTCAATTTGTGGGATCATTCATTATTACTACACCATCCATGCGAGAGAAGGCACTGCGTTGTGAGGTCGTCTGTCAGGCCCATGTTTGTTGCATTATCTCAAAATGCTTGACCAGATTTTGTTCAAAATGGACACATGTACTTCGTAACACTAATAAACCAATGACATTTGTGGGTCACAGTGACCCATTCAGTAATGAGCATGCATTAACTTTTTGGAGATGGGTGGGTGAGTGATTTGGTCAAATAGGGAGGGGAGGGGAGGGGAGGGGAAGGGAGGGGAAGGGGACGGGGGGGGGAGTCAGAGGGAGACTGTAATGATGATATGTTGATGACAAATTTATGTGTTCATTTGGGACTGGAAAGTAAAAAAGTGCAGTTTTCACTTAATAACGAGAATAAAACACATACAATGACAACTTTAATGCTTGTACATTTTCACAAACAGCTCATTTGTCTGTAGAGGGAATGTGCAATCTGAACATGAAAAATATTTGAATATGAAAATCTTCAGATAAGTCTGCACGCAGTTCAATGACTGAATGCCACCATGGGAAAGTTTATAAAAAGAGTATGCCAGTTACTGTGACCTATTTACTGCCTAGCACTCCTCACACCACAGGCCAATATCCTCCACCCATGTTTGCTGAATACATGTATATCTTTCAAATGCCAGGACGGACTTTGCTCTGATACTTCAAATCACCACCTGGGAGTGGGGGAGGCATGTGATATATCCATGAATTTGGGCATTCATTGACTCCAGCTAGTTTAAAGCTGTTCATTCTGAAAATAGACAATTTTTTGTCAGAATGTTGGTTGATTACAGATGGGATAAGCAGGGGCTCCAAGGTCACAAAATATTAGTCACAGAGGTTCTCATTTCCATTAACTAATACATGTAAAAGGAATTACAGGCACTACAATCACCAGATGACACCACTTACTAAAGCCCTACCAACATACCCCCCCATCCCTGCTGATACCTGTTACAGTAGTCCCTCTTTTGAGAGACCACCCCTAGTGCCAAGCAGTGGTCACATAAAGCAGGTGGTCTCCCAAAGGAGGTTTGACTTACACCACCTGCCCAACAATTAACCATTATTTTGAATTCCTATCCATAATTTAGATTCAAACATGACTGATGTACACTTATTAGACCTATTCCATCTTGCAGTCTTATTGTGTTCACTCATTTATTGGTATAATGAGCATATTTTGGATTTGGAAACTGGTTTTGACAAATTATTTTATCAATCTTGTACAAAAAAGGTAGGTGTTACTTGTCTGAAATTTGGAATTTCTGGATAGATAGGTGGTCTTTTGGGGTCATTTTTGGTGTCCACTGGTCAGGTTCTGCAGGTGGTCTTCCAAAAGAGGTAAATTATCATTAGAAAATGCTTTTTTTTTTCACATTGAAAATGGTCACAAAAGAGGGGTCTTTCAAAAAAAGAAGGACTACTGTATAGCAGTCCCCTAATAGTGTGGACAGTTTGCACAGAACCAAATATTTCAATTATTTTCATACTGATGACACATGTACATTGGACACCTGTCTTCTGAAGAAACATTTCTTGGTATAATGTTATATGTAAGAAAACATGCCTAGTGTAGACAACAAATGGCACAAGATGTCATAATTTTGAAATTCACCTGGCTAACATTTACTCAGCCATTGTCTCGCAGCCTCCTATTCTCTGAGGCTAAATTCAATTCATTGGTCGTGGGAGTTGCATCACATTTACCTCAGTTAGCCAACACGTCAGCTGTACAGCCTGAATAAACAAGTTTATTTCTCTGAGAAATTTTCCTCTACTTTAAGACCTTTTAACTGCATCTTAAATTACAGATATGAAGTTTTTCAACGTAAAACTATTATTAAGAAACATTACTCACCATAGGTCACTTAAGCTGGTCTCCACGCACTTTAGCTGCTTTGCCAGAGCTCCCAAAAAAAATTTCCGTGGGTCCAGTGCCGTACCATGCTGCTGCAAAGACTGTCCCAGGTGCCCTGTGGCGTGTCACAGCACCCCTAGTGTCAGTAATGCGTACTAGCGAGCATGCGCAATCAGTTTCCTACACTGTGAAGGAGGGACCGAAAGCGGGGATGGTTGGGTGGGAATATTAGTGACCTATGGTGAGTAATGTTTCTTAATAATAGTTTTACGTTGAAAAACTTCATATTAAGGACACATTACAACACCATAGGTCACTTAAGCTGATATAAAATCAGACTGGAGGAGGGAGGTACCTCCTAAAGTATCTAGCCCAAAAAACTCCGCACTCGAGAGCCACGGACCAGAAAAAACCATCCTGGACCCCCGGTGCCTCTACACCAGCTCCGTTGAGCTGGAGAGAGTGGGGGAGGCACCCCCTAAGACCGGTTGGATGCGGCTGTCGGGAAGCACTTCAGCGCCAACAGCCGCTCCTCCTGTTCTACCAAGTCCCGCAGGTAGAAGGACGTAAAGGTATTATGAGAACGCCACCGTAAGGCAGCCATAATATCCCCTACTGACACGTTTTTTAACGCGCCCCAGGAGGCACAGAATGCCCTAGTCTCATGAGCCCTGAGAGAATGCAGACGGCTGAGCTCTTCATCCTTTCCGGCCACCTGGTAGGCTAAGGAAATCGTTTTCCTTATCCACCCCGAGATGGTGCTAGGAGACAAGGTCCCAGACTCAGTCTGCTTAAGGGGAAAAAACAGAGGTTTCCGCCCAGCTCGATGAGGTTCAGTCCTACTTAAATAGAACTGGAGCGCTCTCACGGGACAAAGGGCCCGATCTGGTTCGGACCTCGACATTGTCGCCTAAAGGGACTTAACCCAAAACCCCGTCAAAACAGTCGACGGGTCACGGGCTACTTGTGTCTTAGAAAAACATCCTTCCCATCAGAAGACCACCTGATGAGGGACCTATCTAAGGCGTGTATCTCCCTGCGCCTAGCACCTGTGGTCAGAGCTAACAGGAAGACCGTCTTGAAGGTCAAGATCTTAAGATCGATCGAGCCCATATCCTTAGGCTCGAACGGGGACTTGGTCAATCCCCTCAGCACCACGGAGAGGTCCCAGCGAGGCACCACATTGCGCTCTACTGGCCGATCAGTATAAAAACTGTTGACAAGCCCGCAGAGAAAGGGGTCTGTCCCCAGACTCTGCCCCCTGGTCTTAAGGGTAGCAGCAATGGCCGACTTGTACCCCTCGATGGTGCAAACCTTCAAGTGCCCTTCCTCAAACAGACTAAACAAGAAATCTGCGACCTGCTGGACCGTCGTCTCCCAGGGCGATAGTCGTTTAGCAGAGCACCAGACAGCAAACCTGTTCCAACGCGAGTCATAGATCTTCAAAGAAGACTTACGAAGTTTCCCGCGGGCAACCCGTTCAGCCACTCCCTTTGAGAAGCCTGCTGAAGCAACGCCAGAGGCGATAGTTTCCAGACGTGAAGCCTGAGAAACTGCGGGTTGTGGTGGAACTTGTTTGAGCCTGGTTGACGGAGCAGACGAGGAAGAAGAGGAAGAGCCCGCGTGGGCTCCAATCTCAACTCCAGGAGGTCCAAGGACCATTCCCTCTTGGGCCACCAAGGGCCCACAAGAAGGACTTCGCACTGCTCCTCCCGAATCTTGCGCAACACTTTCGGCAAGAGTGGAGTTGGAGGAAAGGCATACGCCCACATCCCCTGCCACGAAATTGACATGGCGTCTGTGGCCCACCCCAATTCGTCAGGGAATGGGGACACAAAGGTGTCGATCTTGTGATTGTCCCTGGTGGCGAAGCAATCGATGTGCGGTCGGCCCCAAAGGGCCCATCGCTTCCACCACCCTGGGATTCAGAGACCACTCGGTCTGAATCACTTGCGATCGGCGCGAAAGCAGGTCGGCCTTGACATTTAGGCAACCCGAAATGTGCCGACATTGGATCCTGACCCCGTACTGACAGCACCAAAGCAAGATCGACTTGGCCAGGGAGAACAGCCTTTTCGACCTGGTACCTCCCTGTTTGTTGATGTACGCAACCGCAGTACAGTTGTCGCACATCACCAGGACTTGCTTGTTCTCCACCTGTGACTTGAACTGCAGAAGGGCACGACGAATCGCCTCCAATTCAAGCCAATTGATGGCAAACTGCCTCCACAGAAGAGGCCATTCACCTGAGGCTGTCGCAGAGTCCAAATGGGCTCCCCAGCCCTGATGAGAGGCGTCGGTAAACAGAGTTACCTCGGCGCTGAACGGCACCAGGGACTGTCCCGGCATCACGTTTGCCCGACGAGACCACCAACTCAGAATTAGCCGATCGTGAGGCTGAATCGAGATACGTTGGGACAAGAGCCTGCTCTGTCGATCCCACTGATCCCGGAAACTGAGCTGGACAGGTCGACGATAAAGCCTCCCCAGGGGAACTTGAGAACCCATGGACGTTAGGGTCCCTACCAGACGCATCCATTGACGTGCCGATGGGGCCGACGCCCTCCTGAAGATTTTCAAGAGGGAGACAAGTCGCCTCCATCTGTCCTCTGACGGGAGACAGATGAAAGGGACCGTCAAAAATTGAATCCCCAGAAAAACAAACTCCCTCGCGGGTGTTAGACTGGACTTCGGGAGATTCACAATGAGACCTAACTTCGCACACAGATTCAACACGAACTGCGTGTTCTGAAGAAGTTGGCCGTGGTCCTGACACCGCAGGAGCCAATCGTCCAGATAGATGTGCAGCCGGATCCCTTGCCGGTGCACAAAAGCTGCTACCTCACTCATGACCCGAGTGAAGACGAGCGGTGCCGGCGCAAGGCTGAACGGGAGAGCACGGAACTGAAACACTCTTCCATTGACCATGAAATGCAAAAATTTCCGAGAGCACGGAGCTATGGAAATGTGAAAATAAGCGTCTTCCAGGTCTATCGAGGTTGCCCAATCGCCATGTCGCATCGCCGCCATGATGGTGGCGGGGGTCTCCATCTTGAAGTGCTGCACAACAAGATACTCATTGGGACGTGACAGGTCGATCACCGGTCTTTGACCGCCATCCTTTTTTGGTACCAAAAAGAGACGGCTGTAAAAGCCTGGAGACGCAACATCGAGCACTGGTTCGATGGCCTGTTTGTCTACCAGCTTTTGCACGGCCTCGTCCAAGAGTGCCCGGTCCGCTTCTACGCGAGGCGGAAATGAGAAGGGGACTCTCGAAAGTGGAGGACTGCCCTCGGCAAAGTCCAGTACGTAGCCGTGACGGACGACATTCCTGACAAAAGCATCGTCCGTCAATCGATCCCATTGGTCGGCAAACGACACTAGTCGCCCGCCTACCGACCCTCGCCAAGAAGGTGGAGAGGGATCAAAGACCGGTGGGCCCGCAGAGACGCTGGACAACCGGCACGCATCCCTAGGGACGAATCGCCGGTTACCGGTTGCCCTTAGCACCGGAAAAAAACCAACCTCGAAGACTGGCCTCCCTTCTTAGTCGGCTTCGGCCTCCGCCTCTGCGGCTTCTGCTGTGGCCTAGGGCCACGCCCAGCTGCGGCAGGCTGACGGGGAACCGTCCCTTTGGACAACCTCGCACCCCGCAGCAAAGCCTCATCCAGAGACTCTTGCCGCTTCTTCTTGGTCATCTGATCTGCCCTGTCAAGGAGTGGGACCAACCCCTGACTGAACAGCCCGGGACTAACAGGATCCAGGGGCAGGCGGTAAGCGGCCTTGCTTACCTCCGCCGGTAGGTTGGCCGCAGAGAGGAGCGCATTACGTCGCAGCAACTTAACATTTGCATCGAGCGTAATGGCCCCGCTAAGAATGTGACCCACGGCGCGGCCCCGAGACTGCTCGAGACCCAGCAGGGTCTCCACCAAACGCTTGGTGGAGGCTGGCGCTGAGGTGTCGTCACGCGCCTCCTCCAAAAGGCGCATGGCAGAACACCCCGAACAGTCCAGAAAGGAGCCCACAATAGTCATCACCTGTGCATCCTGCTCAAACCGCCAGAGGGATGAGAGAGGCAGGGTTACAAACTCAGACTCCTTGACGGCGCGGTCCCGTAAGGGAGCGTCCACCGTCGCAGGGGAGAAGTTATACACAGATCGACTCGTCCTGTACAACTCCAGTCTGGACTTCGGCTTTGCCAGCAACCTACCCGGGGCTAGGCCGTCCCCGGAGGATCCCGTTTCTGGCGCATCGCTAGACCCAGAGAGTTCTGTTGACAAGTCAACGAACTTCCCAGCCACGAAGGTGGAGAAAGGCACCTCTAACTTGGGTGCCGCCTCCACTCCGTCGACCGACATCGGCACTGCCTTTGGCTGTACCGATGTGGGGTGTGGGACAGCCTCCCCGGGAAGGGTATCCCGCATAAAAGCAATGTTTGCCCAAAACACGGACCCCGGCTAGTCTGTCTTAGAGGGAGACCGGTCTGCCTGGTCTACACCTCCTCGGTTGAAGCCGTACACTGGAGAGCTTTCGGCCGCTAGAAGTGGCAGAGACTCGGCTTCCTTCCGCTCAGCCGCAAGGCGGGAGAAACGAGCGCTCCCTTCCTCATGCTCGGAATCCTCACTTGGAAAATCTGAGCAATCAAGGTCAAGAATGCCTTCGGCCGTGGGACAATCCTCCAGATCGTCCCCTGACGCAAGGAGAAAATCCTTGAGGCGCTCCTCCTCAGTCCTTGCCTTGGCGTCCAGGAGAGGTCCCGATGCTGTGGGAGCCTCTGCGGCTGGTGCCGGAGTCCCAGAACTGTACTGAGACTGCAGTTCCTCCCACGCACGAAGAGTCTCCTCGGCAAGATGCCCGACAGAAGCTCCCCAGTGGGAGGAGGTGATACCGGCCTGCCGGCACGCACTAGGCGAATAGGCCTAGGGGCCGGGGGAGCGACACTTGCCGCAACCTCTTGCACCGGCCCAATTGTCTCCAAAGCCACTCCTTTAGCCTCTGCAGGGGAAGGCTCAAGCGCCGAAGCGCCCCGGCCCGCCGTCACATCGGCATAGGTCACAGCAGAGGAAACCTCCCAAACGGAAGAAACATCGACCGCCTGATCAATCTCCATTGGGGTGGGAGAAGATGGCCGAGCCTCCAACCCGGACCGATTGACCCCCCCGGTGGGACTAGGCACCCAGCCATCCGATCCGCGCACCACTGTACCACCGTCCGGAGTGGGAATTGCCAAGGGAGAGACCTGCCTCCCTCCGGCAGGCGAAACGCCCGAGTGACAGCTCTGGCAACGTACCTTCCCATCCGGTGACGGAGAGGAGGAGGAGAGGTGCAGATGACGCCTCTTCCTCTTCTTCCTTTTCCCTCCTGTGGCGGGAGCGCGAACGCTCGCGGCCAGGGGAGGGAGGTAGGGGAGAAACCGGCCGAGAAGCCGATCTCTCACCCCCCCCAAAAGTGACCGTAATGGCCGAGCCCTCACCACCGAGGACTATTTTCCGGTCTGTCACCTGGTCCCCAAGAAACCCAGAAACGCCCGCGGACACCACGGAGGACACAGTGGGGGCCATCGCCTTGACCGCACTAGCCACCTTAGGCTTAGGTGCAGTCAACTCGGGGGAAGACTCGGCCCCACTTTCACAAGGGGGGCCAGGCAACACCGAGTGGGCGGGGGAAGGAGGAGCGATCTCAGGTCCCCCGGAGGAAACCTTACGCTCCAACTTGTCCAGCCGTTCGCCGACCGCAGCGAACAGCGCATCCACTTTGCCCATAATCACTTGGGCGGTCACCTCCGCCTGCACAGCCGAAGTTTGACCCGGCGGGGCACAGGGAGGAAAGCCTGGAGGAGCAGTACCAACAGGTAGTGATGACAACGTCAGCCTATCTCCACCTGAAGAGACTACTGACTTCCCCCCCACCTTGGTATTCACTGCCTTAGTGACTACCCAGGTTCCGTCCTTTCGCCGAACAACCGACGAACGGCCGGCAGTAGGGCAGACAGGGCGGGAGGGACACTTGCCTACAGACCTGCTCACTGTAGCAGAAGGGGCTGTGGGGGGAACCCGCGAACGGGACCTCTCTACCACAGTCCACTTAACGTCCGTAGACGGCACCTTTACCATGGGGGCCTCGATTCGAGGACCATCCTCAATCGAGGATCAGGGGCCTCGATTCGAGGACCACATGAACAAGCTTGTTCATACTGGCATGCCCACCAATGGAAGCCTCGAATCGAGGACCAGCTGGCACACGACGTGGCAAGCTGCCAGGTGCCTGGATGGCTGCATCTGCAGCACGTGCAGCGAAGCCAGCCACCGATCCCTCGAGAAGCACACTGTCCTCTCGCTGACAACGTGACTCTGCCTGTCGCAGCCTTCGTCTGGCCGACCTCACGTCAGCCCGACGGACTTTCTGCCACTGATAGGGAGTCCATCGTCGATAAACGTCGCATGGACTCTCCTCAGTGCAGAACACACCGCTCCTACGCATGCAGGAACGGCATGCAGGATGGTCATCCCAAAATGCCATCCTGATTCCTGTGATGGTTGGCGTCCCAACGGACGTCCAAATCTGCATCCAAATTCATGGATGCACCTCAACTGCCCGTACCCTGAACGAACTAACCGGAGATAGGACCAGTTCCCGGGAACCTATCGACTATCTCAGGACGCACAAGAAACCACAAAAGTACCGAAAACGGTAAGAAAAAAGCGGGAGCTTCCAACAATACGCGTTCATCATAGGTGGACGCCAGAGTAGGAAACTGATTGCGCATGCTCGCTAGTACGCATTACTGACACTAGGGGTGCTGTGACACGCCACAGGGCACCTGGGACAGTCTTTGCAGCAGCATGGTACGGCACTGGACCCACGGAAATTTTTTTTGGGAGCTCTGGCAAAGCACCTAAAGTGCGTGGAGACCAGCTTAAGTGACCTATGGTGTTGTAATGTGTGCTTAATACTACTGTTTCAAATAGTAAGACATGCTGCATGTACCTTAATAATGGAAAATTAACTATTTAATCTGTCATTAGGCTGCAAAATAATCAGAAAACTACAGGAGAAAAACAAGTAATTATAGTTTATCCATATGTAAATTGGTTTTTCATACTGATGTGCCTTTGTTATACAATATTGGATTAACACGCCTTTTATTATATCCTATTATGGTCACATTTCTTGCTGTCTCTTTCAATTCACCATGTCATCTATAGTTAGTTTGTTTTGTATTATCATCTCATGATGGAAGGGAGGGAAACCATAAAAGCTGAAGACACAGTTGTCAAGAGCTTAATGAAGGTCATAAAGCTATTATTGGGTGAGGTTTCATTTACTGCCTTTCATTCACCCTCTTCCCCCTATTCAGTTAAAAAAAAAGACAAGTACACAGTGATCCAAAGGATCTATGTCCCCCGCCACAACATACAGAAGAAAGCAGTTAAGCTATACAATGTATACAGCATGTCTGGATGCACAAAAAATGATATGTTCTTGGGCCCTGTGACCTTGAAAATTGGTCGAGGTCAAAAGCAATCCATGGCACACATGCCCTTGGTATGATGAATCTCTGGTATAAATTTCATTATTCTATCTCTAAGGTTTCTAGATATATGCTGCCAGACACACGGAAATGGATATTTTCTTGGGCCCTGTTTTTAAGCTCCAAAACAATACACAGCCAACATGCCTGTGGAATGATGCATCTCTGGTATGAATTTCATTATTTTATCTCTGAGGGTTCTTGAGATATGCTCCTGGACGGATGGATGGATAGAACTGGCCCCTATCACAAAAAACAAAAAAAAACCCAGCCAACAAAAGTTTTACAGAGAAGCATTTATTTTTCACCTACATATAATGACAACAATATCTATCAACTTTCCTGTTTGACAGTCTCATGTACAGGTGGCTTTGTGTGCAACAAGCTCAGTCTAGACCAAGTGTCATACATTTGTGTTTACATAAGCTTCACCTTCCAATATATTATTTCTCCGGTTAATGCAGGAAGTGTGGCTACAGTTGCAAGAATTCTGAACATACAAGTACAGCTTGCTCTTCTTTCAGATTTCCATTTCATACATGTACTTTCTGTAGTGAGTAGCAAACCATGAAACCAAACACAAAACTGCAAAATGTTTTCGTTTAGGAGTAATTTGGATTTTGACATGGCAAGAAGTAAAGACTCAAATTTGCATCTATGTGTAGTTATGACAGATTCTATCAACTTTTTGTTTTACAGCCCCATGCAAAGCTGGTTCTGTGTGTGCAACAAATACATTCTTGACCAAATGAAGTACATTTGCATACAAATTACCACTCTTTCATGTTCTCATATGTACTTTCTGTTCAGAGTTCCCAACCATGAAGCCAGGTACAAAACTGGAGATTTTTTTTCCCTTCAGGGAATTTTGATATAGCAATAGTTAACATTTGATTCAAGTTGCTTATAATAATGAGTATTACTTGAGACAATATTACACAATACATGTTCCAGCAGATGATGGAGCACAAATACACTTCATCCATCAAAGGCACGTCCTTTGTAATTTTTATACACCTACCTGATCATACAATCATCCACTAATAAAACTTTTAAAAACACGTGTTGTGCAGCTTCTGAGTTTGGTCAAAATGCATTACATGTAAGTGTTGGAGCAAAAAAAAAAAAAAAAAAAAGAAAAAAAAAGGGAGGTGCGGAGGGGGCCCTTGAGACCCCTTCCACCACAGTAAAAATATAACCCTTAGTGACCTTAAAAATAGGAGTCAAGGTCCCTGAATGTCAAAATCAGCCAAGCTTCTAATAAGATGCTTCTACAGTACAGTTTCATAATGGTAACTCAATATGTCCAAAAGTTACTGTGTCTGCAAGTTTAAAACTTGGTGACCCCTGGTGACCTTGAAAATAGGTCAAGGTTGCTGAATATTGAAGTCGGCCATGCTTCCAATGAGATGCTCCTACACTGCAACTTTTATGACAGCAACTCAATTTGTTCAAGTTATTGTGTCCGCAATGGTACGGATGGATCCACAGACATGATGACAATACCCATCAATGTGCCAGGGTTTCAAAAAAAAAAAGAGCAAAGTATTTTCTGCTAGATTGATACAGGCATTCATTACAATACATGTATTTGCTTCATACTTTGTGTTTTTCAGGTTAACCCATCTGTATGGTGTGTCTTTGGTATGGCGAAAGGACTAGCAGTGTATCTTGCATCAAAAGCATAACTGCATGAACATGTACATTTTTCACAAAAGACTGGCGAAATATTACAGGTCAACCTGATTTTGAACAAACACAAAACTGTAGATACATGTACTTCAAAAACAATTCAAACTCAGCAGCGGTGCCCCCTGTCCTCATGCCTGTCTGAACATATCCAGTATGGCTACAGGCAACTACTCGTATGTAAAATAAAACCTAACCATTAGAAAATTGGAACTTGTTACTCACATTTAAGATATTTACAAGTTCTAACAAAAGTATTCCTACAACAATACCATCAACAGAGACGACATCAGAAGTGAATTGTGGTAGAAGTTGTAGATTCACAGCCAGTTCCCTGCCCCCCCCCCCCCCCCCTGCATATTTAATTTTTGTGCATATGTCAGCTGTCAAAACTTCCTTGCTTTGGCAAACTATACACCTGACCACTTCACATCATTCAAGTAGTCTATGCCAAGTGGAACTAGTTACAAGTAACAATGGTATTTAAGGGTTTAATTTTGTCCACTGCATCAAACATCAACTACTGCATTTTTTCTTTTTATATGAAGTACACAAAACACATAAAAACACTGAAGCAAAAATCTCCATGTCGATGTGATGGCAATCCATTTTAAATTGCTCTTACACCTCTTGCTTTTAACTGGCACTGGTCAAATGATGCACTTGAAAACAATGATCTGTGCAGAGAACACCAACAATGGAACTTAAACCTGTGTAATAATCATCCATTGTCATTTTTCTTGTGCCGGAAAGTTGGAAGACAGAAAATTTCTTATTAAAAGGCACATTGTTGAACACACATAGTGCATAGCATAAGCTTCAAGTTATTCCAATGTAAAAAGTATTGAGTAACATAAAGCCATAATAGAATCATATGGACATTCATTAAAATTACCCAGCCATATCACACTCTTCTCTGTTTTCATTCTCATTGTTGAATATCAAAACAAATCTTTGTGATATACATTTATTTTGGCTTGAAACATGATTTGTTATAAATAGATTACATACGTGTGTAGGTCATATTGATAAATCAATAAAATGGTTTTATTCATATCCCTGTTGTCTTGATATATTTTTTCCTTAATTTATTAACTTCCATTATTTTACAATGTCCTCTGATGACTAAGATTATTTGAACACCTTTTTTCTTCTTTGGTCAAAGATAAAACCATTTCTTTCATGAAGATAAGTAGCACTCAAGTCCGGTGTATTAGCCATTCTGCAGGTTGAAGAAGTGTTTTATCTGTTGTGGTACATGTTCACTTGTTTGCGGCTTACACCACAGACACCTTGGGTCTCCTGAAAACCATGAAGAAAATAGTTTAACATGACAGACCACATTCACTGATTTCTTTACACGTTTATATAATGTGGTTACAGCTCAAACCAAAGGACATCTGCCTTGGCAGGACACTCCCCATATCAATTATATTCTTTACACTTTTGGCCATACTGCAGGGCTGAAAACACAGTCAACTCCAGATGCTGGCAATTTCAACTGGCCAAAGACAGACTAGTGGGGTCCTCTGGTGAGCACATAATACATCATTTTGAAGGAAAACAATATTATTTTCAGCAGCTGCTTAAGGTGGAAGATCTGAAGCCAGCACCTTTTGATAACCTCTAATCACTTTTTAATATTTTTGGATAGTTTGATACTTAAACTTTATGGTCCCAAAAACTCAGATGTGTGAACAGTCCATGACCCCTGGAAACTAGGTGAGCCACTGACAAGGGTCACTCATAGGGAACAAGAAACCATTAGCCATGGAGAGAAGAATGTTCAGACTAATCACTACCATTGTTCTAACTACTTTGAAATTCTCTATTGATGTTAAAACTTATTAGCACAATCCACTTACTGGCCCTTAATATGGAAGGACGCATGGGAATCCACACCCAAACAAGCCAAGTGGGGTTAAATTTGATGTTCCCAAGTTCAAAAAAGTTGAGTTTTAAGCCACAGAGTATATACTTTTTTTGAAAGACAACATCACAGAGGTAAAGCTACAAGTTTTTTTTCATACAATAAAAACACAGGACACAAGAAGTGAGTCAGAAAGAATGCTATAAAATCTCACAAAACTTCTAATCCCGCAGAAAAAAAAGCTATGTATACAAATCTATGTATGTGTAGTAATCGGAAAATATATAAATTTCCTGTACTTGTGAAAAAATTTAATGGGTAACATTGATCCAAAGTTGCCAGTCTCACTGCACACTGGGTACCGATCTTCCACTTTAAATACACTTAATACTTACAACAAAAATTAAAGTGCACTGAAACTGAGGACAACTACAACCTACATATATGAAAAATATGTTATGGCTCTTACATATGTTACAAGGTGCAATTTTAAAGACTGTAGCTTACTTTGAGGATCCATGTCCCACAATTGCAATTCTGCATCGATCTTCTGTGTCTGTCCATTCACCCTCAAAGTCTTCAGGCTGGGGCTGTGGAGACCGCCGCTTTCTGTCGAAAAAAGGGACAAAAAAATTCATTATACATAATTTGCAATGACAGATTCCTATATTAACTTCCTTTCAGAATTGTAATTGAATATCACAAACTGTTCCATACAGAAACATTAACAACAATAATTACAGAATACATAATAGTGACAAGGCTTGTTACTAAAACTGAGTGGTTCAAAGGTCAAATTGTTTGGCTGTAACATACCTGTCACCTGGTGAAGTCTGTTTAAGTGTCTCCACATCACTGAAAATCACTGCTGAGCCACCCCCAGCTGTTGGAACAATGCTTCCCTGTCAGAAATCAAAACAAATGTCACACATCTCTTTTTCTTGAAACCTTTCATGCAAGTAAACGCACATAGACCTGCTTCATTTCAGCTAGCGACCATCCTCTTGCAACTAGCTCCAGCCACTTGCAAGCAAACCAATGTGATATCACTCCTTTGACTAAGTTAAGGTGAGTAAATGTGACATGATTCCCCTTTAATTCTCAAGTTCAGGACCAAGAACCTTCCTATGGCTTCATGCAATTGCAGACATTTCTAAAAAAAAAATATTCTATGTGAGAACAAACAAATAACTTGCCTTTGTTTCACAATTACATTTAATTTGGGAATTTTAAATACATGTTCATGAAAAGCATTGTACAGATGAACAAGAAATGCCAAACTACCTGTACAAGCACATGACAACTATCATTGACGAAGTTTGATGCATGAATACGCTGCTTGACATCACCTCACCCTAGTTACATGCATATGCACATCACTTGGGGTTTTTTATATGCACACCTCTGATGGTTGCATAGGAATTCTGTCAATAGCATGAATATGGTGATCCCTGTCAAGCACATTCACCTGTTCAGCACACTTTGCTTGGTAATTTTCATGTTATTTACAGCATTCATGAAAGACCATCTGTTTTGAGAGACTGTAATCTAGTGACCCCTTGGGGTGGTCTTTCAAAACAGGGACCTGTATGGTGTTATTAGCTTACATAAAGATTAAAGAGACACCCAATTCTGGTCATCCTGACTGTAACAATGAAATGGCAGTGCACATGTATCAAGCATCCTGTACCTTGATCAGCTTGGTGGCCATCTCTCCATCCGAGTCCATTGTCTGATGGGTCAGACAGTACTTGGAGGCTGTTTTAGTGTCTTTCTCATTCAGTTTGGTCACAGATCGCTTCTTTTTCATTTTAGGCTGATATAGAGTGCCTGTCCCAAGGAAAACACAATTTTATCATGATTTAGTACACAGGCAAGTGGGGGAATGGTTGCCTTTTCCATTGAAAGCAGGGCAGTGTGGAGGTAAAATTTTGAAATTCAGGGGTGACTTGGTGCATTATAATAGCAGTTGGATTAAATAAACCTTACTTGACCTGGGGAGTATTCTTGGACAGAAAGTTCCTGTTTTGCCTTTTTCAATCTTTGAAAACACTGAATTTGACAGATTCATAGCACCAAACTGCTGAATTCAGCCATTCCAGGAATTACAGTCTCTTTTAATTTATAATAACCACAAGTTAGCAACTATCAGGGTGACATTCTTCAAACCTTACAACACACTGCCATGAATGTATGCACTTCCAGTCATTTCCCCCCACTTAATAATGAATTAATTTTACATGTAAAAAAAAACCCACAAAAGCAGCAAAAAACAGGATAACGCTTTGTCCCAGGGTGCCAAGTCTTTGCATTCAATTTAGTAAGGAAAACAACTCATATCCAAAGTACATACATCTGTAGTATTATACTGTATTTGATGTTTAAATTTGTTGTTGCCAGAACAAAAAACTTTCAGAAAGCAAAAACCATTATAAACACCTACATTTAAAAGTATGGGGGGGGGGGGGGGGGGAGGGGAAGCAACTAGAGGTAACAATGTGAACAGTTCCTATTCATACATTTGCATTGGCACAATGTAACAAATGAAACCAAACAATGAATTTGGGGCAACTATATATGGCAACAAACATAAAGACCACAAATAACCTGTGGCAATGCCTTTCCCAAAAGAAAAATCATCACCGTTTCCATGAATTTAAAACAGCACACATGATGTTAATAACAAAACTTAAAGTAAAAGCCAACTGCCTCAGTTTTGAGTCATTTAACATATAATAACCAGGCTTCCAATAAATCTCAATACAGATTGGAAAAGATGAACTTAACTTATTAATTTCCTGCCAAACTGAAAATTATTGAATAACTTTTGACAAAATACCATGTAAAATTTATACCAAGCCTAAACATAACACACAAAGTTCTAACCTTTAGATTTTTCGCACCCAAAATCCATATAATAATAGGTGTATATATTTTCTGTGAATTGAAAACAATATCTGTCTTTCATACAAGGCATACATATAGTTACAGGTGCCATGCTTTCAAGTTGCTACCTCTCATGTACATCATTATTATTTTACACATGTACAAGTGCCTAGTGTTACACACAAAATAAATTACCTATAAAAAGGAGAGCTTTTGTGTGACAACACAACAGTGATGTGCTTTTTAAAAAAAAGCTACAATTTACTCTTATTTTCAGTCTGTGTAGCTGAATTTCAAACATTTTGCCTTCATCCTGGGTAAACTGGTTCAAGATACATTAACAAGACAAGCTCTGTTTCCATGTCGTGCGCAATGGGGCATACCAGATACACTACAATTCTGCATGGTGGCAGCATTTGCTTCCTGTATCACATTTATTTTAACCAAACAATGAAGCAGATTTTGCTTATCCCCTAGGAATCTCCAACTGCAAGAGGTGGATCTGGGGGATGGAGGAAGTTACCTGCAGTGCCACTTGCAGACAACATGTTTTATTGACTGACAATGTGCTACATGTTTATTCAAAAAAGTAGTTCATATAATACACTGTGCTGAGTTCCAATAAAATCACACAAAATACATATACATGAACTGAAAACTTACCTGGCTCAACAGAACCCACTGGTTTATGATCTAACCAGATATCAGCATTTGAGGATTTTGAACGTCGGTGACGTGGATTAACTACAGGTTTCTGTTAGGCAAGATGAAAACAAGATGGAAATTTGTGAACATTCAATCCGATATGAAATGGAAGTATCTGTACTGGAATATGTAAATGTAATATTTACCACCTATTCCCCTCTCCCTTCTTTTATGTTTGATGTACAGATACATGGTTCAGAACAGCATTCTGCAGAAAAGAAGGGAATCATCCCCACCCACCTTAAATCTCTTAAGATCCGATCCTTCATACAGCATCCAGGGCATTTGAGTTAACAACATGCAATTTAAAAAAAAAGAAAAAAAGAAGAATTCTGTTAATTCTGTTCATAGGAAGGAAATGATAATCTCCGCTTGTGTTATACCCATACCATAAGAGCATACTGATGCAGAAAAACACTGATTCTGATATTCTGGGAATTCAACACATGTAGATGCAATTTTGAGGCAGTTAAGCATCATCTGTGTGCTGAAAGTAAGGTGATAATCAAAGGTCAGTATAATGCTAAAACTAACTTACAGGTTTAATAGGCGGTGGTGAACGGGCACGTGGTCTTGGGGCAGGGCGTGGCGCAGTCCTTGGTGCCTTGGGCAGTGTCTGTGTCATGGCTCTGGTATGGACACTTTTGGGAGTATTCATCATTGCAGACGTACCAGAGGCAGTAAGGTCTGGTTCTGACTTGGCAGCAAAAATGCGGCCTGTGTTGGCCTGGTAGCGTGTGACAGGTGGTCTCTTTGGCAGAGTCTGTGAGCTGCCGCTTGAGGTACTCTCTGTGTCACTGTCTTTACAGTTCAGGATATTTTTCACCATGTCCAATTTCTGCTGCTTTTGTCTGATGGCAGCCTTTGACTGTTCATTTATTCTTTTCTTTTCCATTTCCTGTACGTAAAAACAAGTAAGACTGGAAACATTCTTATATAGTAGTACCTACCACTTATGATCATACTCATTTCAGCAAAAAATGGCCTTATTCTGCAGGTGATCTTAAAAAGCATGGTGTTTCACAGGAGACTGTCTGTATAGCGGTACCACTGTACAACTATTAGGAACATAGAGTAATGAGTACATGAATCATTTCATTAAATCTGGCCTCAATCAATCAGTCACAGCTGACTGCTAGCAAAGAGAGAATTTAGGGTAAATGTTTCATACAAGCACACCATAGAATTGTTGTCTTGTGATTTGAAGCTGCACTCTAAACATATTCCCAGAACTTTATGGCCACAATCATTGAAAAGAAAATGACACTTTTAAAACAGGTTTCTTTTTTTCTTTCTTGCTTTTAAATCGTAACTCAATAGAACACAACTATAAAAATATTTACACCTTGTTTTCCAACAAATTTGAGACAGCAAAAAACTTATAAGCATTATAAATTTTAATAAAAACTGCCTTACTATTTGCCTGTTGTACTGGTGCTCTGTCAAGACTAGCTTTGCCTTATAGTCTTGTCGCAAACGATCTTTCTCAGACTTCTCACGGTGGATTTTCCATTCCCTGTGTTCAATCTGCCAAGAAAATGACATAAGACTGTTGGAACATAATGTACATCTCTTACTATGCACATGTAATTTATCTGTGCATGTGGATAGAATAGACATGGAGGTATACATGGAAAGTGATTACAGACAATTAACAAAAACATCCACTACAGATTTCAAAAGTGGCTTTAATATAACACTGGATCTACTTAAAATGCACCCAATATTATTGAATCCATTATTGTTTGATAATTTGACATGACTGAAACAGACTTACCTCATTTTGAAGGTCTTTTCTGTCTTGTTCATACAAGGTGGCAGTACGCTGTAACATCACATTATTCTTCTCCAGACTTTTCAGTCGTCGCTCTGTCTTAGTCAGGTTGACATCCTTGGCCTCCAGTGTTGCCTCAAGCTCCAGCACCTGTTGTTTCAGTGCTGTGTTCTCTTGAACCACTTCAATTAATTTGGCTCGGAACTCGTCCTCTGCAGTATATGAAGCCAGAAATTTAACAATGACGTCTTTTTAAGTTAATTATATTGTGGTGCACAGTCATCATTGTTTGTGAATACAAAACCCCACATGGTGCATGAATCTTGTTATTGTCTCTAGCACAATTGTTCTCCAATAAAAGAAATTCAATTGAGTGCTTGTAGAATATCTTGGGAATTGGGTTTCTGGAAATCAGGCATCTCACCAACTGAGAATGCAGCAACTGCCACTTAAACAATTCTCAGCAGCAACACTCACACAATGCGTACCTTGTGGATTTGTCATGTATGCACTCAATACAAATGTACGTTTCATGGGCATTGACCATGTGTGTTCTTGGTGTGTTTGTTGCATGCAAAATCATATGGGCCACCAAAGAGTGTAACTTTGGACATGTGAACTTGGCACTACAGCCTGTCTTCTCTCCTAGACACACAACTTCCCGAAGGGACTGTTCCTATGGTGTTCCACAGGAAATATATTGGGGTATAAATGTATATGCTCTTGGTTATATAACAAACGAATACAACTTGCACCCTACATAAACTAAGTATATGTAGCACAACTGATTAGTTTCTTACAATAAATTGGAGAATGTAGTGTAGTATGTGTATCTTAAATGCTGTAGTTCTACAAGTTTTTGTGCTTGACTCTTTGTACTATTTGCATTGTTTTGGTGCAAATCAATTGGAAAATTGAGATGAAATTTATCGCTGGGGTGGAGAGTCCAAGTGTTGGCAGTAATTTGTGTACAAAGCTGGTATAAACAAGTGGCTTGTGTTTTTATTATCAAGTTTGTCTCACAGCGCCTGCCATCAATGTGCAGCGAAAACATCAAACATGCACAATACTATTTAATCATGTGCAGACAATGGCTGCTGGTCATGCTGTGATCACCGGTATGGTATATCATTACCTTGTCAACGTATGAAAGAATTGTCCCAGTTGTGGGCCAGAGATTTTTCTAGTGCTTACATGTACCAGGCCATATTAGTGCAAGCATTTCTGGTGATTCCTGGCTGCTACAGGTCTCAAGACATTCTTACTTCTGAAATTAAAAGATTTCTTGCTTTTCCTTTTCATGCTAAATTGTAACAAATAATTCACACATGCTATAGTTTTCAATGCCATCTAAGTATTTCAGTTGCTTCAGTAAGCTTTCTTCTGTATGTACCTAAATTTTATGGTATCTCGAAAGTTGATTTTAACATTGCACTTTGTGCTCAAAAGATGACTTGTCACCAGTGATTCAAGGCACAATGATGCTACAAATAATGAAAAAAGACAACACTCACGTTTTCTGGTAAAATCTGACAGCAGTGTAGTTCTCTTTACTTCCCTGTCTTTCAGGAACTGTTGCAGTGTAATGAGAGTGTTGCTATCTGAAGCGCCCAATACCTTTATAAGATAAAAAGAAAAACACAATTCAGCTATATGTATGAATGTATGAAACTGGCCAAGAAGGATAACAAGAAATGCCCTCCCCCCCCCACATCAGTGGTCTCTCAAAAGAGGGACTACCATATACACACAGACACGCACGCACGCACGCGCGCACACACACACACACATATATACATGTATATATTATATGAAGCTGAAGCATAAGATTACATGTTTTTTGGCCTGGTATGTCAAGATTGAAGCACACATCTGCACACAAGTTAACGGAACTGGAATCCATTCATACCTGCAACATTGGGAATTGTGGCCCTAGACTGTACACTAGTGCAGCTGGTATGGGTATGTCATTGAGATCACCTGCAATGAAAATACAACTATCATTGGTTAAGGGGCAAAACTTTTATGGCGTGTTTGTCAATTTCACCACAATATGGGAAAATCAAAGCTAACCCCTAATGTGTAGCATACTTAATGTAGTAGTCCTGTTATTTTTTTCAGGGTGTATAATGTTTCAACAACCATATATTTCTTACTTTGGTTAATTTGAATATATATGTTAGCATCATTAAAAACAAATGAAAAGAGGGCAAAGCCTCGTATTAATCCCTTATATGCTAGTATACCCCTTGTTTCTGGTCAGCATGTAAAAGATTATTTGGTCTGCCATTGTTCATGCACAAAGTAAATTGAATAATAAAATGTCCCTTATAAACACCAGCATTGAAAAATGGGTCATTGACACAAACCTCCCTCTTCCACCACCTTGGCCACAGCCTCCTTGTATTTCTTATTCATTCGCCTCCTGCCTGGAGTAAAGCCCATGTCAAAGCGCACCTGTTGGGGCCTGGCAACCCGCACCTCCTGGGTCATCTCAGCAAAGCGCATCACGTGCTGGTATGAAAAAAGAAGAAGCAAATTTCTGTCACACGTAATCAAGTCTTCTGAGCGGTTTTCAGGCAATAAATATACATTAGCTATCACATATTTATTGATCTGATTAATTGAAAAATGACATAATTTTCTTTTTTAAAATTAGTAATTGAGCCAGACTAATTGGAAACTATACAAATATCTATTTCGTATTAGCCACTGTTAAGTTCTGACAAAAGCGACGAACTTTTTCAGCAATAATGACTTGCTAAAAATTATTAGGTTGAACATTGTATGGGGAATTCATCAAAGGAGGACTGGTTACACACACCTGATCTGTTGTATCAGCATTCATACTTAGGCTTCACAACGAATTTTAGACATGATAAAAAATCTGGTAGTCTTTGTATATACTTACAACTGTTTCATCATATTCTTCTGATGATGGATTCACACACACTATCATGCGCACTTTGCCTTCTCCATCAAAATAATTTTTGAATAAATGTGTTAACCGTGAATCTCTGTATGGCACCATCTGAAATATGAACCAAACAAAATCGTTTATGTGCAAATATTAACATTTGTTGTTTTCTTTAGTATTAGAATAAGAAAACTTTCAGCATTCATTTTTCCATGAATGCAATCAATCAATCACGTGTGCACACGCAATCATACCAAGCTTCTAACACAGCACACACAGTAACAATCTTGGGACTAGTTTGGCTCGTGCTGTAGGCCTAAAAGCTCTGCCCTGTTGTTCCGACCCACCATCAAACTTAGTGAGTTCAAATTATTTGCGTCACAAGAATAATGAGATAAACCACTAAAGGATCAATATTAAGATAGCCCAAGTGTTTCTTTACTTTTTTCAAAAAGAATTGAAAATCCCTTCAATTGTATTCATAGACATTTGATTTCAACTTGATGATGGACATTTTTACTGGTCACTCATGCTAAGTCAATGAAAGGCCTGTCATCAAGTAGCAATCTTCAAACACCCACCGATGAACACAATTGAAGGGACGTTCAATTCCTAAGTGAAGTCTGTGACTAAGACAAAACTGATCTGCTGAGCGCTGTAGCTTTATGACATCAATAAGCAGATTAAGATTTGTCCTGTCAGACCTTCATGAGGTCTGTCTGAATCATGGATCAAAATGGTTTGAAAGCTTGTCACCACACCTGGTCATATTATTCTAAGCAATCAGACTAAACCAGTACTTTGTAAGTTATTCACTTGAATTCATAGCCATTAAAATGAAGGACATCGCTCTATCATATTCCTGGTTAAGTCATGTTTTGTAATTCACTGTGGTAATCTGGATTAGGGAAAGGTACATGTACTTCACTGCTGGCCCTAAATCTTATCAGCCAAGTACTGTAGCTTCAAGGCTGATGACATCTAACATTCAATATTTTTGTGTAAAAAGGAGGCAAACTATGCATCTTAATGTAATAGTTTCAAAAGAAGACTGCTTACCTTATTTGCGTTTGATTTCTGATTCTCCCTCAGAGCCTCAATGCATGTTCTCAGCACCATCAGGGACTGGTTGATGTTTCCTACAATGAAAGGGAAAGTTAACCCTTTCAGTGCCAATCATGTCTAAATGTGATCTACTTAAGTCACACTAGTTTGAATCATCATAAGGACCCCAGATTCATATTACTCGTAAAAAGATCTTTCATTCAAGTACCAGTATGCCTAAAGTTCCAGAGAGAATACTCCAGGTCAACAGCTTTTCTTGGCGTGCATTGGGCGCGATGCCCCCTAAGCGTGCTGAGAAAAGCTGTTGACTGGGTTCAAAATTTGGGACTTAAAGAGTTAAAAATGTCCTCGTGTTCCTTTCTGCTATTACTAGTTGAATGTCAACATTTTGATTCTGTTTTGGGAAATAAAAGCACATATGAATAATGTTACAAAGAGTTAAAAATGTCCTCATGTTCCTTTTTGCTATTACTAATTGAAGGGCAACATTTTGATTGTTTGGGGAAATAAAACCGCATATGAAAAAAATGTTACCTGCTTCTCTGAGCCTGTCCCCTGCATTACCCGTCCTTCCTGTCCTCTCGCTTCCAGCCAGATCGACCAGCGCTAACTGACTCACACAGATCTTGTCCTTATCCTGCAAATTTCAAACCCGTAAGACAGTGCTAACACATCTTGAGAAAATATACTTGTACCTTAAATTTCATACATGCCTGGAACGTTCAAGATACCAATGTATCATGCTGAAAGATATTTTCTATTGACGGCTAGAACTGAATGAGAAGCCAATTAACATGCAGCCACTATAGCAATGATAATACAGTCTGACATCAATTTAACAGACCTCTTGTTGGGGCAAAGAAAAAGTCTGGAATGTCAATCCTGCCCAGAAGGGATTTGTAACATTTTGTTAATCATATACACCTTGTCATAGGCTCAAATACATTGTACATATATTACAATGTATATGATGCACGGCTGCAGCTACCCATAGCCACATAGAGCTGTCTTTACTATATTCACATACTTGATCTCCTGATAACATGTCACAGTCCACATGTGAAAATCACAATCTTTTCACATGTTATTCATTTCAAAGCAGCATTCATAGTGATACATTAACCTGACAAAGTTCATTTGTAATGTTAAATGTGCTGTTTTGGGGGTGCAGGTGGGGTGAGGGGATGTCAAACAGTAGGATCATTAAATTGAAAAGTCCACTTAATACATGATCTCCAACTTTGTAACATTTAATTTGTATCTTATGAAATGATAATACAGTAGAGTGCCAAATAACAGTACTGTATGATATTTAGCTGATTGGAAAAGATACATCACAAGATTACAAAAACCGGAAACAGGCAAATCTGACGGGACTAAACCGTAGATGGAAGAGGCTTTTGTGGTTTTTCGACGTAAGACTAGTTTCGGTGATCTCTTCACCTCATCAGTTACGAAACCGACCGTTGAAAAAACTGCGTGCCTGTTTATATACGTTGGGTTGCTACGTAAAACATGTGCTATTGTTTACGTTGATTCAAAGAATTTTTCTTTGAAAATAGGTGTTTTCCTAATATGGAAACACCTAGATGTTTGATGACTGTGGGTCAATCAGTACTTATCTTAGGCTTGTTTAGAATTAGAACAACAGAATAGTTATTCCAATAGCCCTGGATAGGGACTATGGAAATAGTAAGGAACATTTCCCTTGTGATTAAATAGGCAGTTGTTTTCAAATTAACACTATATGTGTTAATTGAGTGGTACATAGCATGGGAAAATGAGCTCAGACAATGAAAATTTAGTATTAGACTGAGCAAGGGAGCTCACAGCCCACAGCATGCAATTTTAGTTTATACCGTGTGTAAAAACAATCCCCTCCCCTGCAGGAGGAAATAAACATACAGCTACCATCTGACAGGTCAAGCATTCAGTGCGGCTCATCCTGTTGCAACAGCAGTGATGTCAAGGAACCTAACGTCATCACTCATTGTTTGCACAAGGGAGAAAGAATGAGGGATATATGGAATGTTGTTAGGGTAACCATTTTCTGCATCATGATTAGCCAGATTCACTTTCCTTCCTCATTTTGATGTGGTGTTTCTTAGTGAACGCTTTTGGATACTTCAGGGCTCAAACATCCGTATCAGGATAACAATTATAGGGAAACATGTTCATGATTTATTCAACAAGAGGCCCATGGGCCAAATGCTCTGCTGACACTATGGCTATATTGCATCTCTTCATTTCAAAGTTGTGAGTCCTCAATTCGCTTCTGAACATGTAAAGCTGATGCGATTTTAATGTCCTGTTTATCCACCAGATAGCACTTTGCTCCACATGTAATCAGTCTATTTGTGTAATTCCTGTGATGGATATTGGCAACAATGAGCGAGTCCTTAACTTTATGTCCTCAGTGACCTTGGGACAGAAGAGCAAGGTCACCCACATTATGTAATACAAGAGGCCAATAGGCATGGAGCTTAGCTGACATTGCCATTCATGTCCAAGCTACACCCTTCCATTACAAAATCACCTCTTTCAACTTTACAGGCATGGTAACCTCACAAAAATATGTCAAGGTCACTGATATTATATATGATTCTAGCTTTGGACACTGTCTATATATCCTATAAATTTGGCATGTCTAACCCAATAACTTTTCCAAATATGGAATTTTACATCTTTAAACACATTTTGGCTCATAATTTCTGTCAAATTATAGGTGGCACCACTAGTATCACTAGCAACTCAGACTTTGGCCTCCCCAGAATCACACCTCATTTGGTGAAGATCCGCTAAAAATTAAAGAGGTTAGAGTGTTCACAAGATTTTCACATTTTGACCCCTATATTACATAATAATGTAAGTGGCACCACCAATATTGAACTCAGCCTAGATTTTCATACACCCTATAAATCATGAAAGTTATCAGGACTTATAGGGTAACTTGAAAACTGTGGACGATATCGCACTAAGGAGCAAAAGTTTACGGACAGACAGACAGACATGAGCGGTCGCATAAGCTCTGTGACCTTTGGTCAGCAGAGCTAAAAAAGGTAAGCTATCAAGACATGCAAAATAAATAAATAAACAATAAGAATGAAAAAAGGTACCTGCATCACTTCTTCACCGATAGGATCCAGTGGCGCCTGCACCAACCGGATATTGAATACACTATGACTCCTGCTGGACTCTGTATTTAGAGTTGTGTGTGCTACCTTCCTGCGTTTCTGTCCTGAAAGTACAATTACACTTGTAAATGGTTCATCTGTGGTAGAGAATAAAAAGGACCAGATGCTCTAGTGACGTAAGGACATTGGACACATTGTGGGTCATTCATCTGGATCTTGTGCCTGTCCTCATCCCAAGCCAGCAATGATACCCTCCCCACCCACCCCCCACCCCTAAAAAACCCTGAATCACAACCCCATTGATTCAAAACCAAAGTTAAGTCATTAAATCACTGCTTTTCATTACACAGAGTCAATTTCAAAGTAATTGTAATAAAAATCATTTAATGAACTTTCAACTCTTTTTTTTTTTATTTGCCTAACAAGTAAACAATGCTCTCCGGGACTTTTGCATTGCCAGTATATTGTACTTTCGATGTACTTTTGAAACTATAGCAGAAAATGTTAGTGACTCATTCCATCTTTTGCATTGCAAAAATCTTTTATGTAAACAGCATTTTACATGTGGGAGATTGTACTAATTAAGTCTGGGACCAAAACAAAGAACTTACAAATGGGTGACAAAAAATCTGACGTCTTGACACACTCAGAAGGCAGCAAGAAAATTGGCCAGTTGTATCCCCTCACTATGTGTACCTACCTCTCCATAAAACCTCATACGCTTCTTCTGTAGACTTGACCTCAATTTCCACTACATTGTGTACATACATCATATGATTCATGTCCTCTCGCAAGATCTTGGAATTCGGAGCTCTGCAGAGTAAGGATAGAACATGCATTGCCTAATTCTAGTGTGTAGAGTGGTTACGTCATGTTGCACTTTAAAGGAGGAGGGCTTGGTATACATTCAACTCATGGCTACCAGTGCCGCATGCGGTCTGATGATCTGATACAGTTGTAGAGCTATGACCAAAATTGAATGACATTTCAATGTAATTATGGAACTACAACGCCCATTCGTCAAAACCCTACATGTTTGAAGTCCAGTCCCGGGTGTTAATATAAAGTGAAAAAACCAAAACCAAAACTACATTCCATGTTCAGTTTTATATTTGACTTCGACAGGTCAGACCTAGTAACTGGTAATTTCTGGTCCAGCAAAGTTTGTTGATAAAGCCATACCCATCTGGCAGATACCTGTGTATGGGAGCTACTTGTACTGGTCTGTGATGCAAAGCTGCAACCTTATAGTCTACCACAAAGCTCCCAGCAAAGTACAATGTAATATCTTTACTTAAGACTGTTCCTAAAGCCAACAAAACATAGTCTCATATTGCAGGTAGTCTTGAAATACAGGTGAATTTATTAACAGAATTTAGTGTGATGAAAGGGTAGTCTTACAATGTAGTATATTTACTTAAGACTGTTCCTAAAGCCAACAAAACATAGTCTCATATTGCAGGTAGTCTTGAAATACAAGTGGATTTGTTAACAGACTTTAGTGTGATGAAAGGGTAGTCTTAAAATGATACATTGTCTCTTATATGAGGTGATTCTCAGAGCACATACCACAGTATTGCATCAGGTCAAATGATTTCAAATATCTCGTATCTTTCATTGAATAAGTAAAGCACACAAGATGATTTCATTCACCTGAGTAAGACATATCTTATTTATTTTCCAATAACAGGACACACAAGTGCATGGTGCTTCTTCTGTCTTATATTCATAAATTTGTGAAGACAAGTTTTTTTGGTTTTCTCTTGTAGTTCCTCAATGCATACTTCTCATTCGTTCTTACAGCTGTTTGGTATCTGTTCAACAGCCAATTTTCAATATGGACTGTGCCCACGTGTCCCACATAGGTTGCAACTGTCCATCTGTTTTCATTGACATTTAACAGACTGCTTTTATTCCCCTGTGGTTTTGTAACTATTGCTAAGGTATTGATGCTGGGCCATGTTGTAACACCAATCTGACCTCTGGTCCACATCAGTAAGCAGGTGATCATTACTAGCTGGAGAGTGTGCTCTTTAGATTGCAAGCTGTTTCTATAAGGGTGAATGTTTCATATTTCACAAGCCAATTTTCAATAGTCCTGATAATACTCCCCCCCCCCCCCCCCCCCCCCCCATTTGGGTTTCCCATTACCTGAACATACACTAGGAACTTTACAGCACTGGTTTTGAATTTGTGGTCACAGAAACAGGTTAGAGCTCCATGATAAAATATGAATAGTTCCAATGCTTACCTTAAATTGAAGGGACTTAAGGTGATACAGACTAATTGATTTTTGAATTACACATGGAACCTGCTGTAAGACTTACTTGAGTCCGGTGATGGGGTCACATGGCAGTTCCTCAAGCAGATCATAAATGTAATTGTTGTAGATCTCCACATAAGACACAAACACAGCATAAGTGTTGTCCTCTTCAATGCCCTCCACTTGAGATGGGTCACGCACACGTGGCATCTTGCTCATATCATATCTTTCACTGCAAAATGTGTATCACACCTATAAATTTATCACTTATTGTATATACCAGTCACCACCAGTTCCAATTAAGTCCAGTTAATATTTTTTCTTTATTTTTATATCAATATCCTGGCACAGATCGCCAGGCCACATTGACACCCCTGGGATCTAGATATCACAAGCAAACCAATTTATGTGATCAGTAGGAAATCCTACAGATTTCAAGTGGAAAGCTTGAAAATACACACACACACACACACACACACACACACACATATATATATATATATATATATATATATATATATATATATATATACACACACACACAATATATATATATATATATATATATATATATATATATATATATATATATATATATACACACACATACATACATATATACAGTAAAATGCATTTCACAGTCCAACATGCACTGATGCAAGTTTGTCCTTGGGGCAATAGCTGAGCAAACTTTATTTGTTCCCATTTTTCCAACCTGTTCATCTGTAGATTTATTTACACAGTACTTTTTAAAAGCGAAGTGCAGGGACCACTGGTATCATTAGCCAATTAGAAAAGTTTCATTCATTTGGCTAAAGAAATTAGTAAATGGCTAATTCATTTTGATAAGAATTATATTAGAGTTAGTCAAATTTTGGTCAAAAGCACCAAGTCAAGTCAATTAGCACCCATGGTGTTTTTGCTTATATTTATTTTTAGAGGGCTCTTTGTTAATCAATCTTTGTGTTGAATGGAAGTTTTACCCTCATGAAATAAAGCTTTATTTACTTACTTTACAAATTGGCAACAAATGTGGAATTCCTAATAAATCAATAATCTCCATGTGCGAGACTTTTGTAAACATTTGAGATCACTGACTTTCAGCATACATCCATTATTTTCTAAAATATAACAAGACTTAAGGAAATGCAGCAGACTTATAACAAAAGCCAAACAAAGCATATATAAACAAACATGTACAAAAGTGACACATGAATGCTAAAAATTATGAGCTCTTATATTTAGCTGTTACATTAGATCCTTTTATTTATCCTAGGTAATACATGATTAGAAGATACCCGCTAGTTCTCATCATGGCCCAGCCGTGAGTGTGAGTGTACTTTGTGAGCTTTGCTTTGGTGGTAATTTAATTCTTGCGACTAGCACTTCTTGTACCATAAGTGTGTTGCTGTGAGCGTGACCTAAAGTTACATAGATATGTGGCACCAAACCATTTAGACACTTGTACATTAGTACACTTCTTTCAAAGCCTACCACTTATAGAAAGGCATCCATTTTAATTTTTTAAAAAGCTCCTGGCTGGAAAAATCTAAAATGTTGCACTGGAGAATTATACATGCTGACTGCTTCTGTAATTTGGTAATACCTTTTGTATAAATTGAATTGGAAGGACTACTCCAAACAGTACAACAAAAGTCCATGTGTGGTAGGACCAACGCATTACAAAGTTGACCTGCGACATCTTTTGGAATCAAATGCCTAATTCTTTCAACAACACCTATCCTTTAAGATAACTTCTTGCATACTTGTTAGATAACTGCCCTGCCAGACATATGCAAAGTAGTGAAAACAGTAAAAATTTATTCTTGTATTTCAGTTTAACTGTCTTACAAATTAACATTTCCTGCAATGTTCACTGTTAGTCATTATATGAAATAAGTTTACGTACAGGCTTCTCCAGTTAGATTTATTTAGTGGGGTGGAACAGTGGAACATTCCTCAATATACGAGAACCATACACAGTAAAAAAATAAAAAAAAATATTCACATAGGTGATGTTTACAATCAGTACCAAACATGGTGCATTTTTTCTTTTTCTTTTCAAAGAAAGACTAATTTCTTCTTTTTTTTGGAGTAATATGCATAGTGATTTAGTAAAATATCTTCTCTGTCTACATACATTAATTCATAACAGATGCTACCAAATTTGCATGTCAGCCATCTTACATTTATAAGAAACCACTGCCTATGAAATTTGATTTCAATCAAATGACAATTTTTATTCTCATGTCTGGAGATGCCAAACAATTAAATAATACTGCCTTTATTATGGTGTGCAGATTTTTTGACCTGATTACTGGAATACTTGATATATAAAACCCCTTGGCCAGTCTCTTATGGTTGTGAAGCACACACACAGAGTATGTCTCATGAAGTGTTAGTTTTGTAAATGAGGACAAGGTTGCCAGGGAGTGAAATCATCCAAAGGTCCTGTAAGATACTTCAGATAAATGAGTCAAGTAGCAAAGGAATTTGACTCAAGTCCCTCAAAACATGTGTCATGAAGTGAATATGTCAGATAATTGTGTGATGCTACAATCAAGTTTCAGTGTACAAGGTAGTTTTGTTATTCACGGCACATGCCTGTGTGCTCCACCTGGAGGGCACACATTTAACCAACCTATACAAAATTGAACATGTCTGGATAGTAAATGCAGTAGTCACACCTGTAAAACAACATACTGCCCTATGGCAAAGGCCTGCACCATCTCAGCACATAAGTCACAATTTTGACAAGAGCCTTGAGCAAGTTTGGCATCTCTGCAATTCTCAAACCCCAACACTCTCATTGGCTAATCCCTGGGCTATTTTTGGAGATTGTACATTGTTGCTGTGATTGGTTATTTGGATTTTAATAGGCAGGTGGTCTTTCAATAAAGTGGTCTCTAAAGAGACTACTGTATTATACAGCCTAAACTAATAATTTTGATTAATATTTGTGGGTCAGGTTGGATTGAAAGATTCTATGTTCAGGTGATTCTGATTTAGTATGTTGAAGCTATAAACAGTGTCTGTCTATGCAGGCAAACAATCACATAGCACACATTGCCAGAGCATCATTAAGAACATTAGATTTTTCAGCTACAATCTGGGAAGCTGAAAGGGATGCAAAATAAAGGCTGGCATGAAAAATAATTGAGAACAGCAAATGGGAAACAGCAGTCAACACACAAACAGAAGCAATTTTGCCATGCATGCTCCACTAACCTGTCTGCTGTCTCTTTCCTGTAAAGTGACATTAGAATTTAGAAATCATATGACATTGTGCAGGTGAATTTCAGATCTCTGCTTCTGAACAGATCATTTACAAAGAAAAGGAAAAAGTTTTTTGTTGGATGTAGATTATGATCATGCATAACCCTTTCTGTACTAAGTTTGAGACTCAAGTCATCAGCCTTACAATGTATGCTGTTGACCTAGACCATTCTCATTTTCTGTGGACATTTAAGTCTACTGGCACATTTACTTGACCTCAAGGTGTTTTTCACAAGCAATTTGAATTGAAAAAAAAAAATATCAAAGCTGTAAAGTTTCACCTATGTATATCAGTTACAAAAATAAACAAATGCATGGAAAACCTCAAAATGCAGTAAACTGCCTTTGAGGTGGAGGCATAAAAATACAGTCACTGTTGTCAATTTATGTTGCCTTTCTGAGATTTGATGAACATCAATACTTTAGGCATTATTTTGCAAGTTTTTACATTTTTTCAACATTTCTCAAAAATGCACACATGCATCAGCTTGCAGTTTGAGTACTCACTGTATTTTTGGAGTTCCTGGTGTTCGGGGTGTGCCTGCCAACTTTGGCATTAAATCTCGACGTTGTCTTTCCAACATTGCTCCTGCTTCAGTCTGTACATCAAATCCATTCATTTTATCTGGCTTGAATACCTATACATAAAACAGTCAATGTGTAGCAATAATCTAACAAAACTCAATAAACTGATTCAATGTGACAATTTTGAGAAATCACTTATGTGTGACTTCCCAAAACTGAGGCAGGAGCTGGTGAACCAACTCCACAAAGTTCCTTGTGAAACCACAAAAGGACCCAATCCAATACTTTTCCCCAAATGCAGTACAGGTCATTCATTTGAAACTCATTAATTATTACACAGAAGACACCCCCCAATAAAAAGGTGGAGTGGTAGGCCAATCAGATGTAAGAACAATGTCATGTGACCACCCTTGTATCATGTGATACATGCCCCACCTTGTTTTCATATTCAGTGAACGATCCAATGCAGTTTTCACAGTTACCCTGTTTGCAGTACAATAAAGCATAGGGCAGTTGAATTCAACCACATTTGGTGCATTTTGATGTGGGACTATCAAATGAAACATATATCATAAATGTATTAAAACATGACCTAGTTTGACAGAATTGTTTCAGCAGATAGAAGCCCTCGGGTCCAACTGGGTCCTTGGTCTTCTATCTCCTGATACAATCTGCTTTGCCAAGTTTCACCTTGTTTTTAATCTTTCAATACAGTATAAGCAAACTGCTTCAAAGAAACACTATTCATTTAAACTTACATATTTCTTGGACTGTAGATCTCCAATGCTATTGAAAATGACATCCAGACAGCGAGGCAAGATCCCCTGATCTTGTGGTACCCCAGTCATGGTATGGGTCTTCCCAGAAGATGTAATGCCATACGCAAACAGCAATGCTAAAAAAGTCAAGTGCAGTGTCAAAACAAGAGTGCAAATAGCCCTCTGTCAGCTGACCCTGAGACATTCATCCAAAAATTACTCCTGTCCTGAGGGGAAGATGAGCTTTGGTCAACATTGAGCTGACAGTAATAAATGACCCAGATACACAAGCCGGTGAACTTGTTTTCCTTTGATCCATCCAAGGTACATCACCAAGTTTGAAGATCTTGATTCTGGTATGCTTTTAGAGAACAAAATACAAACATGCTCCCACCTACAGAACAACTTTGATGGAGATAGAGCAAAGCTATACTTGTTAAGTTGAAAGAGAATCCATAATTATAAAACTGCCTCACAAGGTACTGTGGGTACACTCTCCACACACACACACACACCTGTCAAATCCAAGTTCTCATAAATAAGTGATATTTCACCCTTATACTGGACCAAACTATTTCTTTCCACAGTTAATAAATGCTCTGCCTGGTCTTTGATGATATTTTCATTCATTCTGAATATTGTGACCTATACTGGTCTGTGGTTCCAAATGTGCATGATCGCAAACCATATTGTCTGGTGACCACTCATGATACATGCCCTTTTTAGTGTAAAACAAATAAAGCTGGGAGCCCAATTACCCCCATTGTTTTGAGTTTTCTTGTAATGAAGACATACAGCAAAAGCAGGTGAGATGTTATATACCATGTCAATATCAACATGTTGTAATGATCTGGATTTGTCTGAAAGTGGGGGCACTTATCGCAAAATAGTACATGCTTGACGCAGGGCCTTTGGCCAATTAAAGAGGAGTTCTATCTACCGAATAATAATAAGCCTACATTATAAATAAAAATACGGATCATCATTCAAATCACATTTTCATATCCATATAAAAAAATATTAAGACATGTTTTTTCCTCAAAATGTCAAAAATTGCCAAGAATTGTGTCAAAACAACAATTGTGCTAAAATGTGTGAACTTCAATTTTAATAATAATTGCAACACAGAACTGAGATTTCTCTTTTGGAATGAAGGGGGGTGTTTCATGAATATTTATATAAGAAACGAATAGAATATATGATAAAAAATTGTATAAGCCATTTTCACACACATAGTACATGTACATCATCATAATATAGTTCTTTATATAAATACTTCATACCAAGTATATTTTGAATTCTTTGACATCTGTTATATTCATCTTACAGGCATAGATATACACAGTGAAAATCCAAACTATGTCCAATATATTGTTCATGTTTAAATAATTAACTCAGTAATAAATATTCATAGCCACATTGCATTACTAGCCCCCTGTGAGTGGTCCCTGATATACACATTTCAACCATACATTTTGGTCACCAGATTAAATATGTGTACACGTCAGTTGTTCCCAATTAACCTTGCTTACAGATTTGTTACCTCCGTCTTTGGCTCATGCCCTTTCATTAAAACCTATTTACCTTATATTTTCATGAATCTTCATATGAGCCTTCTGTGGACAGAGGTTTGACAATAGTGGTCTTGATAGAAATCTCATTTGCTAAGCTTACCATTCTTGCCATTAAGCAGGTCATCCACCAGAGGCATGGCAACATAATCAAACATGGCCTTCTGTGAAGTGTAGTGGTCAAACAAGTGCTGGAAAGTGTACTGGGTCTGAAACAGGAAACTTACTCTGTAACCTCCAAATAAACGAGCACATAAATCATAACCTGCACCTGTACACTAATCAGCAATATGTCACAGACCATTGGCCTCCTAGTGACGATTTTACATACTACATGTATTGGTAATTGAATAAGCTTGGTTCTGAAAATGTTTAGTTTTATCGGCTTGTATAATTTCAAAATTAGGTTATTGCAGGCCAACTGCGTGCCCACACAAATAATGTGATGCTGGTATCTAGAGGTTCTGGTATCACGTACAGCATGCTTAACAGTATAGGAAAACCCTGGTGTCAAGGACAAGTAATGAAACTGAGCTCCATGAGATTTTAACTATCACTTGTTCTCCTACATTGAAGCAAAACTGACGGGTGGACAAACTTGGGATAAAAAAAAAAACAAAAAAAGAAAAAAAACAAAACAAAAACAACCCCTCTGTACTGTTTTTAAGGTTAGATACCATACTGCTGAGGGAGAAAGCATTCCTTCTCAAGTTAGACATTTTTAGAAATTCAAATTTTCAACAGTGCACATGCATTCTGGAGAAGTTTGTGGTCAATATACTACTTCCAAAAATTGTAAATATTTTAAAACAAAAATACAGGTTTGTGCAGGTTTCATGTTTACAGCTTTTACTGGTTCATTTTTTTCCAATATAAGTTTTATTGACTCACGTGGGTGGCCTGTAAGATCAGAAAATCACAAAAGTGGGATGGAAATACAACCAACTTAGTGCCACCTTTTTCAAGAGCCATATGACTCACTTTTTCAACTAAGTTCAGGAAACTTTCAGTTTGAGATGAAAATCGAATTTGCACCCCAATTTAAAATAACAACTCATTTCCAACATCTCGGATAAAAACTACTTATACACTTTGTACATACCCTACAGATTAACAGTGAGACACACAAGATCACAAAATCTTTTTTTTTTTTCATTCCAGATGCCTTTCAGGTAATTAGATAAAATTCATGGAAGGTTAAAAGGATTATAAATATACAATGTACAGTACAGAAGACATTCATGAAAAACGTCTCCATTTCGCATAGGAAACAGTTCAAACTGTTACAGCTTTAACTTTAACATAACATATTATTTGATGAAAATGGTGCAAAAATTTCAAACCTCTTTGTATTCTCCATTTCTGACTGCAACTGATTTCTGTCAAAATAAAATAACAACGCGCAGATATTTTATTAGTTACCATAACAAAGCATAACATTAAAAATGTATTTCCAGCTCCAAATGTTTTCAAGACATGTTGCAGGGTCATGCCAATCTCACAGGACACAAAGTGATTATAAATATATAATTGTTTTTTGACCATGGAACAGTTGGGTCTCAAAGTTCAAACCAGCAACCTTCGGCACCAAGCATCTAGCCCCCCCCCCCCCCCCCCCCCCCAACCCTGGAAACTCCAATAACGAAAACATATAAAAGACAACAGCCATTCAAATTACCCAAACATGCACATGGCTGTGGAAATCAAGTTAACTTGTGCCTTGAAACTTATTAATTGACATACAGCTTCAATATTCTTCTAAGTTTTAAACCATATCTTTGATGAAACTGGGCAAACATGTAGCACTTACGCCTCCGACTTCCTGTTTTTTTTAAAAAGAAATCAAATGGTGTCCAATGTAACAAAACCAAGACCTACCTCTGGAGGTGACAATTGGATAACTGTGGTGCTGATCACTTTACAACACCCTTCATCATCACTCCTGCTATTTGGACGCAGGCGACAATAGACCTGAAACACATGCATACTCAAACTGTTCAACCGAGGTTGCAGTGATATAAGAAAGGCATTCATGATGCATCAGAAAAAAAAAAAAAATTGCATGACAGAATTCTTACTTGCACATACATGTACTACTACAAATAAAGCAGATGTAAAGTTGATATCAAATATCAGGAACTTATGTTTATAATTACTGCTTGTATATATATAGATATTGTAGTGGGTAAAAGACCATCATGTATTCAGAACACGACGTTGTTGTTATCTGCATCACAAAATGAACTGGATAAATGTTTAGCCTAACGCAGCTTTCATTCCACCTTTTACACCAGGTATGCCTACAATACTGTACATTTACAACTGGTTATGGTTGCCAGTAGCTAAACGCTACTAAAAATTCCCTGAAATTCTACATTTTTGTGCAGAAATTTCAAGTCTTTGTAGATCTTTTCTACAAAAATTGGAATTTTGGCTATTAATTCTACAATCATAATGATAACATAATGACTGTGTCCATTTCACTGAATTGCTATGACAACGAGCTTCTCACACTTATTATTTCTTTATTTGAAATACATGTATTTCCATACTCAACTGAAATCAATACAAATTTTTAAAAATCGGGTCTTTATTATATATTTTTGAACACAAACATACCTATTCTGTCCACTTTCTGTGCAATATTTTTGTCATTGGAATCCATACACATAATGCACATTTGTAAAACAAGTTGTAGTAATTTTTTCCACACAACACTGCACTCAACAGTCAACAAGCTGCAAAAATTACACTCTTAAAACTATCTTGAAAGGTGGGTGAGAACATCGGTATCACATGACTTGTAACACCATTATCCCAAATAGATAACCCTGTCTTAATTTTCTGTTGCCCCAGGATAAAATTTGCTATTTTGACAAACTTTATATCTAATTAAGCAATACTAAACAAATAAATCATCCTGTAAGAAATTGAGGAAGGTGGCATTGAAATGATAGAAAAAGATTGCAAAGTCATGATGCACCTTTCTATACATTCATATGTGAAATAAAAAGAACTTGAACCATTCACCATGTACCACTGTTATGCCAACTGGCAACGTAAGTTATGCAAACACAGAACTTGAGAATCTGCCCACGGGCTCGTTGGTCACTGTTCAGGATTTCATTGAAAACAACCACCTGCGCACAATGCCAAGTTAACAACTGAAAGTTCAATCATTGTACTGGAATCAAACAGCAATGATGCTGTTTGATTCTAGTGGTGATTCTATCATGATGCTGATGGCAAAATGATAGGATTAGCTGCGACTATGGTAACAGATGATCTGAGCCACGATTGTACTGCTGGCTGGAGAATCTGCAAAGCATTGATGCCATTTCAACAAAATTTAATGCATCACGTTGGCTGGAGTGATGGCTGTTCTAGCCAAAACTTGCTCAAGGAGCCCTGCTTGGACATCTTCCAATGCAGAAAATGATTTTGATTGTCCATATGCAGGGCCAGAATTTTGCAAAATCTTGCGAGAACCTATTTGGATATGTGTCAATTAGTTTTCTTTTTAAAGAAAGACAAGTTCAGGAGAATCTTTAGAATGGATTCTTGGCCCTGATATGACTACTGTTTCTACAGACTATGACATGCAAAAGGCCCCTTCAATGTACAGGAGGTGCAGTCTTGAAGTCTTGGATACAAAAAACAGGTGTCTCATGGTGCTCCTGCTCTTCAAATCCCAATCAGTCTTGCACTAACAGAAAATATGTGTCCAAGCAAGTAGTGCTGCATATATCACCTACAGAAATTAGTGCTACAAAGGAAATTTTGCAAGGCAAGGGCAATGCAAAAACATTATCATGAACCTGTGTGTGATGACTTGCATTCTGTTAGTAACACTAACACACACTGCACATGCCCCAACACAGCTGCTTCTAAACAAGTTGTCCCACCCTAAATTTTGATCAGTGTTCCACCATAGCAGTCACAGGCAAGGTTACCAAAGTTCTAATTTGCAATGAGGTCCACCAACCTATCAAGTTGACTGTGACACAGCCTACAGAAAAAATGATGCACAGAAGGAGTTATGTGAAGATGTAGTGGAATCTTTTCATGGTTCATACACTTATCTGGCCACAAATTTTCAGACTTTTCTACACTGATTTGTCCAAAATTCCAAACTAACTTTAAGTTACATCAGGGCCAACATGTAACAAAAATAACAGGTATCATTGAACTGAACTGAACTTCCTCATTTCTGTTGCAAATGAATTAAAATACCCAAGTCTGAGCACAAAATGCGATTTTCCAAACTTTTCAAGACACAAGTGTGAAATTCAAGACTTTTCAAGGCCTTGAACGACATGACCTCACCTGTAATTCAAAACCTTTCCAAACTTTTCAAGGCTTGTACAAACCCTGCTTTGGAAACAGAAACAACTTCCATGGGATCTGTGAAACCCATAAAGAATCTCTGGCAAGAAATTGAGCCTTGATTGACTGATGTGAGGAACTAGGTGTTCCAGAGCACCTACATGATGAAGCTGCAAGCCGAGTCATATATGCTGTGAAAGACCTAGTGAGTCATATTTGTCAATACGGACACAGGTATGAGATCTAGGGCCAGTACTTTTCCGCGATCGCGGAAAACGGACGGAATTCACGGAATCTATGATCTCAAACGGAATTTATGATTTGAAACGGAAATCGGCAAATGCCACGGAAATTATGCGGAATTTGTGAATTTTGCCTCTCAAATAATTCAAAATCACCACATATGTCATCGCATAAAGCAAAACACATGGACTTGGATCCAAATTTGACGAGTCGGCGGCGTTATCGATACCACATGGAGCAAATTTAACGACAGGCCGGACACCTGCGCGCTATAGAACCCATTGCTACCATATCCATTCATTTGCATGGCATATAGATATAACGCGCAACAGAGGTACAATGATAATAGCGCCGTCTGTAGGTGGAGGCTGTCAACGTACATAGTAAACAATATGGAGTCACTTTGCCGTTCGTCGATGGATCAACATTTTCCAGAGGCGATAAGATCAACTGTTTTTCCTTTTTTTATTGACCAGTGCTAAAATCGTGCCCTAGAATTAGTGAAACGGAAATGAAACGGAATTTGTAGTTTCCCAAAACGGAAAAACACTCATTTTGAAACGGAAAAATACAGGCCCTAGAGATCAGAGACTATTTATTCTATGATTTTGACCAAATACCAGCACATTTGTGCAATGGTAAGTTACAAAACAGCCTATTAAACTGCTCTGCATAGCAACATTGCTGAGATGGAAACAGGAAAAACATTCATGGGATCTGAGGAGCCCATTAAGGAATTTCCCAAAACAGAAAGAACATCAGTGGGGGCAGAGGTACCCAATTAGGCTCTGACAAAGTTCATGGACACTTAGATCAACTATGAAACTGATCACGAGAATTTGTGACACCGTCCTTGGGTACTAATACAAAGCTCATGGGTAGTGTGGAACCAGCTGGAGTTGACATGGATTAGGACTTATTCCAGTTCCTTCAGAATGCAACACACCAAAAACAAAAAAACAAAACAAAACAAAAAACAAAAAATCCCCTCACAGTGTGTATCAGAAACTGGATGACCAGGATTTTCAATGTTCAAAATGGCCTGGAAGATGCCTCAACATGGCACTGACATGCCTAACATGGACTGTATATTTTACTTCCTTGGGAGTGTTCCAGACTTTCTGGCAGCAGAAAGCCAGTCTGGTAATAAGTCAGAAACATGCATGGACAGTGTAGTACTGAAACAAAAGCTTCCAACAAAATGTGTGTCCGTTTTTCTTTTTCTTTCGGGTTAAATCCATGCAGTTGGTGAAAATGAGTCATAAACTTTGAGCAACCACTTGTACATTTAAATCAAGTACTCACACACACACACACACACACACACACACACTCATACTGACGCACAGACAATACATTCTGTCAAAAGGTTCCTACTCACTGAACACATTATGTCCAAAAAAAAAACAAAAAAAACAAAAAAACAAAAAAAAAAAAAAAAGGATGAAAATAGTTATACTACAGTAAGTTATGCCAAATTAGTGTTACCTACAAAATTTCATGTCAGAAATGTATTACCTACTAGACACATTTTGTGAAAATGTTGTTACTGACTTGACACATTGCATCAAAATTACGTAATGCACTACACACAGTATGTTAAAATAGTAATGAACCAGAAGGTAGCATATTGAGTAAATTTTATGTCAAGTTTATGTCACTTCCAAAACTTCCAAGTCAAAAGTGTGTTATCTATGGGACATATTATGTTATATTGCTGGCCCAACTTAAAATCCAGGAGATAATATGAAGTATAGAAGGAAAATATTGATGAAGTTCGGCGAAGTGGTTAAAAAAAAGTCAAAACATCTACAGTTTTTCAAGAATTTTCAGCATAAAGCAACACTGTTACGTCAAACCATTGAATGCATTATATCAAAAATATGTCACAAACATAAAGTTACTTTGAATTATTGATTGATTGAAGGCACTTTTTGCCTTGCCACTAAGGAGTATGTCCCCATCCAAGAAAATTTTGAAATACATGCATAGACTGCATGTCGTGGCATTTCATGGGCCCCTCTTCTAATATACAATGCTGACAAAAAGGTACTTTAAATAGCACTACTTTCCTCCAACAACACTGTACACAACCAACACAATTACACAAGTCACCTTCACAGACACTGTGAGTTAATACTTTCATGTTTTTAGATTAGACTCGAAGACTCTAAGTTCAGGTCCCTGCATTCTGTGAAAATAAACTTACTAATAATAGCCCTTACTTTTGAAGCCAAAACAAAATTGTTCAAATTTAAGAATGTCAAGTATTCTTCCATTACTGCTCATATTACTAATATTATGAAAAGTGTAGATCATTGTACTTGTAGTTAAGTAGTCTTTCTGTATTCTATTTAGTCTCAAACTCAGATTCTGTCTATTTGACTTTGTGTGGGAACCCAGCATTCTGCACATGAAAGGGGACTCATAGTATTAGAAATGTATAAAGAAAAGCTTGCTGAGTAAGGAGGTTGTTAGTAAGGTAAAAGCAGGTTAAGTTAGCATCAGGGACCACTGGTGCCATTATACAATGCTATGGTTAATTTATCTTAACATGAATTTAATAAGAGTCAGGCTGATTTTGCAGTGACTATTGTGTTTTATTTGAATATTTCCTGACCTGGCTACACATTTTGAAAGTCAGGGCTAGATCTGTCCCTCAGTTATATGTACATGTATATTTAACCTTGGTTGGCCTGGAAAAGTTACAGGCTAAGCCAGAAACTTGCCAGGAAGAGCAACATAACTATTAATTTAATTAGAAGTTTAGAGTTATTGGAAGCTTGTTTTGTTCTGGGGTGTTGTGTGGCAAAAAGCTGTAAGTAAGCCTGTATTTGAAATAATCTCTGGAACTTGGAAGTGGAATTGTGCAGGAAAGTGTATGGATGACTTTGTTTTGGGAAAGACAGGCCTTGGCCTGGGTGAGGTGTACCCTATAGCAACATGGTTATGAACCATCTAAGACTTGCATTTCAACATTGGTGATAACATAGAGCTATTATACAGATGATACCTGTGCTCTTTATTAACAAGGAGGCTACATAGTAGCCTCCTTGGTGATAATAACAATGATATACAAGTCACAAGATAGTATCCTGTATATCATTGATATTATCATTATTTATATCAACAATGTTGAAATGCAAGTCGGTTTAGATTGGTTCCCTGGACAACGACTTATAATAATATTTTGTGTTCCTCATAAACTCCTCGTCAACTTTGCCTAAGCTCGCAAAATGGGTAATTCCTCCAAGGCCTGAGCAATTCTGACTCAGAGCTCATTGACGGTTTTAGTGTTATAAATAGCCATCCACCACGTAACATTTGGTTTTAACTGTAGGCCTGGGCATGCTGTAAACTCACCTCGACAGGATCTGTTGGTTTATTTGCCTTCTTTCTCGGCGTTTTAGCTCTTCTGCAAAGAATGCAAAATTGTGGTAATGAAATATACGACTTAGCACACCTGGCAAGCAATTATGGTGAGTAATTCACATCCTCCACCATGTCAACATACCGTAACATCGCTCAGTTTTTCCCTTGCGCCAATGCGAATTTCCACACCACTTAATATTAAGAAAATCGGATCAATGGACTAAACGCTACAAACTGTCAACGGTCACCACATACCTATACATAACTTGAATGAAATATAACACTTACTGAGCTTTCATGGTGAGGATTTCAGATCAAATCCAACCTGCAACACATTCAAGATTTGTTCTCCTCGTTCGTTTTCAAATTTCGAAGCAATTGGCAGTCAACCAATCACGGTGCGCTAAACTTTTCGCTGCGCCCTCTGTGAACAAGAATGAAAGGATGAAACCGCCTGACTGTTGCCAAACTTTCTTGTTTGTGATGAGAGCAATGAACTGAAATAAAGTGACAGTATATCCGAAGGAAAAGAAATTCTCGATAAACAATCATTCTCTTTGACGTCGAGATGTCAGTGCACGTATCCGATAGAGTTTGAAACATGCGACGGACACCTGTGTGACGTTATAACGTTTCTCTCTCTCTCTCTCTCTCTCTCTCTCTCTCTCTCTCTCTCTCTCTCTCTCTCTCTCTCTCTCTCTCTCTCTCTCTCTCTCTCTCTCTCTCTCTCTCTGCAAATTTCCCCAACAGTTCATTTGAAACTCCAAACTTGGCATGATTATACCTCTTCGCATAAAATCTGTTTTTTTTTCTAAAGAGAGGTGACGGTTTTGAAAATTATGCAATTTTGGGCCATTTGAAAATTTAAATCTTGAATATCGTCAAGAGTATTATAGGGTGAAGTGTCATTCCAACTAAAATTCATGGGTTTGTGCCATTCTAAATTCAATTTCAATTCAAAGGTTTGTGCTGTAGGTCTAGGCGCTTCCAATGAATCACAAAGTTGTAGAATTTCAATTTGTGCTAATTAGGGGCACTTGAAAAGTTTATATGTTGAGTATCTTCAAAACCATTTATACGTGGAGGTGCCGTTACAAATTTAATTCATAGATTAGTGCTGAAGGCGGTTTCAACAAACCACAGACAAAGTGGTAGCATTTAAAATTATACAAGTTTGAAGGCAAACAGACAGATTTACTTAGGAGCAAATCTTTTCGAGTTTCTCTTTCAATTGCGCAATGAAATTGAACTTGCAAAAGTAGTCCCTGGAAGAGAATTCAACAAACCAGGTTTGAATTTGAAATTATTTCCAGCCGCTAGGATGCCGATTTCCAGGCATATGTACAAAACATAAGTGAGCATCATAATCTTGTAAATTTCGAGTCAGACCACAAAGTTTATATACATACATACATACATACATACATACATACATACATATATGTATATGTATGTATGTATGTATGTATGTATGTATGTATGTATGTATGTATGTATGTATGTATGTATCCGCTTTGGGACCTCCAGCTGTAAACAGATATAGTCCGGGAGAGGGTACATTTTCATACAGCGCAGCTGGAATTCCACACATTTTGCACGCAGCGTAGAGCTTTGACCTCTCCCTTCCCCCGCCGTTTCATGCACTGTCTTGAATGAATATTAAATGAACCCTTTAGAAAAGTGAGAAAATTTTATCAAACGTATAAAAACCCAAAGTTTACCGGATTTCGCTCAGTATGAATCGAAAATATGTCATTTTTTTAAATGTAGAATTTTAACCCCACAGTGACAATGTCAAATTGGTTTTGACACTCACCAGTAACAAACCCGAGGGATTTTTAACACTACTATTAACAACGAACTAAATCACAGTTGTTGAATGATTAAGTTAGGCCCACGTACATGCACGAGGAAGAATTAATCGTCAAACTTTCATACTTGCATACATTTATGCGAATGACTTAGAATGGGCTTTAAAAAATCCGTCGTTTTGAAATACACATACTTAGGGCCCACAAATTGGATTGGTGCCTTATCTCAATTTATTTTACTTTTGCGCTTGAGAAGGGCATAGCTCAATTATACTTGTGGGTTGCCGTCAATGTTGAATGATTGAAAATAAATCACCTCGGTAAACCAATGCTAACATGAAAAATATAAGCAATGAACAAAGTATTGCAAATGTGCGACTGTGATTGTTGCCGACAGATTTTTCAGAAAAGAGTCGAAAAAATAACCGATATCATAAAAGCTGAGAAATATTATTTAATTCGACTTTTCAGATGTTCAACCAAATTTCATTTTGACACGAATTTAATTTAGCATTGTTGCTAAAAGATATTTCAAATACATTTTCATTTACGTTTTTATATTTCAAAAGTGGAAGTTTCAGTCAAATTCCCTTATGTAAAGGCTCAGAAATGGCATGTATTTTAGAACTTTCATTTTAAAAATTGCATAGAACAGCTGTTGAAGCTTTTTCTAGTCACATCGACAAAAAATGATCAAGTGCAATGTGCACAATCTTGTCCAATCATGTTTAACCTGTCACGATGAAGGCAAGTGTCATGTTTTCCTTATTTTTAATAGAAAACACTCTTGTCGGCAGACAATTGTTTACGCCAAAATGTGAAAATATTTAACATTTTGAAATATGGTGTACTGATAACACACCATCTTGAACAAAATCACTAGGTTTGCGTCTGTATAGTCCTACTATATGTCGTTGATTGACCAGTCAACCAGCCTCGAAAAACTCACGCAAAGGGCCCCAATTTGTGTATCTAATGTGTATAACATGTACATCAAATTAGCAGGATTTTGACCAGCAAAGTATTTTCAAGAGAATAAAACATGTACGTGGGTAAGTTATTGCGGGGATATGAAGCTCCACCTCTCACACTTCACTGAACAACATAAAACCCACCAGGCTAAAAATGCATATACTCTCTGCGTCAAATGTATGATACGATCATTCATCAGCATGTGTGCATCTCATAGTCCAAGGGCGACACCTGTACGCCAACGAAAATGGAAGCAATCACAGCACAAGTGATCAACAATAACCATTCCGTTTCTCTGTCCTCACAAGAACATGTACATCTGATCAGTTCAGTGGCGTCACCTGTACGCCAACATTTAGCTTCAACACACACACACACACACACACACACACACACACACACACACACACACACACACACACACACACACACACACACATACATACATACATACATACATACATACATACATATATATATATATATATATATATATAAGCATAAATATATGCTTTACAGGAGAAAAATATCGTTATATGTTTTTAAGTTTGTAAAGGAATAGTAAAATATCCACATCTAAATTGAAGATATCTCTCTGGAAATACATCAAATAAAAATTGAATGTGTTGACGTGTTGAATTTTCTAGGTTTAACTTTTGATAAGAGTAAAAGTATGAAGTGGAATAGGCATAAACGATTTCCACAAAAGTACCCGGCGATTAGGCATTTTGAGCAAGCTGAAAGCCTTCCCCTCCACTAAAAGTCTGTTAATCCTGTACAATTCACTAATACTACCCCATCTGAACTGTTGTCTTTGACTTGGGGACCTAATCTAGAAAGATTTTTTAATTTTTGAAACGAGCTGTACGTACAGTACCAAATGGTGATTTTATTGCCCATTCGGAACCAAAATTTAAAGAATTAAAATCATTAAAACTCGACGATATGTATGTGAGTTACAACTTTTATAATTTTATTGCGAATTTATAAATGACAAATTGCTGATACAGTTTAAAAAATTCACATTATTATGAAATACTAACGAACATAATTACAATAAAAGTACAAGGGGCAACATATTTAAAGCGAGGGCATTGTCTTTCTTCATTAGCCAGTACATAAAAGACGTTAACTGGTACATATCCTAAGTGGTAACGAAATGCAATGAAAGATAAAGTTAATACACACAGTGCTTAAGGTTATTCAATTGATATAATAAAGTATTATAAAAACAAACATGAAACGGAACATCACATGCACAGTTGTTATACTTCTAATTATCTTACACATGGTGATTTGATCTCAGCACAACTTATTCAGACATAACGGGATTACACATTTATATTCTGCAATGACCGGAGACTTGTCTGCAAAATCATAACTAATAGACATAGTTCAAAATTTATGGGTGGCTTATATGATAGCACTCATATGCGACCTTAACACAAGTCTCCCAGATCAATATACGTACATATGGATTAAAATACGACAATATTGTATTTGTGTCTGTGGTTCAGAAACACTTCCTGGAAGTCATTACCCTGTTTCGCAGTCCGAACTCTTTACACTCCGTAAGCTAAAGTGTCACTGTCTAACCTATATAAATGTGGAAGTACTATTGTCCATATTGCACATGTTCTTCTGTAGAATTTTGACATAGGCTGCTTTAGCCAAAATATATTAAAGGGTCTTCAGCGGGTAACTACTCAGATCATGTTTCGGAGCCTGTACCCGTACATGTCTCTGAGCAGCGGCTCCTTGTCCGAGCTAAATATTCAGCAAAGACGACCCACATAATAATGAATGAATATGAACGTGGCAAATGATGAATTGGCTAAAATAAGTGTAGTTTTGCTTACAAATGCTGAGCTTCACTATGAATAAAGAATACCTGTGAAATCAAACACAATTGTCACTGTATCTACATTTTTAGGTAATGCTCACACTGGAAAAGTTCCATTACATTTTGTACATTACATTAATTCTACAAATCAACCTTCCCTTAACACTAATCACACATTTATTTTGAATACTACCTATACAAAATATCCAATTGGGACTAATTCACACGGACTTGGCTGCCATTTAGAAAATTGTGTATTGCGCACCCAATGGTTTGTAAATAAGGATGGCAATTGGACGGGGGGGGGGGGGTATAATATACAAGTGCCTCCGGCTGTGCCAAGATAATAATTAAACTGACGTCAAAGGAGGTAACGTGTAAAAGGGGAAAGAGAAACCACATTAAACAAAAATTAAATTAACATTAAAAATGTCCAAGTTACCTAAGGTCTAATAAAAATATATAAGTATGGTTCCATATAATCTGACAGACCCTACTGAAAAGGCCGGACCCCAGATAAATTTTAAGAAACACACACACACACACACACACACACACACACACACATACACACATACACACACGCACGCACGCACGCACACGCACGCACGCGCACACACACACATACATATCCAAGTTTTGTAGATAGAGTTGTTATTCAAAGCTTGATATGTGGGTCTATTGCTAAAGCAAAAATCCTATAGCATGCAAAGAAAGTTGAGAAGTTTAATTTATGTTAAATTCACTGAATTTCCTGTGAATAAACGTGCATCTGACTTACTGTCAGCACCTCACTGTGCCCACAAGCTGGTAACTGTTTCCAATGACAGGCTGTTATGCGACCAGAGATAATTGAATTGGGAGAGTCTGGCCTCCATACCCATCAGAACACAGGCAGTGATAGTTGTTCTCAGTGTTGTGGCTTACCCTTCAATCCCCAGGGAGATTGGCTGTTTCGGTAGAATAAGTTTGGCTGCACTTGTGTAAACAAGGAGGCTATATAGTCTGAAGCCTCCTGTGTAACTCCCCATCACAATAAGCTGTTGCTAACTGAGAGGTGCCAGATAGGTTAATGACATAGCTGCATCCAATGAAATATGAACCAAAGTTTAGCATGTCTTTGAAAAGGGAGATTCAGATCAACTACCAGAAATCACTCAAACACAGATCCAAACTGCCTGTAATGACCAACTGTAACATGGAAAGATTTTGGTCAGGGCAGTGGGTACATTGGGGGCAGCTAGAGAGCTCCCATAGGCATAGCTGTTGTATTTCTGGACCCAGCAGTGATACTTGTTCTTCAGTTAAATATCTATAGCATTGTTTCATAACCTTTGTAAACACTGCTCACTTCCAACAAGATTCATTTTATTTCATCCATGCTCATCCTGTGCAAACTTGCAACTTAAGTTTGTCCACACATGTAGCAGGTTTTTGAACCTTGATAGTCAAACATGTTCGTGCCCCATGGTATATATTTTTTTAGGAGCTATGTGACGCTGGATGTTACCTGTGCAAACTTACAGCTTAAATTTGCTGACACATTCAGGCTGGTGACACTCAATAGTTAAACATATAGATTTCTATAAGAGTTATGTGGAGTTGAATGTCATGTATGACAGTGGATCAGATGAGCCTAATAGTTGATATCAGTAGATTGCCACGTACATGTTTTTATGTTCATGTAAATAGTGAAACTCAAATACATGTACTTACATATATACATGTATACTAATGTATACACGTTTCACTTGTTGCAGTCATTTTATGCTCCAGATTTATAAAGCATGAGAATCTGGTGTTGATGAGGTAATATTTACTTCATAGTATAAATGGGTTTAGCATCATTTTTAAATGTCATATAATTATGAAAATTAAGGGCAATTGAAAGTTTAAAAGTTCTGTATCTTCCAACCTATTACAGATAGACACAAAATTTAAAGTAGTACATACAGGTTTGTGACACTTGTAGATCTAGTGGACAGTGAACACAAACTGTAGCATTTGAAACTATGCTGATTAGCAGCACTTGAAACATTTAAAAGTTGAATATTTCCAAAACTATTATAAATAAAGGGGCCAATCCAACTTCAATTTTACGTTTGAGACATAGCCGCATCCAATGAATCATGAACTAATGTTGTAGCATTTTGATTTATGAAAATTAGGTGAACACACAAGATTGAAATCTTTAACCAACTTTTTAACTATAAGGTGTCATTCCAACTTCAATTAGTAGGTTTGTGACATTGCCGAATCCAATGAAACATGAATCAAAGTTGTGGCATTTTTATTTATGCAAATTAGGTGAATACACAAAATTTAAATCTTGAATAACTTCAAATCTATTACAGACTGGGATGTTATTCAAACTTCAGCTGATATATTTGTAGGATACTTGCATCCAATGAACCATGAATCAAAGTTGTAGCAGTTTAAGTTATGCAAATTAGGCAAATACACAAAATTTAAATCTTTGAATAGTTTCAAAATGATAATAGATTGCAGTGCCTTTCTAATTTCAATTTATTGGGTTTTTGACACAGCCGCATGAAACAAATATTGTTGCAGGAGTTAAATAAATACTGAATAAACAATCTTTAAAAGTTTTCTTGGCACACATACTGATTTGCTGACAAGCAAATCAAATTTTTCTAGTTATGAACATGCATCGTGACAGCGTGACATCTGGTGCACAGTCCACTCAGACGGCTACAGATATGTCAAATGTCGAGCTTTATGTAAAACTGTGACACAAAAAATGCTCAAAAGTATGCATGTCGGATTAAGAGATTAAGATAAAAAAAATCAGGACACTTTGGAAAACAGAATGTCTGTGTTGGCACGCAGAGATCTTTTAACTTCTGAAACTCACGGAAAAGATAGTTATATTCTAGGAAAGAATAACAGCATTTGGGCCAAAAATATATAACGTTTAAGAAAAGAAATTGGTAGCTGCTTGGTTTCATCATAATGAATCAAAATGTAACACAATTATTGAATTAGAAATGTGTCTATTCAACTGTGTTCACAGGAACCCATGTAACTAGCTTGATTACAAACATGCAAAGATCGAGATTCACTTGCTTCATTCAAGAACTTTTCCCTATGTTTACTGTAAAAGGGTATGCAAACACCTCTTAATTGCATGGCATTACGCGGCGTCTTTTTTACCCCGAAATAAACAATTTCAGCATTTTATCCTATATAAGCTTAAAGAAAAATATTCAACCTTTCAATCCTAACACGCGTAACCTGAGATGCATGAGGTATCTAAATTGATATTTGATTTACTTATGATACTGATCAAAACTAAAATGAAGACTCCACGTATGCTCAAAAGCTCAGGATCGTAAATATTAAACTTGGATCAAATCAGAACTGTATTTTTCTATGATAGTCATAGAAGTAGACCTCTACTGTTCATGATAATAAAAGTAAGGAAACAAAAAACAAAACAAAACAAAACAAAACAACCCCCCCAAAAACCAAAGAAAAACAAAAACAAACAAACAAACAAACAAACAAACAAACAAACAAACAAACCAAAAAACCACCCCCAAAACGACCCCCCCCACAACAACAAACAAAACAAAACAAAACAAAACAAAACAAAACAAAACAAAACGAAAACCTCCCCCCAAAAAACAATAAAAAACAAAAAAAAAAAAAAACAAAAAAAAAAAAAAAAAAACAAAAAAAAAAAAAAAAACAAAAAACAAAAAAAAAAAAAAAAAAAAAAAAACAAAAAAACAAAAAAAAAAAAAAAAAAAAAAAACCCACCAACACACATCTTCAATCATATAAGTTGCTGAAAAATGACTCGTTGTTTCATACAGTACAGGAACAAAGTATTAAAATACAACTTTTTGTTTGTTTGGTTGCAAATGGAAATTTTCCTGCGTTCGGGTCTTAATAAAAGAGCCCATATGTATAGTTAATATAGCTGTACAAAAACATTTTTGTAGACAGGATTTATCTGTGTCAGGACTTTATTTGACAAGAAGCCAGTACACATATGGCAGAGATAAATGTATGCAGGCATAGACGATAAATCAGGGCATCGTGAGATCTCTATTATATGTATGCAGGCATAGATGATAAATCAGGGATTCTGTATATTATCTATGTGGATCACCAAAACATCACAGGGGACGTCACCTAGTACATATAGTTTTATATGCATAACTTGTTCTGTTTATTATTCATGCATTTGTTGTCAGATGCCATTATGTTTCATTTTCAATGGCTACAACACCGGATAAAACTTGTCTAATGAACAATAAAGACATTGCTCGATCTACATTATATTGTTGGAAGTCATAATTATCTAGGCTGAAACAACACAATGGGAGTACATTTGACTGTATTTGGCTACAATCTGGGCTTTGCAGCTGCTGGTATAGGTGCTTTTGTACATGCATCATTCAGTGGAGTTGCAGCCTGTGAAGACTCGTTGTATATAACGCGCAAGCATTCGAGTAATATAAAATGTAGCATTTTATGTAAATGTACCGCAAATAATGAACTTTTTAAATGCTAATTGTGTGCCAAGCTATTATTATTTTATCAGTTCTATTTTTAGTTCTATTATTTGTATTGTATTGTAAACATATTTATTTCAACTGGATTGCCCCCAAAATACATCATGTAGCTTATCTGGAGGCTCTCCAGAACATACAAAGACACGCAATAACTAAGAAAATATATACAGTTACACACAGGACAGAACGAGGTTTCTGCACTAAAGCCGGTACAATTGATCAAAGTTCAAGCGTATCAAATAGACCATGACAACTTACGCAACTTATGATTGGGCTAGAAGTGAAATCGTCTGCTTACAACAATATAGCGTTGAACAGCCTCAAATATTAATTCGTTTGTACTATTGTCAAACTCGCTTCTACCATACAAAACATTTCAATGAGGATGTCACTGGCTATATGGACCAAAAACTTTGGATTTAAACCGGGAGTAAGTATGTTAGTACTAGTCCTTAGTAATTTTCTCCTTGGAACGGTAAATTTAGGACAATAGAAAAAGAAGTGCATTTTGTCTTCCTCGGGATGCATACACGAACAAATTCTTCCTCGGGATGCATACATGAACGAACAGGAGAAGCTGTAATGTTAACTCTAAATAAATTTGCATTTAATCTAGAGTGACTTGATCTTAGCTGAGTATGATAAATATTAGCAAAACGATTTCCAAAAGAATAGTAAGCTGGTACATTGTCGACCGCCAGAAGAGTTGATTTTAACACTGACTTAAATTGGGAGAGCGTGTCGGAGTTACGGATGTCAATAGGAAGATCATTCCAGGCATTAATATAATTACTGAAGGGAGGAAACAGGTGACAAGTCGTTTGGCACCAGAGTAAGTTTGACTTGGTTGGGACGAGCTTCGTAACTGTCTACCGGACGAGAGTGCCACGTTTTCAGGTACAAGAGCTGATATGTATGCTGGAGTTATCTATGTTCTTTGACTTTCGTTATCCGTATACTTGAGTTTTGTACTGATTCATTTTCACCTGTATTTGTCTGTGCTGAATTATGTGATTCGTATGCTTGACATTTGCATTTCATGTTGATGTAATTGTATCTTGATTTGGGATAATTGGTTTATGTGATTTGAGTTTTGTACGTGTATTTATTTTGATGTAGTTATCCTTTTCCTGGCTATCGGGGTTCTATAAAATGACATTAAAATTACATATCTCTCTGCTAACTTATTTATGTCTTTGACCCATCTCATTTGTTCTTTGACTACTTCATTGTAAACTTTCCTGCACTACCTGTCTTCACTTACTGATTGTAGATACCCCCAGTACTTTAGCTTTGCTTTGGCAGTTCTGTCTGTGATTTTATTCCGTTCTAACTCTCCTAGGACTGCTTCTGTTGCTGTACATGATGGTGTTCCCAGTATCCGTTTTCCTATCTCATTCTGTATTTTCTCCATTCCCTGGATAACTCCCTCACTTATTGGGATCACATCTAAGCCATATATCATCCCTGGTATTGCAACTCTATCCCATAATACCCTTGCTGTGTATTCTGTGTTGAAACTGCTCATTGTGGTAGCTTTAATAATTTCTTTCGTATGGTTCATTTTCTGTTTAATCTTCTCAACCTGATACCTGAACATGTCTTTGCCCATTACTTTCATCTTAAGACCTAGGTATTCATTCTCGTCAACCTCCCCAATTTCAATTAACTGTTCTCTAACTTCTGGAATTGGGAACTGCCAAATTCTCCAATTTTTTTATTCCCATCTGGTTTCTCCCCAAGAGTCATCACTTTAATCTTATCCTCACTAAATTCTAACCTCCATTTATTCCCATACTCTTGCAGTTCTTTCTATGACTCTGCCATGAGTACAATGTCATCTGCCAAAAATAAACCTGGAATTTTTAGATCACCTACCTTTAATCCTTTATTGCATTCCATTAACTGATCCCCCAACTCCTTAATATACAGGGCAAACAAAATCGGGGACAGCACACATCCCTGCTTTAGACCTATATCGAGATGTGCATTCTCTACTTCTACCTTTCCTAATGAGAGTGCACAGTCTACATCTTCATAAAATGCTTTCAGAATTTCTAGAAAGTTCCCACCAAATCTTATTCCACTTAGTTTTTTCCACAGGGCATCTCTCCATACCCTGTCATAAGCTTTCATCACATCTAAGAAACCCATGAAGACTTTCTTCTGCTTTTGTCTTGCCAATTCGAACACCTGGGTCAACGTGAAGATGTGATCACCTACCCTTCTGCCTGGTCTGAATCCATTCTGAATTTCTCACAGAAGACCAAGCCATTCAACTATTCTACTCACCCTCCGGTACATAATCCAACTGAATATTTTGCCCACATTTGATGAAATGGCAATATCCCTACACTGGTCCAATTAGCGTCTCCGGCCCTTCTTTCGAATATATGAAATTCTGAGTTTATTCCATTCCTTTGGAACTTGTTTTTTTCTCAATAACCATATTGAAAAACAACTGTAAACTATCCTCAATTTCCTCTGGCCCTCTCTTTATGAATTCCGCCAAGATATCATATGGTTCTGGAGCTTTGCGTAATCGTATCTACTCAGCTCCCATTTTAACTTCTATACTTTTGACTCTGTAACACATCTCTAAATCCCATTGATCTTCTGTGTGTACTGTTTAACACCCTGGTACTGTTCCCTGACCCCAGTGCTGATTATTAACTTCTTGTCAATGCTCCGTTAAAGCTTCCTTTATTTAAAGTGTGTGGTCAACACACACTTTTCTGTTTTTCTTTCTTTCTTTCTTTCTTTCTTTCTTTCTTTCTTTCTTTCTTTCTTTCTTTCTTTCTTTCTTTCTTTCTTTCTTTCTCTCTCTCTCTCTCTCTCTCTCTCTCTCTCTCTCTTTCTTTCTTTCTTTCTTTCTTTCTTCTTTACCATCAAATTTGTCCGACGCTTTTCTCGGACACTATTATTGAAATTTTAAATCTTGAATATCTTCAAAAGTATAATAGATAGATACGTCGTTGTAACTTCTACTAGGGGGTTATTGACCAGTGCGCATGTGTTGAATTCAAAACAAAAGTTGTAGCAATTTAAATTATGCTAATTAGCAGCATTTGAAATTTTCAAACTTGAATTTCTTCAGAACTATTATAGATAGAGATGTCATCTTAACTTCTACTAGGGGGTTATTGACCATTGCTCGTGTAATGAATCTAAAGCAAAAGTTGTAGCCATTTAAATTATGCTAATTAGCAGCATTGGGGATTTTAAAACTTTAATATCTTCCAAACTATTATAGATACAGATGTCATTTCAACTTCTGCTAGGGGGTTGTTGACCATTGCGCATGTAATGAATCTAAAACAAAAGTTGTAGCCATTTAAATGATGCCAATTAGCAGTGTTCGAAATTTTCAATCTTGAATATCTTCAACACTGTAATCAATAGAGATGTTATTCCAACTTTACTGGGGGGTTGTTGACCACTGCACACCCAATGAATTAAATATAAATGTAGCAATTTAAATTATACTAAATAGCACAATTAGAAATTTTAAATCTTGACTAACTTCAAAGCTATAATAGACAGAGGTGCCATGCCACACTCCTGTGTGTAGGAATAGTTGTACATTGCCATACCAATATGCTTTGAAAACACACCCACTGATTTGCTATGCAGCAAATCATCTTTCCTAGTTCTTCCTTGTTATCTGTCTGTTTCCCTCTGTGTGTCATTTCCTATTCTTTGTTCTGTTCATGCCGATTAACCTGTGTCCAAAAGATGATTGACCTTCTCCCCCATTCTCCATTATTTTCCTTGTCATTTGTATATTATTACAATAATATAACGTAGAAAAATGTAAGAAAACGCCAGTCTACGTTGGAAGTTACTGCTTACCTTGTTTAACATGCCAACACTGTTTTATCACACATAATTACTGTTTATGTTGCTTGGTATTGTGAGTTGGCTAATCCTTGACAATCACCCAAAAGAAACCTGGTGCCTGACTCTCGCCTTACCTTTTGTTATATAGCACTGCTGTTTATTGTTTTTGTTTACCATACATTTGCTTGCGCTGACTGACTGTTGCTGTTTTTATAAAAGTTTGATGTTTAAACTGACTGCTCCCATCTTGCTCACTGTTTCAGTGCTTTGAGATCGCGTTCTGCTTATTTCCCTGAACATTGATTAAGTTGTTGCATAGAGGAATAAAATAAATTATTCTTCCTTGGTTGCTGTTACTAGAAATAGCCTGGATTAAGCCGTTTTTGTCGGGACACATGGCTGGATACTGCAGTCAGCGTTGGACGTTACTGCTTGCCTTGTTCAACATGCCAACACTGTTTTATCACCTTTTCTACATTATATTACTGTCACTGATTGATATTGTATATTGATCAGAAAAGAAACTGAGGGATTTTTTTTGGGGGGGGAGGGTATATTATTTTGAGTCGTTTGCTGATTGGACTATCTATAAGTATTACATGTTTGCGTAATATCAGTACACAGGAAGCATGAATGTCATGTTAGTCACACAATGTGTCTTGCCATATAAACATGTTTTTGATATTTTATCACGCCTGTATAAGTGCGCCTCATTGTAACCTGGAAACATGGACTCCTGGGTCTCGCAAAAGCTTAAAGTTTCGAGGTAATTATTATTGTGCTTTTTAAAAAACCTTCATTTGTAATATAATCGTAGTTGTCATATACTATGCAGGCATTCATCACTCTTGCAACCGCTACTTCTATGTGTCTAAGCCTTGGTAATTTATCTAATCCGCATCTTCTCAAACCATGGATTGGTGATTATATTAGTATTGTCTTCACCTAGTTGAATAAAACTGGTATATTTACTGAAGGTCTATAACTCCAGCCGTCCACTGGTAAGTCTACATAATTTTCCAGATTCATGGTAATTTACATCTTTTGTGACAATGTGTCTTACGTCACATAAGTACTGGGACACGTTAGAGGTTACTACGAGGTCTCCAAACATTGTATATATGATTTGTTTCATGGTCATTCCACGTCGTATTTACTATATGAAATTTGAATGACCCGGCATAAGCAGTACATTTACTGTGTGGCTTAATCAAATTGAAATTCACCGACTTTTCAACTTTCATGCCAAGACTGTCTCTTTGATAGATTAAGACTAATTTAAGCCTAATTCATGTTTGTATATAGCCCTCATTATACAATTATAGTTGTAAGTCATACATTTCTGCTATTATTACAGTTTTCTAATTTTTATTCACATCCAGATATAGCTCTTTTTCTCTCATCAATATTGCGCTAACCATATTTTTAGTTATTTTGGCATCTTTTGTCTTTCTTTTTGTCTGTGTTTTTTCTTGTTACATGTCATGTTACCATGTTACCCTCAACGACATTCATAAAATAGGTGACTCGGTCAGTCCATCCAAAGCTACATGTAAATGACACATTGGAAACAATTTTTGGTGTGATCTTCTTTACACCATCCGTTGACTCTGCTGGTATGGATTTGCAAAATATCACATTTCTGACAAGTACTTGTACTCCTTGGTTTATAAATGATGGGCGTCAGCATTGATCAATACCGAATGACCATTGGTCTCTTCTCGAGCAATTATATCCCTTTTGTGGTACACGTCTATCCAGGTCCACGTGTGAAAAACCAAATAAAATGCTCCTAGTCCTTATTGGCTTTTCTACACATAAACACACTTCTCTGTGTTTTTTCCTGTATAAAACACATTGTATTGTTCCTTTACTCGTTCTTCCTGTCTTCAGTCGACATTCACAGGAACCCCGGTCCCACTCTAAACTCAAACAACCACCTGAAGTTCTTTCATTCTAACGTTTGCAGCATACGAAGTACCGGTAAACTTTACGTGATTCATTTCTTGGCTCTATTAAATAATTTTAACATTATTGCTTTATCTGAAACCTGGCTAGATGAACATTACACCAATTAGCTCCTTCTCATGGATGATTTCCAACCTCTGTATTGTACAGAGCACACAACGGGAAGAGGCAGCAGGGTTCTGACGTTTATTCACTCTTCTCTACGGTTCGTAAAACGCCCGGCTCTTGAAAGAGGTCTTGAAAGCCTAGATTGCGAATGCGTCTGGGATGAAATTTCGACCCAGCATGAGAGGGTATCATTTGGTAACTACTATCATCCACCTGGCCAGTCTGCAGAAATATGTGATGCATTTATCATGTCTTTGGCATCTTCCATTTCCCCAGCCATTGAATGCAATCCTCACACTTTAATAGTAATTGGCGAATTCAACGACAGGTGCTCTGATTGGAACTCTCAACATGAGCACAGTGATTTTAGGTTTATCGCTGGTCAACCTTGTCAATCAGTAAAATCTCTTTCAACTTACAGATGCACCTATAGGATAAGTGAATACTCAAATAATTTATTAGACCTTATCATTACTGATTCTCCAGATCTTGTTCTGTACTCTGGAACCCTTGCCCCAATCTCAAATTCTGACCACTGTGTAATCTTTTGTTCTTTCTCTCTTTCCCTTTATAAGGACAAGCCTTTCAAGATCAGTATGCTACTTCAATAAAGCTACGTTTTGTGACCTCAATGCTGCTCTTTCTACAGGCCCTTAGAGCATTGCTCGTGATGTCTTTGATTCTGTTGATGATGCCGTATCATACTGGTCTAATCTCTTTCTATCTACGGGAAAGGACTTTGTTCCCTTTAAGGAAGTTACCATTTGCCCTAAGGACAAACCTTGGATAGCTCCAGACATTTAAAAACATATTCCACGTCGTAATCGTGCATGGAAACACTTCAAGAGAGCATCCAAAACAAACCCCGCCCCGTAATTACGACCTTCACCTTAACATTGACAGTTTATACCAATTCTACAAAAAGATTGCAATAAGGTTGTAACCATAATAAGGAAATCTATCTCCTCTTACTTTTCTAATCTGCAGCTTCGACTTGATGAAAAAAACATTAATCCTAAACAATGGTGGAGCTTGTCAAAGTCTGTCCTGTGATGCAAAATTCATCAAGATATACTCACAATCATTAACGATAACAAAATTGTATCATGTGTCACGGAAAAATGTGAAATTTGAAATTTTTAACTCTTACTTTGCCAGCCAGTGTATGCATCCTGATGTTGATGCCCCACCGCTACCCGATTTCACATTCCGAAATGATGCACGTTTACACCATACTACCGTTAATGAAGACAGTGTTAAGGAAGTTTTTCTCTTCTCTGAGACTATCCTCTGCAACAGGCCCAGATGATATAGGGAATATCCTACTTCAGAACACAGGTTTGGCATCCTGGCCTCCTTTTTAAACTTTGGCAACTCGGCATCTCTGATAATCTTGTAACCTGAATTGATAGTTATCTCTCAAACCGTTTCCAACGAGTGATTCTTCATGGCCAATCTTCATCATGGCTACCTATTGAAGCTGGTGTGCCCCAGGGTTCCATTTTGGGCCACTTTTCTTTCTGATCTATGTTAATGACCTAGTTAACAATATTACGTGTGATGTCAGACTTTTTGCTGATGACACCAGTCTACTTGAAGTGCTTGATAACCCCATCGAATCTTCTAATCATCTGAACATTAATCTCTCCATTATACATAACTGGGGAAAGTCGTTGCGTGTTTTCTTTAACGTTTTAAAGTCTTTCAGTCATATTTTCAACCAAACTTGTTAAACCACACCATCCACCCGTTCGTCTCAAACTCTGAAAGACCTGTGGCAGACTCGCATACTCATGTTGGTATTACTCTCTGTAGTAATTTATCCTGGCGTGCTCACATTACTCGTATCACCACCAAAGCTAGCCAGCGAATTGCCCTTCTACATAGATTCAAATGAAAACTTTCCTGCAAAGCTCTGATTAAACTCTATTTAACTATGATTTGACCAATTCTTGAATATGGTTGTGCGCTATTAGACAACTATGGTTCCGGCCTTTCTGATCTTATTAAATCCATACAGTTTGAAGCTGCCAAAAAATGTACAGGTACATTAAGACACACATCATATGCTAATCTCTTACGTGAACTTGGTTGGACAACCGTCGCCACCAGAAGGAAGTACATTAAGTTACTTCTTCACCAAATGTATTACAACTGAACACATTCCTATCACTCTCAACTAATTCTACCAACTATTATTGCTCCAAACCTCTGCCACACTAGATCCATATGTCCCATTAATTGCAAAACTAATCGCCTGGACAAGTCCTTCCATCCTGACACTATTAAGCTGTGGAACAATCTTACTTCCGATATAAGAGACTCAATTTCCCTCCAAATATTAAAATGTAAACTGAAAGCAACTCTACTGGCAGTGGATCATGTTCCTGTTTACTATACCCACGGACACAGATTTTGCCAACATTTGTCATACCCAGCTTCGTCTAGGATTCTCGATCTCTTTAAAGTCAACATCATCCCACAGCTTACATGTTCTTGTTCCTACCCCACTGAAGATCTGCAACATTTTCTGTTCTTTTGTCCAAACAACTTACAGAGTTAAACTTCTCAACTCCACCATCCCTATTATTGCTCCCGGCGTCCATCCGAATCTGATTGTACACATAGCGAGTGACAGACCAGCTCATATTCTTCTGCTTGGAAGCGACGAATTGTCCATTCCATTCAACATCCAAATTTGTGATGTTTTCCGTAGAGACATGGCAGACACAAAACGCTTCATATTTTAGTTCTGTTATGCATAAGCAGTCATTTCGATTGAGTTAGTGGCTGATTTACACGAACATATTTCTTAAGTGTCCTTTATGAATTTTCCTACGGCTAGTCCGTATTATCGTGAACAGGGACGTATATGTATACATTCTACCTGCAGTGAACTATTTTGCCTTTTTTTGCATTTTGGTGACTTCAATTATTTTGATTTGTTCATATGGGGTACATATCTGAAACATGTGTACAGCTTCTTTGCTAATTAGGTAGCTTTGTTTTTGTTTTGTCCTGTGTGTTTTGTTTTATATATATATATATATATATATATATATATATATATATATATATATATATATATATATATATATATATATATATATATATATATATATATATATACGTTCTGGAGAACTCCCTGATTAGTAACAACTCGATGTACTATAGGGCGATCCAGTTGAAATATATATGTGTAAACTAAACTAATAAGTACTCTGGAAAGATGCCGTCTTCATTCCAAGTTGTTCAGGTAAAGATATACTCTTCTTTGTTCTATTTGATCATTTTATAAATATATTCAATTGGGCACTGTGTGGATACAATCCAAGTGTAAACAAAACACGTCATCTTCCTTTCCTTTATTCATTATGGCAAATTTGCTGCTTATTCTCCGTTCTTTTTTAGGTACATCAACCTCTGTCAGCACGAGTGGTCTACCATTTTACAACTGTGTAAAAATAAATCTGTGATGTCATGCACTGTTTCAGTTTGTATTATGAAGCATTAGCAAGGAATGATCCAGATGCTCGTGGAATCTGTAAGTGAACTCAAAGAATGACAAAGACTGTTGATTTTAACTAACAATACATTATAACAATAATTAATACAGTTACGGTAATGAGCAGTGTGTCGTAGACTATTCAGGCAGTGACCACAGTCTACAGGTACCAGGAAGGGAGGAAAACCCTCTACCTCACCCTCTACATACACTAAACCACACCATATTTGCACACGTCAAACAAATTTGTGACATTTTGAAGCAATTATTTAAACACAAGAGGAATTCCTCTGATTGGAGGAAATGTAGACAGAAGTCATATCCACGAAGCGCTGATAAGAATCCACACTGACCACAGTCAACAGATACTAGTCGCAATCTACAGTAGCACAGTCGCAACCCAAGTCAGTTTCCTATGGTTGATCCAATATTATAGATACATAAAATGCGGCATATAAAGGCCGAGGGAATATGTTTATCCAGAGATACATTCCAATGTCGTGTCACACAGTGTTATAAAATAATTAAAAGTCATACTTTTGACATGATGACTTCTTCCTGCTGGGTCTGATTCCTACACACACACACACACACTCTCTCTCTCTCTCTCTCTCTCTCTCTCTCTCTCTCTCTCTCTCTCTCTCTCTCTCTCTCTCTCTCTCTCTCTCTCTCTCTCTCTCTCTCTCTCTCTCTCTCTCTCAGCAGACCGAAGCCCGGCTATTTGTATGCTTTTCATGGAAAGATCCACATGGCTCCACGCTAAACATAATGCTCTTTGCTAACCCACACTTAGCTTTTTTAGTCATTAAAACCCTTCATGGAGTTTCTTTTATCTGACCATAACATGTAACACTGAAAAGTCATCATATTTTATGTGGGTGAAGTTCATTCACGTAGGTCACTTCTACAAGTAAACAATGACAAAGCAGAGAACACGATGAACAGGGTGACCTTTATGCATTCAAACTTTCATCCATAATAGTGGGCTACTATTTTTTCCACAAATTGCCTGGTAAATAGTCTATTATTTTATAATCTGCTGGCAACAATAGATTCGTATCCCCAAAATGTAAAATATCAAGTAAAATCAAGGTTTTCGTTGCGTGCAAAAATGAGCATTAGGCCTACACATGGAAACATCATAAACTTTAAAGGCTCTCTTTGATCAGGTGACCATAGTAACGATCAGTCGATCTGCAACTTTGAAAATACATGAAGACATATCTAGTCTTCTAAAGTCATTTGTGACCTTAAGATCTCCAACCACTGCTTGTACGTGTAACATGAAATACTGCTTGTTTAACCATATGCTACCGGCACCGACAGTATCACTTCGCCGCAATGTAGTAGTGCATTGACTCGGGACCCGGGTACCCGGGATCTCCCCACCCCCTCCCGTCAAAATGCAAAAAAGTCGGGTCCCGCATCCAATTTTTAATACCCGACTTCTTTCAATATGAATAAACAAATTATAGATCGTATTTCTGCCTTTTTCACTATAATAGTCTTTATTTATCATTTTTTCTTTTCCTTTTTTCTCTCAGGAACAGGCAACTTGTCCAATGGTGGAATTATTATACTGTACCTGAATAAAAGCAAGTTAAAAGATGTTTCTGTGTATCACTTCAGTAAGGGCTTTGCCGCGGGTGCCCGGGTCCCATTTTTCACAGTATAATTGTAATTTATCTCGTGATCTTAGTAATTCACATGCTGTATTTGACATTAAGATAAGGCACACATAAGACAGAGGATTAGCTGACCTGATAGCGAAAGTGTATCTTCATCGTATTCTATAAAATCAGAAAAATTGAGATATACTTTGAATGAGGAGGAACTTGAATTTTTCTCCTGCTTGACAGCAATGTTGGACTTAAATAAATTAGTTCTATCACCACCCAATATAACATACCAATTTACATCTGGATACATTTGCTTTACAATATTATAAAATTTCCCTTGAACTCCTGGCCGTTGCAACTTTAACATAAGAACATGCCTCCAAACTTTATCATAGGCTTATTCAAAATCAACTATGCATGCATATAAATTTGAATTTTTTTGCTGCCAAATATATTTGTCCATTAAGGTCTTTAGAACAGATATATGATGAGTGGTACCAGCCTCCGTTTTCAAACCAACTTGATATTAGTTAATGAGATTGGCTTTGTCGTTAAAATCATGTAGCCAATTCAGCAAATTTCCAAACACCTTACTTGAACAAATGGTAATGCTTATTCCTCTATAGTTATTAGGAGACAAACACGAACCTTTCTTCTGAAGCGATATAGTATGACCCTTTGTCCACTCAAGTGGATACTTTCCACTAATGAGGATATTATCATATATCTTGCAATATAACATTGCAACTTGTTGGTATATAGCCTTGATAATATGCCCCGTCATTGAACCTAATCCAGCAAAGTTACCATTTTGTAAGGATTTAATAGCCTTTTAAACCTCTGCGGGACTAATTTTATAATCTAATTCACAAATATATGAATATCTGTCCATCTTTCTTAACTCATTGTAAACATTTGCACCTCGTGCCTCAACATTTGGGTCAAACAATAGTTGTTTATCATAGTCTAAAAAACTCTCTGGTGTAATTTTTCGTATTGATAATCACTCTTCTGTGAGTGAACTTAAATGATTTACTGTTTTCCAGTTATCATTACGGGTTTTGTTTTGAGACTCTGTAATGTAGGTAATCTGTCTAGCCCTGTATTGCATTTTTAGTGAGCGTATGTACTTCTTATATTGCTTTTTTTCTTTGTATAAAACACTCAATGTAATTATTTTTGGGGTCAGGCTGCATTTGTTTACCATAATGTTTGCATCAGTTTTAAAGACTTACAGTCCTACTTGAACCATTTCTTTTTCTTCCCATTCACCCTTTTTTCTAACTTTTGACGTCCACGTACTTTTCTTGCAGCAGTTAATATCAACTCTTGAACACTTTGTAAAATTATGTTGATATCGTCTTCTTCACAGGAATTAAATTTTGCTAATTCCCCTGGGACATTATCCATATTATACATCAGGTTAAGTTTTACACTCGACTGGTTATCCCACAGTAATTTTGAATCCATAGGGAAAGTGGAGATATTTTGGAAATTTGTGTTGGTGATATACTCTATCCTGATCATTGGTTGACAATTTGCTAACGAAAGGAGCAAAAAGTGCGAAAGGCGCTGCACAACACTTGGACAATGCGACATTTACCCACCTTATCATTTCGTATGAGAGTATCAATATACGTATGGTATATGCAGAGTGAGCTTAAAATGTGTTTTATAACTTTTGGAAATCTTGCATCAGATGTATTTTTTCACAAACATAGCAACATGGAAATAATATGTGCCATTGCACTGTTGCAGAAACCTAGTGCAAACAACGCGTAGCTGCTAATTTTTTATCACATCACATCTAAAATGTTTGATGCCAAATCAAAGCCCTCAGTGGAAAGTGTAATGACAATTTTTGTTTTGCAGATACAAAGGCTATGCTGTTTGGTTTCCAATGGGTCCAGTGTATTTGTTAAATGGTTTGAGACATTTAGTTGTTTCCATGATCAATGTAAATCTGAACATGACTTCCGAAATAAAATATCTGTATGTCCCAAACAACAGTAAGTTATGGCGCTTGAAACTTTCCTCTTACTTCTTTGAAAGTATACTCTGCAAAATGCAAACCCCATTCAAGAACTCGTCCCTCTTATGTTTGTTCTTTTTGCTGTGGTGGGGAACTGAGCTTTTAAATGTACGTTCACTCCAAATTTCAGGTTGAGTTTCTACGCTGAAAGAGATGTGTGGCAATCAGGACAACCTTCACAGCTTTCAATCCAATGCTACAGCATTTCCGTGTTGGACGTCATCAGGTTAAGCCCGTGTGGATGGTGGCGCAATAAAATTTACGCCCAGATGATCAACGGCTGTGCTGATTATAATTAAATAATCTCCGGCATCTGGCAATAAAATGAGAATTTCTAAGTCTTTCCTTGTATAAATAGTGACATAATTGGTCTATTTTCCCGTTTTTGTTTGCAATACAGCTGAGTTCTATGACGATCCACTTGATCCCTGCGGACTAAAATCAGCCAAATATCGTGCCACATGACTAAAAAATTTCATCAGTGCAGTACAGCCTCAGGATGTCAGTGGCACATGGCAGAGAAACAATTGACAGGTACATGAACAGAAAAAGCTGATTCTACATACATTGACCACAGAAAGTTCGTGCTTGTTTCTGTCAATATATTTGCGTGCATTTTGTATTTTAGGAATTCGGTATCTATACATATTGAATTTGATGCATGGAAATAGGCTATTTTTGACCCGGGCAGAGGCAGTTTGAAGGTCGCAAATGGAGAAATACATGCCATTGCCATATATCCTTTCAAATTGCGGTTAGCCTAACAAGAAGTGATTGCGCTCCATTGTGTAATGCAGGCAAAGTTAACGAGCCCTTACCAGAGTGTTTTGTTTGGGATAAACTACACCCGGCCCGATTTACAAATACATTACAACTGCTTTGCAGGCAAGATATTAATGATTTTCTGCAAACCGATTATAGTACTGAGAGTCGCAGTGATGTCGACAGAATGGTTAATGATTTTAACAGTATAATGTATAAGGCAGCAAAGTTCTCATTGAAAATGAAAAACCCCAAGAAAAAAAAGTCGAAAAAGTTACCGAAATATGCCAACAAAGACTGTTATAATTTATACACGCAGATTAAAAGAATGGCTAAACTACTGTCTGAAAACCCATCAAATCTTCAATTGAGACAGACCTACTATTTCAACAGAAAAAGATTTAAGCAAATTTGTAAACACCAGGAAAGAGAATTTCGAAGCAGCATTATGCACTCCTTAAATAATATATGGGATAAAGACCCAAAAGTATATTGGGAACTAATAAAGGAGCTCGAAAAAACAATCACAAAAAAAGATAATGTTAGCGAAAATATTGACCCGAGACAGTGGTTTCGCCATTTTTCTGACGTCATGTCAAAGTGTACAGATCTGAAAGAATCTCCTAAGGAACACGAAGTGGAGTCATTTTTGAACAATTACAATAATTCACAAATATCTTTTTTGCCATTAGATTTTAAAATCAAAGAAATTGAAATTACTATAGCTTTAGAGAAACTGAAAAATAAGAAATCACCGGGAAAAGACGGAATCCTAAATGAAATGCTGAAAGAGAGCAAATATATTTTGTGTAATGTTTTTCTCAAAATGTTCAATATGGTATTTACATCGGGATTCTTCCCGACTATTTGGAAAAAAGGGCTACTAGTCCTCATTCACAAAGGTGGCTCTACTCGTGACCCAAACATGTATAGAGGTATTTGTCTTAGTAGCTGTATATCAAAACTTTTTTGCACCATCATGAATAACCGAATACAGAAATACTTAGAAGAAGCCAATTTAAAAAATGAGTTACAGATAGGATTTTCCGCAGGATGTAGAACAAGTGATCATATTTTTGTGCTGAGAACTCTAATTAATAAATATACAAAACTGATGACAAAAAATAAATATCTATTTGTATGCTTTGTAGACTTTAAAAAGGCTTTTGATACTGTTTGGCACGAAGGTTTACTATACAAATTACTGAAATATGGTATCGATGGATACATGTTTAGAATAATCCAAGATATGTATCATAACTCAACATTACAAATAAAATTTTCTAGTGGTCTATCAGACAATATACAGATCCGAAGAGGAGTAAAACAAGGTTGTGTAATGAGTCCTACTTTATTTAATACTTTCATTAATGACTTACCAGACTGTTTTAACGATAATTGTCATCCAGTATCGCTACATGAAAAGAAAATTAACTGTTTATTGTACGCCGATGATCTTATTCTAGTATCTGAAACCGAAGAAGGGCTTCAAAATTGTTTAAATATATTAAATGCTTATTGTGAAGATTGGAAACTAAATGTTAATATAAACAAGACGAAGGTAATGATATTCAATAAGTCAGGTAAGAAACTGGCACGAAAGTTTGTATACAGCGACGTCACACTGGAAACTGTTAAAACATATACATATCTTGGAATTCAAATATCTACAACAGGTTCTTTTGATGGTGCAATAAAGTTGTTATGTGATAAGGCCAATAAAGCTTTAGCAAGACTAAAGCGAATATTTATACCGGGAGACACAAATTTGAAATTCTACCTATCCTTGTTTGATAAAGTTATAATGCCAATTTTACTGTATGCATCGGAAATATGGGGAGCCTATACTGTTATACCCTCCAAAAGTTTGACACAAGACAATATTGCAGGATATTTTAAAACAGATTTTGAAAAACTATACACACGATTTTTGAAGTACTGTCTTGGTGTACATCGGAAAGCAAGTAATATTGCTGTATTTGGTGAACTGGGAAAAACACCTTTATCACTCAAAGTAATGACACGTGTCTGTGAAAATTGGCTCCGAATTATGAATATGGATCAAAATTCGTTACTTTTCAATGCATACAAGTGTCATGTTGAGATGTCTGAAACAAATCAATCGCACTGGCTAAAATCGGTTAAAGATACTTTATATGCAATAGACTTACAGGAACTTTGGGACGATCATGAAATTTATTACGGCGATTTTCCTTCCACTATGTTTAAGAAAAGAATAGAAGAAAAATTCCAAAATCAGTGGCAACAAGAAATTCTACGGCAAAATGATGATTCCAAATTAAGAACCTACAAATTATTCAAAACTGACTTAAAATTTGAAAGATATTTAAAGGTAATAAAAAATTTCGAGATTCGCAGAAATATTACTAGATTACGTATAAGTGCACACAATCTGTATATAGAAACGGGTAGACACAGAAGACCAGCCAAAGTTCCTGTAAACCAAAGAATATGTCCTCCTTGTAAACATATTGAAGACGAATACCATTTTGTTATGTCCTGTAATTGACACGATATACCAAGGCAAAAATTTCGGAAAAAGATTCAAGACGTTTTCGTACATCCAACATCATTCAGTGATCAAGACATGTTTAGATTTATTATGAAATTAAGTGATACGGAATTAATAATAATGTTTGAGACATATATGAAAGAATGCATTACAATACGGCAGAAACCTCTATAGCCAATATAATCAATAGTATCTTTATACCGAGCGCCTTTATCTATTATGTTTTGTGTATCATGTGCAGATCTTTTTTTTTTCTTTATTCCTTTGTATGTATCTGTTTTTGTCGCTTCTGTGACGTTTGCTTTATAACAAATTTGTGCTGTATGTATCATGTGTGATTTTTTTTTTGTGACGTTTGCTTTATAACATAAATTTGTACTGTATGTATGACAAATTGCTACTTTGTATATGTGGCGCAGTCAATAAAACACAATTCAATTCATGCGTACAAAACATGCATAATCCGTGTTTACATATGTATTTTGCATCATAATTTTGACCGAATGTTAAATGTTTTGCTTGCTTCCTTTATTTATAACCAAAAAGTTGTGTTTTGATAGGTAAATTAGGGTCAAATTTGTTACGAATCTAAAAGATCCCGACTTTGACATCCTATATGGCGTACTTATCAGCAATCCATCCACAAATATATGTTAAAATTCCTTTAATTAACAATGAGTGTTATGATTTGTACGTTTCATGTCAGTGTCTTGAAACAAGAGGCCCATGGGCTTAATGCTCTGCTGACGAACATCACCAAAAAAAAAAAAAAAAAAAAAAAAAAATCATTTCCTGAAAGGCACTCCTTCCAATGCCCTGAAAATTTAATCAATATTGTGCAATATCAAACTTCCTCATGATACACACGTGTGGTACATTTGGTTTCATTCGCCTTATTCCCTATCAAAACATAAAACTAAATGTGCTTAATGAACCTGAAAAATAGGTCAAGGTCACACAATCATTGAATCAAGGTAAAATCTAAAGAACAGGGTTATTCCCTTCGTGGCAAAACCTCACTTACCATGCTTGATGTAAAAACGGTCAAATTTGGACACCACAATTTGAGATTCTTGTGAGCTAAGTTATGGAATGAACTTCGTAATGATTTAAATGTAAACATTAGTCTCAATGAATTAAAAAAAAAACTTGTTGAAACTAGGAAAGGCCAAAATGTAAATGTACTTATTGTACATTTAATAATGACTAGATACAAAACTGAATGAATGCTCTCATACCTGTCGCATTTACAGGCAGGTATAGAGTTTATGGGGTGCTATGGCGTTTAGACTGAATCCCTTATCCTTTATTTAAATTATCAATCACGATTTTCAATGTTGATTTTGATCACATAACATGACTTTCTCCATATATTCATTATTTTATCCCAGCTGTTTGTATTTTGCTGTTAAGGAGGAGTTATTTTAACATGTATATATATGGTTGGTCAAGAGCCAATGCTGCTCATGTTCTCCTTTGTATATTGACACCGACTTTCAATAAAGCTTATCTTATCCTATCTTATCCAAAAAGTAGGTCACCAAGTAGAATTTCATGTACAATGTACTGAAGTGAAATTTTGATCTGGAGGCTTTATTCTCTTTGCCATTGATGTCCAAGCTACACCCTGCCACAATTCACCTACCCCAACTTTATAGGTCTGATGACCTAACACAAATAAGTCAAGATCGTTGATATTAGATAACATATTAGCATTGGTCATGACCTGTATATCCCATAAATTGGCATGTCTAATTCAATTATTTTTCAAAATGTGGAATCTTACATCTTTCAAGACATTTTAACTTAATTTTCGTCAAATTATAGGTGGCACCACTAGTATCATACTCTCCCAAGATATTGATCCCTTGCACAATCCCACCAAATTTCCTGAAGATCCATCAAGAATTAATGATGCTGGACTGGTCAAAGGGTTTTCACATTTTAATACCTGAATTGTATACTCTAGGTGGCACCACCAATATTGACATCGACGTAGATTTTAATACACTTTATAAGTTTTAAAAGTAATATGGGCCTAACAAAAAAAAATGTGGGGCGCAGAGCAGTCACAAAGATGACCCTTATATTTCACCTGGCCATTTGACTTTGAACTTCAACTTGGATTGAGAGATGTTCAAAATGTGCCCCCGCCTCCAGTTTTCCATACATGGTATATTTGTTCAAATCGGAAAATAACTTTCCGAGTTATTGAAGATTATCAATAAACTTTAACCAGGGCCAAAGTCCATAACCATTGGGTCACGGTGACCCAAAAAGTAGGTCACCAAGTACAGATTTATGTACAATGTACTCCAATGCAATTTGGATCTAGATGCTCAGTTCTTTTTGCTATTGATGTCCAAATTGCCTCCCTCCCCACCATTACAAAATCAACCATTTCAACTTACAGGACTGGTGAACTAACAAAAGTAAGTCCAGGTCACTGATAATTATAAAACATAGTGGCATTGAACATGGTCATGTCTATATATCCTATAAATTTGGCATTTCGAATTCAATGAATTTTGGAGATATGGATTTTTATATCTTTCTACATGTTTTGGCTCATGATATCTGTCAAATTATAGGTGGTGCCAACGGTATCATATGCAAATGAGGTTTTGAGCTCATCCACAATCCTACTAAATTTCATGAATATCTATTAAACACTAAGGATGCTAGAGTGGTCACAAGACTTTCACATTTTGACCCACACATTACATAATGCTGTAGGTGACGCCACCAAAATCGAACTCGACCTAGATTTTCATACACTTTATGAGTCTTGAAAGTTATATGGGGCTGTCTGGAACACTAACGACTGTATCGTGCTCACAAGCAAAAATTTATGGATGGATAGACGGACTAACTGACGGACGGATGGATGGATGGACATCAGTGATGCCATGAGCTCTGCAACCTATGGTCAGCGGAGCTAAAATGGCTTGCTTACCAAAGGTGAGGTTTCGATCAACAGATTTTCTTGTATCGTTGCAATAGAGGAGTTGCATGACGCACGACATTGTACTGCAAACACAGTTTGCTGGCAGCTGACCAGCTTGTGACATGTCTTTTAGCATTCTACTCAAAAAGGGCTGCACATTAAAATGATCCAAATAGAGAGATGTGGGTGTTGGGAGTATTTAGGAAGTTAGATGCCGCCTCTCTTTGTGAGGATGTATTGATCAAGTCACTTTTCTATTCTGGGTTGTATTGCCTCTGACTGGAATGGACCAAATATCCATTAAAATTTACAATGGATTACAATTATGATGCACCTAAAAGGCTTTTTGTACGTCAGAAAATTCTTATTCCCACACGGTTTGTTTTGCATTGCACATTTCATTAGTGTCATTCATCAACCTTTTTTCTGGCGATGGTGAAATAGTTGTTTCTTGTTTAAAAACTGTTTGACCTTTCCATTTAAATACTGAAACAAAAAGCCTTCCACGGAGAGTCTATCCTGCGATACACATTAGATATATATTCTAAATTGCTCGTTTCCTTATTAGAGCATACATTTACCGTATAGTTAACCTAAACGAATCAAGTCCTTGGGATTATCCCTTCAAATTGTGTTCCCTGTTAAATTTGTCAATGCAGTATCTGAGTCACAATGTCGTAATTTATATATATGCCTGGTCTTGCCCTTCCATCCAGTCATTAGATGAAAAGGAGCATTATTAGCATGCTGTTGGGGAAATAATCATAAACGTGACCATGTACTCAAATTGCTTAAATTAAACATTTCCTGACCCACACAGCAGATTAATAATAAATGCAAGGCCACTGACACAATATTCCCCAACAGTAACAGGAGAATGTCGATGTATCAATCTCATGCATTCATCCAACTGGTTTTACACCCACACCCTTATATATATATATATATATATATATATATATATATATATATATATATATATATATATATATATATATATATATATATACATATATATATACATACATACATACATACATACATACATACATGTTACAGTCAAAGACGTGTTAAGACACGATCATGCTCACATGTAGAAAATGAACAGCACACTGATAATTAATTTTGACCAAATCTATTTCCCCCGGCTGATCAAAGGTCATTGTAATACAGAAAAAAAATGCATTGTCGTGATGAATTTGGTGTCTGTACTTCCCAAAGAACATCTGAAAATATTTTTTTCTGTTGGGAAACGAATGTGAAGTGTTGATTAAGACGAAAATCAAATCTGAGATTGAGAACCCAAGCTGCTGACACAAATCTGTGGTCTGCAGGCCTTCGCTGCCTGTACAAAGTGTCTACGTGCCACTGAAGGCAGCTCTTGGTCCATAATTTTGATACTTTGAAGGTGATTCAAACTACATACAATCATCGTTGCCCCGGGAATTCCATTAGATTTACCGCTGGCAACAGAACATTGGCAAAGTATGGGCATGCTATCAAGCGATTACATTGTTACGAGGACAAGAATGATATAGTATATTTGAGTTGAACCATTTTCTCTAGCCACACAAGATTAAATATATCTCATGTGAATCGGTCAAACCTGCCCCAACGCTTAGCGTACAGAAAGACCACCATCAAATTGACATAAATAAATGTGTCTCGGCATTGGGCATTGCAACAGTTTGTCTGGACACCTCTTCAAACACGCTAGAATAACATTATTAAAAAACAACAACAATAAAACTCTTTAAGGATACTGGCTTTTGCAGCAATGGCTATATCATTTGGGTGTTTACAGGAGTCAAATTTCATTGTCAACAGTGTTCCCATATTTCAAAGGAAACAAAGCACAATTTTTACCAATAATGAGAAAATATATCGATGGATAATAATAAAAAAAAAAACCTGTCCCACGCCAAAACAAGCAAACGAAAATCCCAACGACAACAAAACTACTGCGAATTTAGCAAGGAAGCGAGTCATTGAATGAATAATTAGATATATTAATACAATTCATGTTGGGAGGTTGTTCTTTTAGTTCTTCTGAGCACAATTGACGTGTTCTGGAATTTTGGAGAGATACACACAAAGAAAACTATTTCATTATGCAAGAAAAATCAAGATTTCTAAGAATTGAATAAACAATAAAGAGGACAGTGAAGGAAGACGTTGTTTGTCTTTGTTGATATATTACCCACGTTACTTGTCCTCAATCTGAGCATTGCAGGAAACCGCATTTCTCATGACATGAATTCTGTAAGAGCAACTTTACATATCTTTATTTGCACTTTACATTGACGAGCTATTGATACGCTTGAACACTTCTGGATTTGGATGCCATATTGGTAATTTTCTTCTATATTTCTTCAGCATATGCGCATTATGTAGCCTTAATGAGTCACATTGTTGCCTCCATGTGAAAAAATGCCGAGAATTTTCTCTACAAACTCCCCAAGATTATAAAATTAGTTTTATCTCCACATATCTAAAGACATGACTTAAGCTAGTGGTGGTGATTCATACCCAGCTGTACCATTGACAATGTAGTAATTCGTGAAGTTTGACCCCTCGGAATATCTTGGCAATTCTGTTGGTCAAAATGCTTTGAAAGTAGGTGTTAAAAACTGTTTCAATCAACTTTGAACAAAGGTAAATATTTTGAATGCAAAATTATTACAGCGTTCCATCAGGTACAAACCACTGAAAGCATATCATGCGCCTGTCTTTGGATGTCAGCTTTGGGAGCACTCCAGCGGCGCATTCGACACTTCCCATACCACTCGGAAGGAAGCCATCAGATAGCTCTGTGGGACCCCATCCAGAAATCATAATGTATTGCTACCATTAATTTGTGATAATCACCAATTTATGTTCAGTTTGCACAAATGATTCACATTTTTTTTACAGAACATCTCTAAAATAGTAGAACTAGTGTACTAAAGGTTGTAGGGTTCCCGGTGGAGTTTAACTCTTTCAGGAATGAGGTTAATTTTCCTCCCAATAACGCAGCAAGCATCCCGTTGATTTTCTTGAATATATGGTCAATATGGTTTGAAAGGGATGATGTGCTGTCCGGCACCACTCCTTCCAGTAAGGATGAATTACTCTGTCCTCTACATTCCTAACCCTACATCTCCCCGCCCTCGTCCTCAGTAAGTTCCTCTTCGGAAAAGCAACAGCTGAAACTGAGATCTAGTTCATTCTCTCCGTCACTACCACTCATGCTTTCTCTATGGCTATGCGCCATTGTATCACGTCGACTCCCTTTCGTGATGTCACGACCCAGAGCCCGCTTGATGGCCAAAAAGGCGCGAAATTGTCAACTTCGGGCCCGTCATGGGCAACAAAATTCTTTAGCAAATGAAGTAATTTTCCTGTGTAGATATGGCATATTTTCTTCACAAAAGTGCTATAACACTCCAAGTCATTCGCTTTGAACAAAATATAAATCTTTCGGCGTTTTGGACCTTTAAGTTTATGTTGAGCTCCTGTGAGAGAGGCATCTGAAGGCTATGGATGAAGTTACTAGTAAAGCCTCGGTTTGACGTGGAATAACCATTACATGCAAACAATGCTTTGTTTTCCTCTTTGCTATATGATTTTTTGTTTGGAGGTTTTACTTGTAAAGAATGTATAATATATATGAAAGATATATTGCTTTTCTTTCTACCTTGCTAGTACAATGTTTGCAACCTTGTGCTGATCCATCATCTCTTCACACACTTCAAATTACGGAAATTCATAGTCCTGAGGGTTTCGGATAGAGGCCCATAAACTTATTTTCTTTATGCTCTGAAACATCCATTTTAGCGGCTTCCGTCAACAAAGATTTTTGTCAAGGTCTTCTGGTGGTTATACATGGTGTTACCGATCGCGAGTCATTATACTTGGTTCATCTCCGAAGCAAGTCGACGTAAGATAGATAAATGTACAAAATGCATTATTCTTAAGTTAATCCACGGGAAAGTCACATATTAAGATCTGACATAGAGCTGTGACAAGCGTCGCAATGCACGACGGACGCAGAGAATCAACACATAAATTTACCACCCCTGGGACTTGAAAGCTTTGTACAACTTGCTGCAATCAATCATTACCGGCTGCGTTTACATATGGTTTCAGGCCAATATGTACAGCTTTCTACTTGATTCCACCCACATTCATTGTGCTGATTTGGAGCAACGGTTACAAAATAAATCAGCCAGGTAAACCTTAGCCGACGGTAAGCTTTATGCGAGTCACCCTCTTAAAAACTTATAAATTGGGTGTGTTGGTGCTGGTGTTGGTGTTGGTGTTGATGTTGATGTACTAAAATAGAAAGTAGTTGCAAACGTCCCTGTGTGATGTTTTGTTACAGCCTTCCGTCTTCAATGCCGAAACATAATGAGAAACGACAGTCTGACTGCACTGTAAGGAATATGCAGGATCACCAACAATGTCAACATCATTGTTCAGTTGAATGTGTTAGGACACCACATGATTAATATTTTTTTAGCTGACTTGCCAGTCAGTTTGAGCTTTTAGGAGGCCCAGTCCCCTGTCGTCCGTCTGTTCACAATTACATTTTCGACTTCTCCAAAACCGTCGGTCAGATTCACTTCAAACTTGCTGGCAATGTACATTGGGCGGAGTTCTAACAAGTGTGAACAAATGGTCACGCTCCAGTGATTTTTGGATTTTTTAAATGATTTTTTTGTTTTGTTTTGTTTTTTTTTTGGGGGGGGGGAGGCAAATCTTAAAAAATCTTTTCCAAAACCGCTTAGCCAATTGCTTTGATATCACACAAGAACACTCCTACGGACTTCTAGTTCTTAATTTGTTGACCAAGTGGCGCTGCAATTTTTCCAATTTTTTAAAATGATTTTTTGTGTGTGTTTTCGCTATTTTTGACTTCTCCAGAAGCAACACTCAGATTAAGCTGAAACTTGTTGGATATGTTTTCTTGTAAAAGGGTCAAACAAAGGTGTTCACTAAGTGGCATTGCTTTTGATTCCTGATTCTTAACAATTTTTTTTTCAATTCTGGTATTTATCCGTAAATGCATATTTCCTATTGATTACTATGTAAGTCAAAGGGCATTCTGATGCTAATTCACATTTTGGACTTCTTCTCTGAAACCGTCAGCCAGATTTACTTCAAAGTTGGTGGCAATGTACCTTGGGTGGGTCTCTAACATGTTTGTTCAAATGGTCACGCTCCAGTGATTTTTGGATATTTTAAAATGAATTTTTATTTTTTGGGGGGCAACTCTTAAACAATCTTGTTCTCCGAAACTGCTCACCCAATTGTTTTGATATAACAAAGGAACACTCATAGGGGCTCATATAGTTCTCAATTTGTCCACCAGGTGGCGCTACATTTTCATTTTTTTTTTTTACTGATGTTTGTGTTTTCGCTATTTTCGACTTCTTCACCAGAACCATCATTTAGATTAAGCTGAAACTTGATGGATATGTTCCTTGTGAAAGGGTCAAACGAAGTGGTGCACTAGGAGCACTGTTATTGATTCTTGATTTTAAACGCTTTTTTTCCAATTCGGGCAGGCCCTACTTATTGTTGAATGGACCTTTCCTATTGATTTCTATGCAAGTCAATCGGCATTCTAATGCTAATTCACATTTTGGACTTCTCTGAAAGCGTCAGCCAGACTGACTTCAAAACTGGGGGTAATGTACCTTGGCTGGATCTCTAACAAGTGGTCACGCTCCAATGATTTTTCATTCCTTATGTTTTTTTTTGACAAATCTTAAAAACGTCTCTGAAACCGCTCACCCAATTGCTTTGACATCACACAGGATTGCTTCAAGGGACTCCTAGTTCTTAATTTGTTCACCAGGTGGTGCTATAATTTTTCCGATTTTTAATGGTTTTTTTTGTGTGTTTTCGTTATGTTAGACTTCTTCAGAACCAACACTCAGATTAAGCTGAAATTTGGTGGATATGTTCCTTGTAAAGGGTTAAACAAAGTTGTTCCCTAAGTGGCACTGTTAGTGATTTCTGATTCTCAACGTTTTTTTTCAACTCGGGTATTTATCGATAAATGCCCCTTACCTGTTAATTACTATGTGAGTCAATGAGCATTCTAATGCAAACTCACATTTTGATGAATTTTTTCTTAATGCAAGCCTTAGAAATATTTCTAAATGTCTTATGCACTCAGCTAAAGCTCAGCACAGGTCTATTCAGTTGCAACTTTGATTTTGTGCACAAGTTTAGCTCAGCTGAGCACGGGCTGTTCATACAGCCCTCTAGTTAAAATCTTAATTCATGCTCACATAAGTGGTGTTTTTTTCCGACCAAGAACCCAACCAATGGTGTCAAATGTGCAAGTAAAATGTATCAAATATTAGCAATCAACTGTATTGGATTACAGAAAAATAAAATAACTTCTATTTAAGAAAAAATAGTAATTAAGCAAAATCTTGTATATTTTGAACTACGGAACTCTCATTGAAAGAAGGACAACATTGCTTAACTTACTTTATATTTTTATGTCGCTATGGGGTTAACATTAGATATCAGGTTGTCATGTGCTACTTACCTGTCTTGTTGCAATTCCAAAGTAAAACGTGTGTAGATAACATCTGAGTATTTACTGTAGGGCAAGCTAACTAACACCATGCCTTCCTCCAGTCACATGTTGTATGTAATCAAACAATGAAATTTATAGTCGCTACTGTAGCATAATTTGTCAAATGCCGTAACATGATAGAATGGAATCAGTTACGCTTAAATTTGCAGGGTTTGCATGACCATGTACTCAATGCAAAAATGATAAATATCTTACTTTTCATGCGAAGCTCCAAATCCTTCCAACCACCAATGTCAAACGTTATGTGTATGGATAAAAATGATCAACACAGTAACTATGGTTTTGTCATGGCGTTGACTTTTACGGTGTTCACACATTATTAGATATACAAAACTTTATCACAAATTAATATTTTTAAACTACTATTGTTTCAGAACCAGAAGTAAAAGAAAGTATTTTTGACAAGATTATTTCTGCTACTGATAAACGTTGAAGACGTTATGGTGTTGACTGACAAAATATATATCGTGGCCAGTCCAGAGTATCAACGAAATGTTTAAAGTCGACAACATCAAATTTTCAACGGGGTGGCCACAGGCGTTCGTGGGTAAAAGATGATTTCGTATTTTCAGCAGTTGACTTCAATAACAAACATGATTTTCCACAATATATATATATATATATATATATATATATATATATATATATATATATATATATATATATATATATATATATATATATATATACGTATATGTATATTTGTGTCTTTTGTCCAGAACCACTTCCTAGTAGTTATTACCCTGTTCCGCAGTCCGAACTCTTTACTCTCCATAAGCTAACCTGTCCCTGTCTAACCTATATACATATGGAAGTATTATTGGATAATACTTTTGTTCAACGCGGACCATTGGTTTTTCAACAAATAAAAGGCATTCCAATGGGTAGCAACTGCTCCCCTTTACTGGCAGATTCATATTTAACCTGGCTTGAATTTAAGTATATGGATAAATTGTTGAAAAAGGACTTTCAAATGGCTAATTATCAAACAACGCAAGATATATTGATGTCATTGCTTGCCTAAATGTACAAAATTTCCGTGAAATTGCTAAAGACTTACCCAAAAGATATCCGTTTGGAGGGTAACAATTCAGATGGTTTCAGAGATGTGTTTTTGGACTTGGATATTCAGGTCATCAATGACAGGTTTTGTATTAAAGTCTATCATAAAATAGATGAGTATAACTTTGAAGTAGTTAACTATCCTTTCCCGGACAGTAATATTTCGGAAGCTACTGGATATAATGAATAAACTTTAATACAAACCTGTCATTAGTGACCTAAATATCCAAGTCAAGAAACACATCTTTCAGACCATTTGAATTGTCACTTTCCAAAGGGAAAATTTTGCGGGTAAATTTCTTTAGCAATTTCACTGAAATTTTGTACATTCATTTGACAGTACTTTTTCATCAATTCATTCATATACTTAAATTCCATCCAGGTTAAATATAAATATGCCAGTAACAGGGAGCAGTTGCTACCCATTGGAATGCCTCTTAATATATATATATATATATATATATATATATATATATATATATATATATATATATATATATATATATATATGGAAAATCGTGTTGTTTTAAGACCACCGAGACACCACATCCACCTTAAGTTTATACTTTTACATTTTCCTTCCAAGTTGTTTAATGGCCAGCCGGTTTGACTCTTTTCGTATTACACCTAAACGCATTAGTTTGAAAATAAATTAGTGACGCATTTTTTATCTTTTGGTCACTTGCACGATTCACTTGTGCTATCTTTACTCCGGCATACCTTGACCAGATAAATGTACTCAAGGGTGAGTGAGACAAATGAAATTCTTGCCGAAATACCACACACACACACACACACACACACACACACACACACACACACACACACACACACACGCACACACACACGCACGCACGCACGCATGTACGCACGCACGCACGCACGCATACACTTGGAAATATTCATTTGCAAGTGCTAACATTTTATTTAATCCTCGCCAAGCCATATTGTACTGAATTTATCACCAACTGTTCTTGTCTCTCATCAGGCTTTCAGCTCTCTGACGGTGCTATGGAAATTTGTAACCCATTTTTGGTGGTATATTGACGCCCATGTACCCATAATACATGTACCCATTATGTTTGCAGTGTATAGTAGATTAAAGCAGAGAGCACAATCAGTTTTGCGGGATTAAACGTGAATATTAATAAAGCGATACTCTTTTTATTGACCCAGTCAGCTGGGCTTACAGGGAGCTCAACAATAGTGCATCAATAATTCACTTTTCGACGTCTTTGATATTGCACATAATAGTCTTTTACTTTGGCCAGGAAAAGCTTCCGCGTGGATAACCTTAATCTAATTCCCCATAAGGTAGGTCGCGACCACTTTACTGAATTTTACTGTTCATTTGGTAACTCAAGAACTATATTAGCTAGGACATTTGCTGATATTGATGATCCTCTGGCAAGGCAACATTGTCACTCTAACTTGGGTTACATTGATTTCTGTTTTTTTTTATTATTTTTTTATTTTATTTTTTTTTTACGAATTTCATATCTGCAGTTAAATTCAAGAACTAAATTGAATCTGATGATGATAATCTGCAAAGGCTAAGATTGCTTTCAACTGACCTTGGTCTCATATCCAAGGTCATTGGGCAGCCTTATAAAAAAAATCTATTTTTTCCACAACATATATCCTACATAAAAAAATTGTTTTTACTTTCAATCATGTTGAAACCAAATATGGCCAAGGTCAATTTACATTTTTTGTATTTGCAGAATATATTCCTGGATACATTTCTAGATATTACAAGAGTAAACTTCATGTGCCATTTACATCTCCATTGCATTTTGGTAGCTTCGTGATTCATGTTCCATTGATATTTTACCGCCGTGGCGCTGATTTAAAAAAACAGTCTTTGAGTATTCTATTTTATGTTGAGTCTGCGAACACATTTCTGTAGTGGAACTGACAGCCCCTATGTACATTGTGCTACATTTTATGTTCACTGACACACACTTTTCTTTGCAACAGACCATGAATCCTTAATTTTATGCACAGCGGAGTCTAGCTTCAATATTTCTGGTCTAAAATGATACGGAAATATGCCTTCATGGAGAGTTGGGAATAGTATGGAAATGAAGGAAAGCTATTAGAAACGACGGAAACATCATCTCATTATATCTCTGGCCGTGACGAATGGGGCTCTTGCGTAGCTTTTGAATAATAGAGCTGCTGAAATTGTTCGAATAGAGAATATACGACATTCTGATCAGAAGAAAGTCTGCTAATTAACGAATTACATAACTATTAAAGTAACAAAGCGCTCAACAGGTTGGACAATGAATCCAATGAAAGCTGTGTAACAGACTTTTCTGTAGAAATTTTTGTTTTTTAATTCCGTCTAATTACAGAATCAAATTATACCTCTTCTTACAGAATATAGAAGATACGAAGTGTGAAGAAAAGGTAAAAGGATCCGGTTATTGGGATAAGCAAGCAGTTGATTCCCAACAAATGTGTTTTGTCAGAGAATCAGTAACCCAACGTCGTCTGTGGGGCGTGAGCATGGTTGATACAATAGATACTAACAGATGTCGTTTCCAGCCACCAGACTTTTATGTATAGTCTTCATATTCAGTGTTCTCTAAATACACTGTAGCTGGCAAATTTGATTGTTATAGAAAGTTGTCACAATCTGACGTTTAAATATCCGGTTACAGATTATCAAAGTTGCAAAGGTTCTTCAAACAATTAATGAATATATTAGTCGCCAAAATATTAGGTGTTACATCAAATCAATGTTAGAGAAAATCGACACGTTTGTCAAGAATGACGTCATTGTAGTGTGCAGCTATTGGACATGTTGTCGCATTTGAATACAAACTTTTTCCAATATGACAGTCTAATGATTATATCAACCAGTGTAAATGTATTCAGGCTTATAGGCATGTTGTCTCGAAGACTGTTCACCTCAGAGGCAATGTAATAGCCAGTATTGTCACAGAAATGTCGACAGGAAAAGAAATTTTGCATGTCATATTTTCTAGTTGCCATCTCTTGTTTGGTTACTGGTTACAAAAGCTCATACAGTAAATGAAAAATACGATAAATTACCTTCGGCACACTCGCCTAGCCAAATGTAAAGTCGAACACGTTGACCTCTAGGCCATCGGGGCAACCCCATAAAAGGTTGACCGTGGACCCAGGATGATGCTATAGCAGGTGCGGCTTGTACATTGACACGGTAGGGCACTTCCACATACAAAATATTTTCTTTAAATGAAAAACAATTATGAAAATGGGAAGTCCTATCTAATTATTCTATATGGAATATATGTCTTAAAATTTTCACTAGAGAGAGAGAGAGAGAGAGAGAAACATAGATAGAAAGAGAAAATAAATGAACACAGTCTCAGAAGTTTGCTTCTTGTTTTCCTATAGAGCACCTCTTTCATCACATATGCTCAGGATCCTTGACTTTCTTCAATATATAATGTTACGTTAAAAAAGAAAAAAGGTACTGTTACTTGAAATAATAAATGAGAAGTTCAGCAGCAAGGGGACATACAATTCATAAAATTATAAACTATAGACAATTTTGAGATGAGCTATTACTTGTGAAAATTGGAATGTAAAATTTTTCATATTTTCAGAAAAATTAGATTAGTGCTTACCTCTCGACCACTATTGCCTAGACCTCCGTGCCTGGCCCACAATGCCCGACATAATTGAGTTGAGACTCAATTGTTCTGAAAAAAGATCTGGCAGTCCCGGTGGTGCTATGGGAATGTGGAATTGGAGGGAGGGGGGATTTCTGGTACACATGAGCCCCTACTCTCCCTTCCTCCTTGGGCCCCATTTCCGGCTTGCTCTGGAAGTTGGGAGCTCCATTGACTTTTGTTGGAAGAAAAAAAAATGTTGTAGTGCTGTGTTCAATATCTCTACTACAGAGTTTGTTTTCTGGGCTCTCCTGGTCTCTTACTAGATAGAGATGGCTTATATTTGACCTGCTGATCCTCTGAGAATTGTGGAAGTAGGGCTGGTTTGGCTCAAAACCACTTTTTCCATGATAACATCTGGCAGGTCATGTTGCCAAAGGCTGGGCCATTGAGTTGGACTCTGCTGAGTCTTCCATCCCAAGGACACCATTACAGAAATGGAAGCAAGCTTGTGAGGCATGCCTGGAGGCTCAGGTGGTTGACGCTTCTTCATCTGAACCCCTCTCCCCACCTCCGAATAGGAAGAAGAGGCAGCATAGTTGCAAGTCAGGCTGCAAACGATCCACCCACGAGAGTCATGAGATTAAGTAATTAAGTGTGGCATGGCATTGATTGTTGCTGATATATCATGAAGGAGGTGGTGAGACTCTGTCAGATGACGTCTGTGAGATGAGCAGAACCCACTTCTGTCCTCATGGACACTACTCCAGCACCTACTTTGAGCTTTCAGCAGGTCAAAGCTCTCATTCACAGCCTAGTGGGTGACCATGCAGTGGTTTCTCAGCTGGAGAGGAAGGGCCATTGTGATGTGCTGCCAGGACTAGTCCTTGGAAGATGTGCAACATAGGTCCTAGATTCCTTTCTCATCCTTTATTGCTGAGTTTTCTAACCAGCTGACAGCCATGATTCATGGCACTTCTGTTCCTGTTTAGCCACTGACATCTGGCAAGTTCTCAAAGGGAAATGGTAAAGGCCATTTCCACATCCTTGGATGCCTTCATGAGACTAAAGGAGGATGCTAGAGGCTCCATTCTCATACTGTCCTACTCTGACATCTTGCTGTTGGCTCTGAGGTCCCTCTTGGATGACTTCCAGCATTTGGCATTTGGAGGGGGTCCAGGACAAGCTTGGTCAGATGGCCTCACTTCCAACTTTGTTGTTGCTAGCAATTGACCATCAGAGGGCCTGCATTCAAGAGGCGGACTTGCGTTTGCTACAAAGGGACACCCATCTCCAGGATAACAGGCTGTCTGATCCAATCTACAGCCCAGCACACATGGGGTTCCTGTTCTCTAACACACTGTTTGGAGGAGAGATGGTGGATGTTGTTGGAGGAGTTCAGAACCTGCAGACCTGCTCTGTCTAACAGGCCAGGATGAAGGCTTTGACTGACTCCATTTGGTCACTTTCCCTCCTAGCTGCTGCCACCCCAAAGCATGGACCCAGACCAAAACCACTTGTCCCCAGCCTTAGGCATGTCCCAGGTGTTTAAAGGGCCTGGGGAAAGGCAGAACAAGAAGGCTGGTAAAGGCAAGAAGCCAAGGAAGCCATAGGGCTCCTGATGCTTGTCCTCTGGAAAACACCCTCTGAGGAACATCCTACACCATTGCTATAGATGTCTCTGAGCACCCAGCCTGTGGCCAAATCTTAGCTTTTTGCTCACAGTGGGAGTCCATGACAGATTATTTGTTCCTCTTAAATACCATGAGCACACCTACTCACTGCCTTTTTGGCAAGGACATGCCTCCACTATGACGTGAACCCAAGTGGCCCACAAACACACCCTCACAAAGGAGCCCAAAGCATCGGCATTCATAGAGGCAGTGTTAAAGCTATAGAGCAAGAACACCATGGAAGGGGTGGAAGATCCCGCGTCACTTGGGTTTGACAACCTATTCTTCCTAGTCCCTAAGCGAGATGGAGGTTGGTGTCTGGTTATAAACTTGGCATCACTGAACAAGCACTTGGAGATTCTGTCTTTCAGGATGGAGACCCTTTAGTCAGTGGTGGTGGCCCTGCACCCCCAGGAGTGGACATCTTTAGATCTCAAAGATGCATTCTTCCACATGCCCGTCATGTCTGCAGTTCTTTGGTCAGGATTACCAGTTCAGGGTGCTTCTGTTTGGCCTTGGCATGGCACCTCTGGTGTTCAGTCAGTTTGTGCAGCGGTACCTGTGCACCTTCACCAGAGCACAGTGCACATTTATGTGTACCTGGATGACTGGCCAATCTAGGTGCCATGACACCTGGATTTGTTGTGCCACATGCAGGCCATCCTGGAACTTTGCAAATACTTAGGCCTGATTGTGAATCTTCCATAGCACCACAGCAGATCTTTGTCTTTCTTGCCATCCAGTTCAATCTGGTCACCTTCATCTGTCGTCCTTGGAGGACAGGTGGGAGAGACTCCAGCTGATCCTCAAGGCATTTCTGATTCATGAAGTTCACACAGCCTGGCAGTGGCAGACCCTGATAGGTTCTCTGATCTCAATTGACTCCCATGTGTCCATGGGCCACCTACACTGTCATTCATTGCAGAACGCTCAGCAGGCCAGATGGTCGAAGGACCAGGGCTACCAAGGGCAGATGCCAGTGCTTCTGGAGGACCACCACCACCTTATTTGGTTGACCAAGCAGGAGAACGTCATGTAGGGTCAAACATTGACATCTTTTCAGGTGCAACTCACCATGTACATAGACTCTTTTCATTCTGGTTGGGGAGACTACATTGAAGGCGGGATGGCGTCAAGCTTTTGGGTGACATAGGCCATGACCCACCACATAAATTTGTTAGAACTGGAGATGATATGCCCAGTGCTCCTCCACTTCCAGGACCTAGTGGAGCACAAACAGGTTCTTGTTATGGGAGGTAACAGGACTAAGATCACTGACCTCAACTGGCAGGGTGGGATTTGCTCCCAAAAGCTGAGGGAGTTGGCCAGATGCATCACCTGATGGTGCTACAAACTGCCTCTGCACACTTGCAAGGCATGTCCCAGGTATACAAAATGTCCTGGCTGACCAACTCTCTAGAAGAGGTCAGCTGGTAAGGACAGAGTGGTTGCTCCACCCGTAGGTCATTCAGGTCATGTGGCCCAGGTGGGGTACCCCAAATGTGGATCTGTTTGTGGTAAGTAAAAATGCAAATATTCTTGTTTATGTGTCACCTGTCTGGATCCCCAGGCCCTATCAGTGGATGCTCTAGCCACGGTCGGGAGCAATCTTTGGGCTTAAGCCTTCCCGTCTTCACAGATTCTTCAAAGGGTCCTGCTGAAGTATTGGTCCCTGGACTTCTGGAATTAAGCATCAAGCCGCCACTACATCTACTGGCATGGCTGAAACTTCTGGTGCAACCGTGGATGAGTGTGTTCCACAAAAATCCTCAAGTGATCAACCTCCACTCTTGGCAGTTGTTGCACACCACATATACAACAGAGCTTTCTCAGAATTGGTTGCAGATAAAATTGCCAGAGGGAGGCTTTAAGACTCTTCTCTAGCAGTATACTTGGCTCGATGGAAAGTGTTTTCTGACTGGGACTTAGGTTGGAGAATCCATCCTTGGTCTCCTTGTGGAATTCCTGCTATACCAGTGGGGGATCCTTGGTAAAGCTCGAGAACTGTGCAGGGATTTTGGTCTGCCATCTCCTCAACCCTGGCAAATATCTTAGACATTCACATAGGGAGTGATGCTTATTTGTCAGTGCTTATAACCCCTTGTTTTTGTCTATTTCTTCTATGAAACAAATGATAAAACTATAAAAAATGGTTTTGTTTGATTCCTAACAATATTATCCCAAATAGTTTGCCATATTTGTTGGATATCTTGTTTAGTTTAGTTTAGGATATAAAGCTTTGTAAAGTTTTTTTTTTTCAATGTTTGTTGCTGGGTCTCTATCATGGTTTGAAAATTGAAAATATTTTCATCTTCACAGTTTGAAGACTCAACAGCAGCTGGCTTCTCTTTTGCCAAATGGCCAGGCAGCATATATGTCAACAGGTGGTGTTCTGTCAGTGAAGATTTCTCTTTGGTCCCATTGTCCCTCTTTTTTATATTTGATATTTACCATTTATATAAAAACCCGCCAGAATCTTCAGACCTGTATCCACTATCGGGCAGCCTTCTCCACTAAGCTTGGTCTTTGATGCAGTTGGGCACTTGGCATTCAGCTTATTGCTGACCCTTATTTCATTGCCTAAGGGCGACTTCATAGTCGCATACAAAATCCAAATTCTGGGGCCTACAACTGGTCACTGTTTGTGTTTGTATTTAAATTTTCAGGTGATACTCACTCTGGAAAAGTCCCATTATATATTGTACATTAAATTCGTTCGACAAATTAACCTTCCCTTAACACTAATCACACATACATTTTGGATGCTACCTCTTTAAAATATCCAATCCACTTTGTTGACATTGTAAAAATAGTTAGTTCCACACCCAATTCCATTGGTTTATAAATGAGCATTGGGACGATATTGCCGAGTGGGGGGTTGGAAGAGGGTTATAATATATGAAACCAGAAGTATACATTTTGCAATTATTACAGAGCATCAATAATGATATATATGCTGTGGCCGCACTTCACTTTGATATCTAAATAAAGTGTACTTTTGTTAGACTGTCCCACAATCAATGCATTAGTTGTGCAATGTTTAACATGGTGCTCGAATGTGCCTTGTCGCATTTGGATTTGTAACTGACAATGATACCTGATTCAGACACTACCAAGCGGGCAGATTAAAGTTAAGATAATAAGTCATGTTTTAAAAGTGCTTAAACGACCGTTTGCCCTGGCAAACTCAGAGAACGGACACCTGGAACTATGCTGAAAACATGTGGCCGCAACTCACTGTGGTTTTACTTTCCAACAATGCATTGCACCATGTTAAAAATGGCGCTCAATGTGTGTGCTTGCATGCCTTTGAGTTGCATTTTGATTTATAACTGACGATGATAACTGCTTCAGACACAACCATGCGGACAGATTTAAGTTAAGATAATAAGTCATCTTTTAAAAATACGTTGACGACCGTTTGCACTGGTAACTCGAAAAATGGACACCTGAAACCCAGCGATACTAGATACCGATACCACACCACCTTGGCTATATGCAAGAGCTATGCTTTTTCCCCGGCCCAAGTTAACCGTCCAGACAAGTTGAAATAAAACACTGTGTTTGAGTTAACAAATAACGACACACGTTGGCCATCTTTTCTGTTAACTTTGTCTTACAACTTGGTTACGGTTGATTTGAATGACCGTTTTTTTTCATGGGTGGTCGTTTGTGGGGGTGATTTTGCCTGTCGTGTGATGCAGCTGGTCTAAGGTTGTCCAGCTGGAGCATTGTTGCAAAATTTTTAATCACAGTTCTTAAAAAATGCTACAGAATTTATCCAAAATAAGTGTTTCTCATGTGAAGAAGTTTGTTGTGAAAATGATCCAGGGAATGTTTTTTTTCTACTGCAATTGGACAGCACCGTGGGCTTGCGCGTCAGGTCATTTAAGATTCCAAAAGCACCCGTGCTAAGGAAATCTGGTCATTTTGACTAGGTGGGGACTGGGGTAGGTTATTCCAGGTATTACTGTACCATGATTATACCTATTACCGTGCAGAATCTGCCAGGGTATATCAAAGAGAATGAATGTAAGAACATTTTCAATAATAAGGTGAAATCATTCTTGATGCATGAGATGGGAGTACTGAAGAGGGATCGCTTTATATATTCTCGGATCCGCCAACGAGTCATAAGCTGCTTATCAGCTGATTGTTCTTATTATGCAAATGAGCAAGCCCTGTGAAAACACGTTCCACATCGGATATAGTCCTGTGTAAAATTGGTAGTTTTTTCCTAAATTGTATCAATGTTGTCGACAACAAATCAACAAAATAACACTGAAAGCAGCATCATTTTGCCGGATTCTGCTACTGAATAAAAATTTGGAGAGCTTTTGACGATCATAACTTTATCGCTTTTTTATCGCTGCTGTTCGGGTAACGTTTAGCATACATTGAATGGGTATCCACCGACGCTTTCGGGCGATTCACCGAGCAATGCTGGCGTGTAAACTAAGATTCCCGTTTGTGTGGATCCGATAATTTATAGTTTCAGTATCTTATTGTTATCAGGGACCTGCAATATATATATATATATATATATATATATATATATATATATATATATATATATATATATATATATATATATATATATGTGTGTGTGTGTGTGTGTGTGTGTGTGTAGACAGACAGATAGATAGATAGATAGATAGATAGATAGAGAGAGAGAGAGAGAGAGAGATAGATAGATAGATAGATAGATAGATAGATAGATAGATAGATAGATAGATAGATAGATAGATAGATAGATAGATAGATAGATAGATAGATAGATAGATAGATAGATAGATAGATAGATAGATAGATAGCAGATCCCTGGTGTTATGAAAATTACGCCTTTCGGTGCTCATATTTATTGAAATATCAATTTATTGAAAGTTTAGATCTATCTTTTAATTCATGAATAATTAAAGCACTTCCGCTACAAACCTGTGCAAGCAACTTAATATTTTTCTGATTTCATTCTGACATTTTTGCTATTTTCATGTTGTGGTCCACCCTGGAAATAAGCCAAGGCAAGATTCCCTAGGCATTTGGTACTCCCATTTGATGCATCATAGTTTGGTGTGCTTTCGGCAATTATATTGCACCATCCTGGCATATGTGTGCATAAACTATTATCAATCAACATTCAGTAATAAAAGTTAAGTACATTCAGGCCTAGTCATTATCTTAATGTGTTTTTCCTTCTTGCTTTTGTAGAGAAAATACACAACTTACTTATGGGATAATTTATCTGTTAATTTTCCCCGAATTAATAAACATAATATGTGTGCCAAAATTCTCTAAAGCCTTACATGCATAAATATAAAATTTGTCTTATCTTAATTGATAACATGGTGATTGTTTTTTTAAATATATTTTTACTAACTTTTGCTAATTTTCATCAGATTGTTGTACAATTTGAGCACAAATAGCCAAATCAGTACAATAATGACTAAGATGTTGTGATTTCGTCAACCATGTGAAGGCAAGATACTCGAAACTCCCCGGAATGTACCATTTTGTATGCTCAAATTCAAAATTGTTGGGGGGCGGGGGCGGAAATGCCCCCCCCCCAGCATGCCTTCAGCCCTTTGGGCCTTGCAGGTCTCATTTGGGCCACTGTAAAATATTACGGCCTTTTTGGGGCCATTTTTGTCTCACTGAGTTTGTAGCACGGGCCTGGGTCGATATAGTATTCATTAGGGAAGGGCGGCTTAAAAGTCCTTTTTTTTTGTTCCATTCATTTTAGGGTTGGGCTTTTTTTATTAGGGTTATCAGATTACCGGAACCACACATATATTTTTTTTAGTCCTTGGGTAACTTGGACATTTGTTGAAACATGTCGAAAATGGATGTTCTTTCCCGTTTCACATATGACCTCTTTTGACGTCAGTTTAATTTGTTACCTGGGCGCAGCAGGAGGCACTTGTTTGCACATAAATTAGCACTTTTGCTAGCGAAACATTGGCAACAAACTAGTAACACATGGTTGATAACAAAGGGAATATGACAGCCAATTCACGTAAAATAAAGACAAGGTGAAGGTAGTCGTCGCAGTTTGTATGCTTTTACTGCAACAGGTACCGCACAATTTCGCTCAACGGTGTAAAATGTGAACGCATGCGAGAATCACTGGAAGAATTGCCAGTCTAGAGTGCAGAGTGTTAACCCTTTCCTGTACACACGTATACTTTATTTCCACACAAAACAATATACATGTACACATCTCAACGCATAACTGCTAATAAAGTACCATGATGATGATGATGGTATGTTGTGTTAGTAATGTGGAACGTGTGACAGAACAAAAGATAAAAACCAATAAAAAAAGCTTGTGGGTCATTGAAGGATAAAGCTGCTCTGAACAAGTCGTTGCAGTAAATAATGATAGGCGTTTAACAGAAAAGAATTAAATCATATGATAGCAATATTGTAACGTTTTGGTCCTAGAAACCCTTTGTAAACAGACATTTGTTAGATGACACATATGCAATATTCTCATGGCCGCTATAGAATATAATAAGTCGAGAAAACAAGTTGTGTTTCCCTTTCCCTTGGATATTTGTTTTGAATATCTGTTACTTCTGTCGGAATTGAATTCAAAGTAAAAGGTCCACGTCACTTTTAAATAACTTTATCTTTATTGTTTTTGATGATGTTTACATGGTATTTTGCATTTGTCTGGTGTTGTGGGAATGGATGGTAGAAGTATACCGAAAAATGGAAGATTTCATTTGATTTGTGACACTTATGTTTATGCTTTATTTTTGAAAAAGAAATGATATTGAGCAAATGTAATAATAGTAAATTATGAGCTTCATAGTGAAAAAAGATTATTCTAATGATCTTCCCCTGTATAATTTATATAAAAGTTAAAATAATCTGTCATTCCTCTCATTGTTTATTGAAGTAAATCTATCTATCTATCTATCTATCTATCTATCTATCTATCTATCCATCTATCTATCTATCTATCTATCTATCTATCTATCTATCTATCTATCTATCTATCTATCTATCTATCTATCTGTCTGTCTATCTATCTATCTGTCTATCTGTCTGTCTGTCTGTCTGTCTATCTATCTATGTATCTATATATACATATATATATATATATATATATATATATATATATATATATATATATATATATATATATATTTACAATACAACAAATTTTTGCATCGGCTGAGTGACAAATGGATATGGTATTCTTTTTAAGTTTCGGCGTAGAAATGTAGTGTCTTTATGCAAAGCATACATGACTTTCCAGTTAAATTTCGGTTCATCTGCTTCGTTTTGCCTTTTTCATATTTTCAAATCCCTCCGGCTGTTCCCAGGTAACAAATTAACTGACGTCAAAGGAGGCAATGTGTGAAAGGGGAAAGTACATCCATTTTAAAAATGTTTCAGCAAATGTCCAAATTGCCTGGGGCCTGACAAAAATATATGGGTGGTTCCGGTAACACGAACAACCCCACTGAAAAAGCCGACCCTAAATAAATTTTATGACACATTAAAAAAAAAAAATCAAGCTACCCTTCCCTTCTAAAAATTGATAGACCCTAGCTGAAAAATTTTATCGAGGAAGTGGCCTTGGTGTGAAGCTGTTTTGCAGTAAAGTCAACTCAAACACAGAAGAGTGCCTTGGACACCCGCTGGGTCAAAGATAGCGCCTACCGGAGAAGGTTGCCCTGATAGTGGATAGAGGTAAGAAACTTACGGCGGGTATTTGTATAATTGGTAATTACGGCCGCTGTCATAAGATGGCCCATTATGATAGCGGCTGTAATAGCCTTTTTAAAGGTCTCCTGGCCATTGTAGTTTACTCATTTACTCACAGTATGATTTGTAGAATTTTATGTTTTACTTGTCAGAAGTTTAGTTCTAGCTCAGCTTTACTGGATAATGATTATTTTATTGAAGATAAATTCACAGATTGACAATAATTGGAACACGAGATTTAATAGACATGTTTCATGCAAGGGACAAACCCGTAATTGTCCAATGCTTTTAATACAATGAGTTTCAGGACATCAGTATTAACTTACCAACATTATAAGTTCAAGTTCAGGTATGTTTATTCGACCAAATAAATAAATACAAACAAAACAAGTACCTACAACCAAGGAATTATCAAAACAAAACAAAAAGGAACAAGGGCAGAGATATCAATAAACTTTGGTCAGGCTTTGGCAGATCGTGCGTGCCACCTTTATAACAAATAATGAGCTTTACAAAAATGTGATCATGTAGATTAATAGATGAAAATAGCTTAATGGATCAATCAATTAGAGTTACAAATATAACAATTAGGAATATTACAAGAGTCCTCATAATTCAAAATAAAATATTGCGTGACATAATGGGGAAAACCAAAATAACTATGAGTATGTACTTTCTGTTTAATAGGTTCCGGTGGTACGTTCAGAGTACGTACTAATTCATGTCTTAGGCATTTCTTAGCAAAAGAATGTTGGGTACGTGTTACAAATAAGGTATTACGCCTAGTATCATGATGGCTTCACCTGACCTAGTATACACTATGTAAATCATACGTTCCTTAAAAGTATAAGCCTTTTTTTTCTCTAGGAACTGCTATGTAAACACTCAATGCTGTTTTGTAACTATTTTTTTTTCAAGGAGTTTGTTTCTTAAGGCGCATTTGGCATAAGACATACAAGATACACACCCAAAGATATTTTGCAACGTTCGTGCAATAAGTAGTAAGTATATTGAATAATATTAATCCTGTATCAGGTATGATGCAGACGTTTGCATCGATAGACTAGTGACAGAGTGCAGCACGTTTAACACAGAGAAGCCAAATTGCAAGAACTTGTTCGGAATAATTAGCCACCACATTATGTTTCTTCTTGACATTGAAAGTGCAAAACTTTGCATAAGTAACTAACTACAGGGTAACCTTCACAGATCTGCTGTCCATGTTAGATTGCTATGCTATATTTGTTTCTGTCATAGAATTGTACCGCTGTTTATGGAAGTTGTATTGTCGAATAATTCATAAAACACAGAGTTTCACGTACAACCCCCTCCTCCTCACGAGTTTTATGAAGAAACCAGGTGTTTATCCACAAATCCTGATGTTTTGTGCAAAATACCCAGAGTTTTGTGCCACAAAACCCTTCGGAATCGTAGAAAAACCCAGGAACTTTTTGGATTTGTGTTTTTGCCACCACCACCACCACCACCACCACCACCACCGCCGCCGCCGCTGCTGCTACTACTACTACTACTACTACTACTACTACTACTACTACTACTACTACTACTACTACTACTACTACTACTACTACTACTACTACTACTACCACCACCACCACTACAACTACTACTATTACTATTACTGCTTCCACCAACATTGCCATATCGTGCCGGGCTTTAAGTTTGTCTTGAATTGTTTCGACACCTTCTGAAAACCAATCTTGCAATTTTTGTTTAACAAAACTCAGTGTTTTGTGACACAGCTGGTAGTCTAAAGATCGTTTTATTTTTTCAATACTTTATGAAAACCAATCTTGATGGAGGACTGTGTCACATTTTTTTTTCTGCAAATGATTAACATGCAATATTTGCAAGTATGCGCTATCAATATTAATTTTAGTAACCATGCAAGAGTAAATAGGCCCTAAATAAGTGAGTGCTTGCCAAACTAATAACGCTTGCTTCATAGTGTTACCTGAGCACTACCAGAAGAGCTGGTTTGGTTTGCAAATTAATTTTGTTTACCAAAGAGGTTATCATAAATAACTATTGGGGCAGTAAATCGAAGTTACTGCACTAAGATTTTTCCTTGATTGTGCATGCCGTACAAGAATCCTCGGTGGCATGATTAACGGAATATATCTTTTTAAAAGAGAAAGACGCATTGAACTGGTATGCTCCCAGACAGGCAAATCCTGAGCCTATTAACGAGTCTGCCTTGTATCAAAAAATATTTATCAACGGTTAGCATAAGATATTTACGTAATCTTCTTTTTTCGTAATGAATCACTTCTAAAGAACCTACTTTTTTAATCTCTTTGTTTTACGCATATTTTTTTCACGACTATGAGGTACACACCCACTTAACTATTTGAGTAACAAAGAAAAGTTTTAAAACAAGTTTTATTGTCTGATGTTTAATTGGAAAAGGACTTGTATAAGTAACTATAGATTCCTGATTGTCCAATTAAAAATCTACTCATATTCTTGCTTTCTCTGTAAGAAAGTGGGTCGGTCATATTGCCAAAATAAAGAAAGTCTTTGATCCACACCGAATTATACCTCCGATTTGGGAGTCAGATTAAAGTCAAATTTTTAGCTTAACATTGGAAAGAAAGAAACTTAGACAAATCAAACACAGGATTAGGTCTTCTCATTATGCACACCGTGTCGTTATGAAGAGGTGAGTGATTCTCACAGAACGAATCACAGCATACCATTAAAAAGATTGGATTATAATACCTTTCCACTGGCAACAGATTAGATAATACTCAGTGGCACCTGGGGACATTTGTGAGACATATTCTTCCACATGTCTCATTTTCTCACCGCTGCCATTGCGTTTTGACGATCTTTGGCCACAAAATCGATTGGCATTGTTGCATAATTTGACCAATGCTCCTCATCTGATAATATGTCCTGATCGATTGGGGCTTTCTGTATTGTTGCCTTTCGATCCCATATGCCACAGAGCGCAGGTGCTTCTGCTCAGGGCGTCATATTGCGATCAATACGGCCATTTTCTTTTCTGTACAAAGGTAACAGACTGCGGTGTCATCTCAAACAGCCTCGGCAAGTGAAGTAACATTGCTCAACTGTGCCTATTTTGCTTTACTATGCTGCGCACGTTACATTTAACCTTTTCGAGACAGGAGTTCAACTCCGTCTCACCGGACAGAAAAAATGTAAGCCATCGCTTGCCTGCGAATCAGATTAACAAGCCATTGAATTCAAGTTTTCGTTTGAGTTATGCAATTTAGGTTATTAAAAATTACGTTCCTCATCTCTCGTTTTTTTCACTTCTAAACCCAGCGTAAATGTATGGCAGACTTTGAGCTTTTTAATGATATTTTCAAACCGTAAAATACACAATCACTTTACAATGGAAAGGCCTATGAATATTCTTGTTATCGTGCACTGTACTTGGTTGTTTTTTTATGTAGACAGGTATTAATGTGAGACCACACAGCTAAAATTTCATAAACAGACGAAAAATAGGATCGTAATTATTGCATATGTCCAGCTGTATCGGGCAACAATCATTATCAGTGAGATACATTAAGTGGGTACTTTACATGTCACCTGGAATCGTAAAATTGTTTGTTCTGGGGAAGTCTGGTTTGCAGGTGACGATTGCACTGTGTTTAAAGCAATAGCATTTCAACTGGCAGCAGTTTTGATAAATTTAATATTTTCATCGTCAGTGTGGACGGTCCAAAATACTGCAAACACGGATACTCGATAAACTACAGTGAAATGTATCATTATGTCACAGGTAAATGACATAACTAAGTGCCACTAGTTCGTAAAAAAGGCAGACACTTTACAAATGTTCAAGACCATTAATTTCGTGTGTTTTCCATTGCATACTGAGGCTATATGTTTTTAGCGGCCCTGTCATGTCATGTGAGTAGCTTCTGAAGAATTCACAGTAAATCGGGCTGCTTGTCACGGAAGTTGCTTCTGGTAAAACGGAATTCCAAATGATCACGCACGAAACGTATGTTTTTCGACGGTGTTTGCCAGCAAAGCATCCCCTAACTACTGGGAATTTAAAACAACTTAAAAGGTAAATCACATGCGGTGGCTTACCACGAAACTACATTATACTATCGACAAAATACCAATAACTAATTGGCAGCAGAAACACACGCAAAAGAGATGGTCAAGATAATAAAAGCATGAGCATGCATAGCCACAACCACCTTATCGTTTAGCTTTTAAATACATTAACACATTTATAATCTACAACTTATTGTAATTGTAAAGCGTTTTTTACCTCAGCTTTGTCAGACATCGCACATAAATGCACTATTATTTTTTCTCATCGTATTTCATAAACGGTCCTGAATATTAGTTTGACAGAAACTACAATTTGTCAACTTGATTAGAGACACCTACTGCACGGTAGCAAGGTTACCCTCTGATTCTTCGATAGCAAGAAGTCAATTTAAATAATTCTGTTTATCGCATTTTTGGGATGGGGGTGGGTGGGTGAGTGGATGGGGTGGTCGTGTTGGTCAGTTTCAATGTCAACGTATGTCATTAATTACTACGGAACCGAAACGTGAATCAAAATGTAGAGAGCAAGGGAACAGTTCTCATCTAAACTATTTAATGTCAACAAAACAACCTAATTGGAGAAATTTCTGCTCAGAGTTAGATTTAGCAACATGCCTCCTAAGGATTCAGGATTCAGGATTCAGGATTCAGATTTTTTTTTATTATTACCATATAAACAAAAATACTCCAGTACATTCAGTATGTGACAAATAAACCGAGGTAAGTACTAAAACATGTACATAAAACTCCAGCATAATTTGGTCAAGAAGACACACATAAAGATCTTTGTTAGATCGCTATCATGTGTGCCACCCATACATGCAAGTAAAGAAAATAAAGTGAGTGATCATGTTCGATATCCGAGATATAGAAATTGTATATTTTTTTTACCAATCAATCAATTTCCATTACAAATGTAGCAATTTGGGACAGTGCAAGAAATTTCGTAACTTGCTATAAAATATTTCTTTATATATTGAAAAAAAAACCCAAGAAAAAAAACCAACAAAAATTAAACAAAACAAAACAAAGCAAAACAAAACAAAACAAAGAAACAAAAAAACAAAAAACAAAAAACAAAAAACAAAAACAAAAAAAAACAAAAAAAACCAAACCAAAACAAAATAACAAAAAAAAAAAAAAAAAAAACAAAAAAAAAAAAAAAAAAAAAAAACAAAAAACAAAAAAAAAAACCCAAACAAACAAAAACTATGCGTATGTACTTTATCCTTTATATAAAATATCATGAGCCGAATATAGGATGCGTGTTACCTCATGTCGTAAACATTTACTAGCAAAAGTGTGCTGGGTACGAAAAACAAAAAACCTCGGTCTTCGGGTGTCATGGTCATGTGTAAGGGGAGTTGACGTAATTTGTGAATGTTGTAAAATAGCTAGAAGCAGGCCATGAAGAAGTTTATATTAAACTTTTAGTGTTTGTAAAATATATATATCTTCTAATTTAAAAAAATTCTAGATTTGAGAATTGTTTCAGAATGAGCATCATACTTACTATGATTGATTGTTCTAGCAGCTTTTTTCGGCAGTTTTTATAATCTTTCTAATCTGTTACCCCAAGCAAGAAGACAGTAAATAAAACGCGAAAGAATAAACGAATTGTAAATAATCTGGAGAATATCTAAAGGCGAAAAAGCTTTTAATTTGCTCATAATGCCAATGGTCTGAGAAATTGTGGACGCTATTTTTTGAATAAGGTTATTCCAGTTTAAATGGGTATCTAGAGTGAGGCCGAGAAAAGCAAACTCATTTACACATTCAATCATTACATTATCAATATGAACCGTGGGAATAACAACATCTCTTTGTAGTTGACGGAAGACCATGAATTTAGTTCTTTTAATGTTAAGAGACAACTTAGTGGCGTTTAACCATCTACTGATCTTATTTAGCTCATGGTTAATGAGTTGAAATGCATAATCATTTAATCCTGACAAATTGAAAGGGTGTAAAGCAGTGAATAAAGTTGCATCATCTGCATATATATTGAATATAAACAGAGAAGAGGATGGTATTATATCATTAACATAAATTAAGAAGAGTAAGGGTTCCAAGATCGATCCTTGAGGAACTCCCGCTGTAATATTTAGACAGTCAGATTTAATGTTATTAAACACAACTGACTGATTTCCATTTGTTAAATAGCTTTTGAAGAGGTCGACAGCAATGCCAGTGATAACGTTATAACGTAACTTATATTGCAAAATATCGTGATCTAAAGTATCGAAAGGCTTGGACAGATCCATAAATATGTTAATTGGAATTTCATTTCAATTCATATCTAAAATCATTCTATTGTTAAGTTCCAAAGCTGCAAGTTCAGTAGAATGGTTTTCACGAAAACCATACTGACTGCTGTAGAATAAGTCATGAAGTTTGAAATATTCATAAATCTGGTTATATATAACTCTTAACTCTTTCAAAGATTTGAGATATTGTAGGTAGAACAGAAATTGGTATATAATTTTCTAAAAGAGACTCATCGTCCTTCTTAAAAATTGGTACAGCTTTGGCTATTTTCAATGTGTCAGGAAAAATGCCTGTTGTTAAAGACTGATTTATAACAAGTGTTAATGCCCTGGGTATCTCAGATTTAATCGTTTTTTACAAGTTCATTAATAGTCTATCATGACCTAAGCTATGCTTGGGTTTGAAAGAGTCAATGATATCAATAACCATTTTCTCAGTAATGAGGTTAAACGCAAATCTATGTTGAAGTTGATGTGTAATATAATCCTTAAAAGAACAATCAGCTGGTGGAATTATTGGGGATGCCAGATTTGATCCAATGTTAGTACAATATGTATTTAAACTATTTGTTATTAATGACGTTTCAGTAAAAGTTTTATTATTTATTTGAAAGAGTCCGGGAAACTGTTCTTCTTTTTAATTCTGTTTAAAGTATAATTTATAGTTAGCCAAGTTTTCTTTTTGTCATTTTTATATCTATTGAAGCAAGATTTGAAATAGTTTTTCTTCGCCACACGAATATTGTTTTTTTTTTTAAAATTTTATTGTAGGTATTTAAATTTATAGAACGTAATTCATAATCCGCATTATCATGGGGAATTTCTTTAAGATTATTATACAAACAATTTCTGGTAGCTAAACATGATTAACGTGTACCTCCCATAGGCGCTAAAGTCTGGATAACCTATTATGCTAAAAATGACCTGTTTAGTCCAAAATATTTCATGAAAAGTAAATGTGGAAACAAGAATACTTTTTTTTATGCACCTGAACAGTTATTTAGCAAAAGCACACATTTTAACTTATACTTAATTCCTTGGAAAATAGTTTGTAAACTCCTTTGATCGATTCATTTTCGATTGTGTCTGTTCATCCTGCCACATCGTGACAAAGTTGCAGATTTATGTGTTTCACGTCTTTTGAAAAATACATCTTCATCTCTGAAATACGGTCTGTTTGGTCAGTCCGCTGAATGTCGTTGATACGTTTTCAGTTTCAAGATGTTTGCAATAAGATGTGTGTTTCGTAATCACACGATCATGAGAAATGCTACATTCTCATTGGTTGACGTAACTAAACGTGGTCTTTCTCGTGAAAGACCTTGTCTCGTTTGCTGAATACCAGGCTGAATACCACAAACTTTAAAAAAAAAAAAAATATCAGTGTAATTATATTTCAAGCAAAAGAATGTCAGTATTTGGAAGACGGTTACAATTTTTACAGGTAAACCACCAACATACTGTAAAGCAGTTTTGATGATGGTTATAACTGTCGAGGTAAAAACAAAGGAGCTGTGATAGTCCTATGCTCAGTTGACCGTGGATGTATGGACTCAAGTAGTCCTGTGACTTTCGGAATGGTATCAACGCCCCTTCTTTTATTAGACCGTCGCTGTTTGCAATATCAGTCATCACTCATACAGTTTTGGAGTTACTTTTTCAAAATGGAAAGTGACAAGATCCAGTATTACCAAGATATAAGCCAATATATTGATTTTACCTATCAAGGTCACGCAAGGTCCAATCCAAATAGCTAGACCAAAACAAACCCCATAGTTGCTGTCCTTCCAGTGATAAATAGTAATCATGGGCCTAGGATCCACCATTAGTGAGATATACGCCAATGTGTCAGACTTGCTGATATCCCTATGGGGACATTGCTATTATGTACATGTACCGTTACCGGTAATTCACAATTTCAGTAATTCGTCGAAAATCTGGAAATACCAGCAGCAACATGTAATGAGCAGATGTAGTGAAGATCTAGTTTAGGTATTTCCCATCCACTTTGTAGAGAATCCAGCTTGCGGTTTGGTGTCCAGAAGTGTACCCGTACAATTTCTTTTAGCAATTAAGAAAGTGGGTCCGGAAAAGATTTTGACGATTTTACCAAAAATTGAACAAAACCTTTATTTAAAAAAATCCCAAAATAGTGTTGCAGTGCTGATTTCATATTTTTTACATTTATTCTATTTTTCAAGTAGATGGTACATAAACTTTGTATAAAGAGAAATTGGAATTTCATGTGTCAGAAGAATCAATTCGTCAGTAGGTTTCAGAAATTCCAGAAATAGTTTTAGAGTTTTCAGGTGTGTAAGATTAAAGCTGGCATGTGTGTAATTTGTACAGGGTGTAAAGTGCCACTTCTTAAAATACATATGTCACTGTTTCAGATCAATGTTATGGGTAGAGTTTTCTGATGAACATGTTAAATACCTTCCTTTCTTTTAAATCTCTATATATATTTTAAGTTTTCAGTGGAATGCCAGCCACCTGGCACTTCTGTAATTATTAGTCCTGATGTTCGGACATCAAGAGATGCCAGCATTAGGTTCAATCATCAGTTTGCAGTAAGTGACAAACTTACACAATAGTGTTGGACCAAGATGTGAGACCTCAGTCATCATATGGGAAGAGTTGAAACAACAAGTGGTGCCCCAAAGTCTCACCTGCCACACTGTTGAAAGGGAGTCATGACAGAGGTGTTGCGAAGTAAAACAATAGGGTTAGCAGTTCAAAGCATGCACCTGCATTCCAGCGGGTAGCCAGTGACTGAAGATGCAAGATAGTTCATCGGCCAAAAGTTTTATATTGTTTGATTTCATTTAATTCTTATTGGTTAAAACAACTTGTCTGTCTTCAGCGAAAGGAAAACCCCTCTGCCAAACAAGGCCCCTATGGGCGAAGAAGGCTAGAAAGCTAAGGGTAGCATTTTAGGTGTAGAGTTAAGTTCAGTTTTATAAGTTATCAGTAGCCAGTCATCAGTCAGCAGTTATCAGTTCAAGTCTGTACAGTCAAGTCAGTGCTACTGGGATTACCTTATGTATTTGGATTACTACTTATAATTTGTGTACAGTTACTACTCTGTATTAAGGAATATATTGTACCTGCTGGATTACATATTTGGATTACTTGGGAGCAACAATAAATTACTTCACTTCAAGTCTACCGCCTGGACCTTGGTATATGGGAGTTCAGCCATAATGCTATCAGCTTATTCCCCACAATAGTCAGCCATAGCCAACCTAAGGAAAACCATCAACACACCCAAAAACATCCCCTTCAACAATAGTTTGAGTGTGACCATTTGACCAAATTTAGCACTGCCTTATTTAAGGTATATCCGCACCACAATAAAAGGTAATCTGGTGGAGGCGTTTGTAGAAAAGTTTAAAAAAATGAACTACAATTGCAGTCTCCCGTAATCTCTAAAAAATCAACAGAAACGTATGCATTTATCGACAAGTAACTGAACTGAAAAAAAATTGTTAAAAGTCAGGAATCCGTAGCAATACCACCCAGTGAACAAGTTTGTGTGGCCCTTCCACAAGGTACATGTCCACAAAGTTTCGGCATAACCTAACTCATGGTTTTTAGAAAGGAAGTCGAAAATCGCAAACACACAAAAAATCAATGAAAAATGCAGCAGCTCTACCCTTTGAGCAAATTGAGGTCAAGGGTCTCCAGAAGTGTTTTCAGCTCAGCTGACTGACTAGTCAGCTCAGCTGAAAAAGAGGGTTGATTTGTTTTGCAACCATTCTCATAAAATTGATGTTTTGTGTGAACATATAGCAGGTAAAATGCAAACAACCTTGTGCAAAAAATGTTTCAGTAATTTCTTTGGATAAGTGTACTCAGTGAGTAGAATCGCATGCTTTGGCACATGGTTGACTGGAAGACCAACATTATTAGCTTGCAAATGCACTTTTTATCAGTGACATTGATGCTCGGGAATATTTTAACGGCATGGTATTTACAATAATACTCAACACTTAGAAAAGCAATTCGAGTTGTGTTGTCCAACACAAAATTGAAGTTGTTTCTATGGAGCCCTGTTCTTCCTGAAGTTGTCAGACGTTTTGGGTTAACAAATTTCTGTCGTTATGATGCTCATGCATTTTTCAGCAGTATATTCCCTTGTGTGCCTTCAACAGTATTATACCATTCATATGTGTGAAAGAGACATCTGGCAATGTCGGTCATGTAATGCAGTGAATATGGTTCACATGGAAGCGTCACATATTCCATGACACAAATGGTAGTATGTGAGAAGCCACCGTTTTATCTGATATGCCAAATTTGCACTGCAGTTTAATATTTGAAAGAAAGAAAAATAATATAAAGGGTAAAGCATTGAAGCTTTTCGGGTGTAGGAAGCAATTGAATCATTATTCCAATCTGTTTTTTTTTTTCACATGAATGATGAAAGGGTAACTGTCCGTTTTTAGGGTCTGATTGGAATAAATATATATTGAACAGGCGTTTATGTTATTGATTATTTCCTAACAAAATCGTCATTCCTGGGACTATTCAAATGAAAAAACCAACACATTTCGAACAAGAACTGCTGTTTACAATGACTCTCTCTCTCCATCTACGGTGCGTTTATGGAATCAGCTTCCTTTGGATATTAGACAAGTTGAACATATTTTGATATTTAAAATCCACCTAGAAAAACTTTATAAAGCGGAAAAGAAAAATAAGTTTCAATTATTCACTCAAGATTGCGTATGGGCAGCAATCAACTAAACTCTTATTTACATAGTATTGGAGCCGACATTCTGCAAACTGTGCTTGTGGTGATCCAATTGAAGATATTTACCATTACTTTTTTGTATGCCCAAATTATACTAACATTCGAACTGACTTACATGAAGCTATTATAAGATTGGTCCCTTTTACTACCAACACTTTGTAATATGGTTGCTCGGGTTGTTCTTTCGATGATGACATAGCTGTTTTTGAGGCTGTACAAACATTGATCGAAAAATCAGAACGATTTGATACTAAAGTGGTGCCTTTTTCACATTTTGATACACTACTAGATGCTGGTATAGCCCCTATCCGTCTTGCCTGTACATTGTCAATTCTTATGGATGTTCACGTAGTTTGTTAATTAACTGTGTCTGATTGTAAACCCTATCCCCTCCAATCTAAATGTACAAGAGGGGTTCATATAAGGAAATCCCTGTTCTCCATTTGTGAAATCAAATATGTTTAAACAAAACAAAACAAAACAAAAAACAACAAAAAAAAACAAAAAAACAAACAAAAAAAACAAAAAACAAAAAAAAAAAAAAAAAACAAACAAACAAAAAACAAAAACAAAAACAAAAAACCAAAAAAACAAAAAAAAACCAAAAAAAAAAACAAAAAAAAAACAACCCCAAAGCAAACCCCCCCCCCCATCGCATAAATGATGTGACCAGTACACTTAAGTTTGAATATGGGAAAAAAATGAAATAGTTATCTGAGCTTTGATGGCTTAGTTTTAAAGATTGTCGAAAAGAAGTTACTTACAGCCGTGATTGAAAGCGAATAGCTCGACCTTGTAAATCATCAAGTTCAAAGTGTATCATACTGAAGGATTTCAAGATACTTGCCAGATTGTTACATAACAATGTCAGGCCTCACTTAACTATTATAAGGTATTGCACAATATAATGATGAAACATTATAATAACTAAAATAACAAAAATTAACGTAACATCCGGCCGAAATTTCATATAGATCTGTTTTAAGATGAAGCTGTTTGCATATTGGCGGGATGGCCATGCTGGTCAAAATCCAGATGTTGATATCCTTGCCCGTCTACTATTTTTTGCTAAACTTACTGCTCAGAATGCCTGAGGCCAATACTCCAATGAAAAAGCACTTGTTTTCCTTTCTTGCATTGTGCCAAATTTAAGAATTGGTCTTCAACAACACGTTTCGTTTCCTTGTAGATCTACCATCTGTCAAAATATAAAGGGTTGTAAGACCAATGGGAATGCAAACACTTCTTATGGAAATGAAGCGAAATAAATTGACGATGATGGTGTTAATAATAATAAACCTGACAAACTAGATGAAGGTAAATATTGGTAGCGTGGCTAAGGACAGCGTTTCATTCATCAGTGTGCTTTACACGTCGTCGATGACAAAATGCAGCATTGAGACAGGTGTGTAAATTAATGATGGGTCCGTAAAGAAATCGCCATGACCTGGAAACAGTCCTCCAGATATCTTTAGCAGAAGAAAAATGCTGATCGGGGTCATGTCATGCAGCTAATATTGTAATATTGTGATGCTTTTTTTGTTTTTAACAAATTACATTTTCACAATAGCGAATCGGAGCTAATACTTGCAACTAATACCTTTTTTTTTCTTTTTGCTTCTAGAGAGAACCTCTAGATCAGACAGGTATTGTATTATTAGATCTTCAATAGAAAAATATGTGTGTTGACTTATGTCTTTCCATGCCAGAGTTGGATTGAGTCGACCGCTTCCGTCTGCGCCCTCATTGCTCCCAAAGCACACCGATGAAAGCTTGAAATGGACCACTCTTACGGTTTGTGCAGCGGAATGCAAGCTGGTACTTGAATGAAAGGTGTCATGACAAAAAATATGAATCTAGTATTGTTATGTCAATTCGGACCACATGAACTTTAGTCGGAATTGGCACTGATTTAGTTCATGATTGAGCAACAATTATGGATAAAATGAAGCGTTACATGCATTGTAATCTCCTATTTTGTCGGGGTGGTGAACAAACTGTCACAATGCCTGAGTGCTATGGCAGATCAGGTTTATCATGTCGTAGAGATATTTTCCGTAACCCATTTCCCCCTTCATCTATACATAATGAAATCAAATCTAATCTAAGAATTAAAAAATGTAATAATAATAATAATGATAATAATAATAATAATAATAATAATAATAATAATAATGATAATGATGATGATAATGATAATAATAATGATAATGAAGATGATGATAATAATAATGATAATGATGATGCTAATGATAATAATGATAATAATAATGATAATAATGATAATAATAATGATAATGATGATAATAATAATAATAATAATAATAATAATAATAATAATAATAATAATAATAATAATAATAATAATAAGTCTTAGTGTCACTAATTGTTCTAGTTCGACCAAAGATTTATGCCGGCGACCAACAGTAGATTAGTTTGTCGCAATCGCCGTTCTGTCCTTGTGCCTTTCTTAATTTTTAAAATTTTAGTGGACAAATATGAAATGGTAGGAAATGAATTTCAAGCGAAATCCACGTTCATTAGATCCTCTCACCCCAAAATTACAGAACTCTTCGGAATCCCTCGAAAAGATGAAAAAAAAATGAAAGCCAAGATATTTTCAAAGTTATTTACAAATATACTGCTGGGAAAAAAGATGCCACCCTCATTGCTGTAAGATGGGCTGCTGAAATATGCCTTCATATGGAAAATATGGGTGTCGCATGGAATATTATGTAGCATCAACAAGACAGCTTAAGGTATGCATGAGCAGTCACACACACACAAAAAAATGTCCTTAAAAGAAGACAACAGCCAGAGAGATGTGAAAACTGTGTCTGGTATTGGGGTGGCTATGGATTTTATAAGAGAACCATGGCACTGCTGGGATCAATCTGAATCGACAATGGCACGGCGTACGGTCACTCACAACTGTTTGAATTTGACAGGGGCAGAATAATTGGGATGTTGGAGGCCATCGGTAAAAGGGTGATGGGGCCGTTTCCAGAAAACCAGAGGATGCAAGAGGAAGGCTGGATCTGGGCGACCAAGACGGTCAGATGGGACGGAGGACCGGTACTGGATCCAGTATGTGAGGAAACACAAGTATGTGAGGAAACACATGTTTCTTTCCACTAAAAGGTATCGTCACTGCTGGCGCCAGACCTGCAACATCAGAGCATCACAGTCTACCATTAACAAGAGACTAGTGTCGGCCAAACTGAGGTATGATGAACATGCAGCTTGGAGCAGAAATCAATGGAACAGCATGATGTGGTGAGATGAATCCCGATTCTGCTTGGATTTCCACGATGGAAGAATAAGGGTGCGACGATTGCCTCCAGAAAGGTTCTTACAAAGATGTATAGTTGAACATGACTACTATACGGAAGAGGCAGTGTCATGGGGGGGGGGGGGGGAGAGAGAGGGAATTACACCAACAGGGAGAACAGCTCTCATCAGGGTGAACGGGACGCTAACAGGCCAGTGTTACGTGGCTGAGATCCCGCCCACAGCTGAGGAATGAATGAATCCAACAATATTCAGGGCTACTGTTTCAACAGGACACCGCACGATCACACACTGCCCGAATCAACATGCAATATCTACAGGAACGCAATATCTCATGGCCAGCCCGTTCTCCTGACCTGTGCCGCATCGGGCATTGCTGGGATGTGCTTGGCCGTCGAATCAAGGATGAGTATTAAGAACCCGCAGCCACCAAGGACCCACTGGCACAGAGGGTCACAGACCAGTGGAATCAAATTTCCCAGGCAGAGATCACCAAGCTGACAAGCAGCATACCAAGGAGCATGGTGGTTACACCCGCTTTTGATGCATTCAGCCTCCCAACAACAACAACAACAACAACAACAACAACAACAACAACAACAACAACAACAACAACAACAACAACAACAACAGTCAAAAAGGTCCTTTTAACGATCACCATTTCGTCCCAAAAGAGATGTGAAAAGCAATTGTTTGACAAAGTAAACACACACGCATCCTCATAACACGTGCATAACACTGAGCAAGGGGGTGGGTGGGTGGGGAAGAGGCATTTTTGTCCCGGCAGTATACAACAAATCCACAGGGGATTTGATACTAATGTATCTTGAATTCTAATATCTTACTCGTGTGTGCTCTATAACGGCCCATTGTATGGTGAAAATTTACAAGTATTCAAGAGAACAATTGCAAGAAAATAAAGGGTAATTCCCACACATTTTCCTCCAACTTTTATAGGTGTGTGTTCTTTGTGTTGCCTTGATGATACGTGAATGATTAATACATACATGTTGCACTTGTGCATCAATGTATTGATCAACTGTCGTTGCGCACACAACATTCCAAGACAGCAGAAAAACAGCAGATCTATATGTCTGCCAAACAGGAATAATTAAACATGCCTACGAGGGACTTTCCTGATGTCTGTTAAAGTATATTCAGATGATAATGTACGTGAATTTAAATTTCTAAAAGCTTGCCTCCCTATCTTTTAGGGTTTTCCTATTCATCTTCATATAATGAAACACACGACGCCAAGTCTTGGACGTTATGTCAACATAACCAAACTGTACATTTAATTATTGATGTTATAAGAGCACGCTAGGATAGGATGTCCCGAATAAAGCGAACAAAAAATGTCTCCATAATACTTTGACTTCCTGGACACATATTGGACAAATTGAACAGGCATGCAACTATATACATTCATGTAGTATTAAATGCGTTTGATGTGCCTTCATGAGTGTGAACTAATGAGCAAATTTCTGCTCTCTGAAAGCTTTTAGCAATATTATAAGATAAGCGTCGTGTTGATGGTGGATATAGTGTGTGTATACAATATAGAAATGCGAGAGTTGTTGACAGTATACCTGTGGACATGTTTGATGAAACGGCCTTTTACGGCCAATGTTGGCATGCTTCTAACCCTTTGTCTGCTAATCACAACAAGAAGTGGTGCTCATCTGGATTGCTATAGTAATTTCAGATCCCCATTCCCAATAAAAAGACGTTTTATTTAAGAAGACAATGGTGCAGGTGAGCGGCTTTCCTCGCGTGCTTTGCGCACCCCTGGCAATGTGCCCACGGCATGCAGATGAAAGCTGCAGATTGAAAATGTTGATAAACCAGTGTGGCTCGTCATTCTATCTATCCACAAAGAAATGTGTTTATTCAGTTTGTATCAAAAATGTCTTGGTACTGTTAGAATTAACCAATGTTATTTCCATTATCAATGCTTGGAAGTTTTCTTCCCAGGTTTTGGGAATAGTATTGAGTGGACAAGGGCGTTGCCTACGCAAAAGTGAATCTGATGAGAATCGTCCGCAAACCGTGAACATATGTATATTTGTACTAGTCCTATGTTGAATTAGGAGCAAAGCAATGCGCATTTCTGCTGTGAAATATAAGTCTCATATTCTTCCGCTTTTTCTTCTTCTTGTCTTTCATCCTCCTCCTCTCCGTTGTTGTTGTTGTTGTTGTTGTTGTTCTTCTTCTTCTTCTTCTTCTTCTTCTTCTTCTTCTTCTTCTTCTTCTTCTTCTTCTTCTTCTTCTTCTTCTTCTTCTTCTTCTTCTTCTTCCTCGTCGTAGTCGTCTTCAATTAGACTTTGGTTTTTGTGCCATAACTCATGAAGGATTTAACGAAATGTGATGAGACTTGTTAGGATCATAGGTCTTAGTAAAAACCTGGGATGGGACTTAGTGACCTTAACGCCCTTCTCAAGGTCATATACCCATTTATGCGAATTATGCTTCCGTGCGATATTTCAAGAATTAACGAAATGGGATGAAACTCAGTAGGGGTACGTATCTTGGTATAACCCAACTTAGACATACATTTGGGTGATCTTAAATGAACATTTTTTTTGTAAGCACATTTACAAAAGAAAACCTAAGCAATGTCCCAGAGCCTAGGCAAAGGGAAGTTACACATGAACTGAAAGAGTTGGAAATTAGTTGTGAAGATATTTTGAAAAGACTAAATAAACTTAACGTGAACAAATCTATGGGCCCAGACAAAATCCATCCTAGAGTTTTAAAGGACACTACTGAATCAATAAAATTACCACTCCAGATAATTTTCAGGAAGTCATTACAGACTGGAACTATCCCAAGTGACTGGAAACAAAGTCATATAACTCCTATACACAAAAAGGGATCAAAAAAGTTACCTAGCAACTATAGACCTGTTAGTCTTACCTCGGTTGTCTGCAAACTACTTGAAGGAATTATCAGAGATCACGTCATGGATCATTTTAAAATAAATGGTCTGTTCTCTACACACCAGCATGGATTTTTACATGGTAGATCTACAATAACACAGCTGTTAGAAACGATAGATAAATGGACAGGATGGCTTGAAAATGGAAACCCAATTGATGTTATTTACTTGGATTTTCAAAAGGCGTTTGATTCTGTACCCATACATCGTCTACTGCTGAAAGTAAAAAATTATGGCATCACTGGAAACCTACTTAAGTGGATTGAATCTTTTTTCAACAGGAAGGGACCAGAGAGTAAATATATACGGAAGCAAGTCTAATTGGAAAGATGTTATCAGTGGAGCTCCACAGGGTAGTGTCTTGGGACCCACCTTGTTCTTAATATTCATAAACGACATGCCTGAAGTTGTTAATGCATTTATTAAGTTATTTGCTGATGATGCCAAATTATTTAAGCCAGTTCCAACAGTCACTGATTGCGAAGAAATGCAACTAGATGTCAGACAACTAGAAAATTGGGCAGACGATTGGCAACTTAATTTTCATCCACATAAGCGCACAGTGTTGAGACTAGGGAAAAATCATCCAGACTTCCAATATAAAATGTTTGATTCTGGTCAAGAAGTGCCTCTAGACATAAAATCTTCGGAAAAAGACCTAGGAGTCTGGATAGACAAGGACTTGAACTTTGAGCTACACACTACAGAAATGGTGAAGAAAGCAAACAGAATAACTGGATTTATGTGGCGATCATTTGAACATATTAACAAGGAAGTTTTTAAATTATTGTATACATCCATGATCAGGCCACATTTAGAATATGGTGCTCCCATATGGTCCCCAAATTTATGGAAAATGGCTGACTTAATTGAATCTGTATAAAGGAGGGCCACCAAGAGAGTCCCTAATATGAGTAATTTGACTCATGTGGAAAGACTGAAACGACTGAAAATGCCATCATTGTTGTATAAAAGATTACGAGGAGACCTTATTAACGTGTACAAATATATTCATGGTTATTATGAAACAGCCAAATGTTTACCTCCTTTCAATGTGAATGCTGTATCCAGAGGCCATAACCTAAGATTAACCAAGACCCGATCAAGCTCAAACATAAGGATGTATTTTTCAGCAATAGAGTCGTGGACTGGTGGAACTTACTCCCCAGTAATGTAGTAAATGCACCAAGTGTAAACAGTTTTAAAGTAAGAATTGAAAATTATTTTAAAGACCATCCTGTTATGTATGATTACAGGGCATTGGACCATCCACTCAGAACTCAGATTTCTGTATATTAATCAGCAGCTTACAGTGGAAATTTTTTATTTTTCCTACCTAGCTGAAATAAATCTGTTATCTGTATTCAGGTAACAGAGCCTCGTATGCGAAGTTTACTTCTTGATGAAAACTTGAAGAATTCGACATAGGAGTACTTGACAAAATTTGACATTCTTATGTATTTCAGGAAGGTCTTATTTGGTATTTGCGTTTGGGTTAACACGGTTTTATTTTAAAAGTCACAGGGTCACAAACATGAATTAGGTTTCAGTGCGATAACTAATTTGCTATTGGGCGACCTGGACCCCAAAAAATTATGGGGTATCTTGTGTGAGTATGGTTTTCGCGCGGGTATATTCTTAAGAATTTAACGAAATTTAACGGCATTTGGAAGGATTTTGTATGCTTTGTGAGACACCAAGTTCTGACGGCCACAGGGTAACTTCAGTGAATATAACTTCTTTGTGAAAGCTCTTCAAGAATTTGACAAAGCTTGGCAGATCTGTGTATTTTAAAATACCCATTTGGGGACTGTATAAGCATGACTCTGAGATCTCTTTCCGGATCAAAAGTCCATTTATATCATTTTCTTTTTCATTTAAGAACTTTTGGAACATTTGAAGAAACACGGTAAAACATTACAAGATTATGTGTCCCACTTGATAAGACTTCATTTGGGATCAGTGTAATTTGGTAACCATGAGCTAAATTTCAGGGTCACACAGGAGGTGCTTCTATATGAATTATTTCTTTGTGTATATGAGGTAAAGAATATGTTATGGCGGCATTTGGGTGACTTTTAACCTACGTTTCAAGGTCATTAGGCCATGTATTTTCCACCAAACACGGTTGAGATGCAAAAGTGTTCAACGAGGAGACCTTTGATTTTGTTTTGCAAAATCAAGTTCTAGTTTATGTTAATTCACGGATATATCTGTTTTGTATTGCTGAATTGCCAAATATGTGTTAGCACAACCTTCAAGTCCAATCATTTTCCAATTGATTTAAATTTAATCAAATGAATAAAAGGCACCACCTTTCACCATTATTAGGCTACTGCTCTTCAAGTTTTTGGGAGTCTCTTGAATTGATGGTGGCCCTCTTAACATTGTTTTGGCGACTCGCCTGCAATAACAGTATTTGAATATGACTTTACTCCTTATTTCACACATTCCATCGAAGTGCGTCTCTAATCTCCCGAGTTCTGGACTTAACCAAGCATTTTCAGAGATTTACCAGTGCACTGTATATTTATGGTTCAAACTGTGGATTATTTTGGTTAGCTACATTATTAAAGACCCACGCCTATGTCAATAGGGTCCAAATGGAATAGTACAAAAATTAACCGTAAGTGATGCCGATCATTTAATTTGCGGATTGTTGCCAAGATCTTGAGGTTACATCCTCCGTCTCGTCACCTTACTATGGGCGATATGCTGAAATATCAAGGCAGTAGCGTTGTGCGTCTGGTGGCACATGTAGAGTGAAATTGCATTCAGATATTGCTTGATGCAAGTTGTTTCCTGAGATAAAGTTCAAGAACCAAATAGTTATATCCCCGACGCATCTGAAGATTGTTACATCGGTTTGATCCAGACATTTGATACAGTATCATATTTTTCCTACATGACGCACACTTGGGTCCACACAAGCGTGAGAATTTTCAAGATAATGTTAAATGTAAAGGACGCCATAAGTTGTTGGGCACAAAATTTTAAGTGAAATATCAATGCACCCCAGAGACTTGACCTGGCTACTTAGTATTTCTACATGACACACACGTGGGCCAAGATATATGCATCTGTAAAATTCCATTTAACCAGATCAATGGCTATAACGGTTATAACCCAATAACCAAAAGACAGATACGTACCTATTCACATAGATGTATCATTGTTGACCTGGATATTTGACCTAATAACCTAGTTTTGTTATATGACACAGCTTTAGGTCAAGAAACATGCATGTGTGAAGTTTCATGAACTAAGTCAAAGATCAAAGGAATTAAAACCAGGGCATCATTTTTCAGAGATATACAAGTGCCTCCGGCTGTGCCCAGGTAACAAATTAAACTGACGTCAAAATAGGTAATGTGTAAAAGGGGAAAGAACATACATTTTCAACATGTTTCAACAAATGTCCAAGTTACCCAAAGCCTAACAAAAATAAATGAGTGGTTCCGGTAACCTGACAGACCCTACTAAAAAGACCTACCCTAAAATTAATGGAACAAAAAAAAGTACCTTTAAGCCGCCCTTCCCTAATAAATACTGGTCGACCCAGGCCAGTGCTCCAAACTCAGTCAGAGATCCAACTGGCCCCAAAAAGTCCGTAATTTTTTTCGGTGGCCCAAATGTGAACTACACGGCCCAAAGGGCCGAAGGCATGCTGGGGGCGGGGGGGGGTGCGGGACGAAAAATTTTGAATTTGAGCATGCAAAATGGTTTATATGGCGAGTTTCGAGTATCTTGCCTTGACATGGTTGACGAAATCACAACATTGTAGTCATTATTGTGCTGATTTGGTCATTTTCCCTCAGATTTTACGAAAATCTGATAAAAATTAGCAAAAATTAGTAAAAAATGAATTAAAAAATATCACGATGTTATCAATTAAGATAAGACGAATTTTGCATTCATACATATGAGGCTTTAGAAAATTTTTGCACACATATTACGTTAATTAATTTGGGGGAAAATTAACAGATAAATTATCCCACAATTAGTGAGCTGTGTATTTTCTCTACAAAAGCAAGAAGAAAAAATACATTAAGATAATCCCTAGGCCTGAATGTACTTAACTTTTATCCCTGAATGTTGACTGATAATATTTAATGCACACATATGTCAGGATGGTGGAATATAATTGCTGAAAGCACACCAAACTATGATGCATGAAATGGGAGTACCAAATGCCTGGGGAATCTTGCCTTGGCTGATTTCCATGGTGGACCACAACATGAAAATAGCAAAAATGTAAGTATGAAATCAGGAAAAATATTAAGTTGCTTTGCACAGGTTTGTAGCTGAAATGCTGTAATTATTTATGAATTAAGATTGATCTAATTTTTCAATAAATTAATATATAAATACATATAAGCACCAAAGGCGTATTTTTTGTAACTCCAGGGACCAGCTATATATATATATATATATATATATATATATATATATATATATATATATATATATATATATATATATATATATATATATATACATATATATATATGTATATATATATTTTGCTGAAACTATATACATATAAAGCGGTCCCTCTCCAGTACTCCTATCTCATGCATCAAGATGGATTTCACCTTATTTTTGAAAATGTTCGTACATTCATTATCTTTGATATACCCTGGCAGGTTCTGCATGGGAATGGGTATAATCATAGTACAGTAGTACCTGCAATTACCGACCTCAATCCCCACCTGGTCAAAACGACCAGATTTCCTTGGCATGGGCGCTTTTGCAATCTTAAATGACCTGACCCGCAACACCACAGTGCTGTCCAATTGCAGCAGCAAATTTACATCGCCTGGATCATTTTCTCAATAAACTTCTACATAAGAAACACTTATTTTGGCTAAATTCTATAGCATTTTCAAGAATTGTGATGCAAAATTTTACTACAATGCTACAGTTGGACAACCTTGGACCAGCTGCAACACGCGACCCATCAGCAAAATCACCCCACAAAAAAAAACACCCGTAAAAAACGGTCGTTCAAATCAACCGAAACCAAGTTGTAAGACAAAGTTAACAGAAAAGCTGGCCAAAGTGTGCCGTTATTTTGCAGTAAAGTCAACTCAAACACAGCATTTTATTTCAACTTGTCTGGACGGTCAACTTGAGCCGGGGAAAAAAACCATAGCGCCACGATGGGTGCGGTATCTGTATCTTGTATCGCTAGGTTTCAGGTGTCGGTTCTCCGAGCTACCAGAGCAAACATTCCTCAACGTATTTTGAAAAGATGACTTACAATCTTAAATTAAATCTGCCCGCTCGGTTGTGTCTGAAGCAGTTATCATCGTTAGTTATAAATCCAAATGCAACACGAAGGCATGTGCATAATGCACGCACATTGAGCGCCCCATTTAAACATGGCGCAATGCATTGTGGGAAAGGAAAATCGCAGTGAATCGCAGCCACGTGTTTTCAGCACGGTTCCACGTGTCCGAGTTACCAGGGCAAACGATCGTTAAAGTATTTTTAAAACACGACATACTATCTTAACTTTAATCTGCCAGCTCGGTTGTGTCTGAAGCAGTTATCATCGTTAGTTACAAATCCATATACGACACGGCACGTTCGAGCGCCATTTTGAACATTGCGCAATTAATGCATTGATTGCGGGACAGTCTCACAAAAGTACACTTGATTTGGATATCAGAGTGAATTGCGGCCACAGCATATATATCATTATTGATGCTCTGAAATAATTGCAAAATATATATTTTTGGTTTCATATATTTCAGCCCTCTTCCAACCCACACTCGGCAAGATCGTCCCAATGCTCATTCACAAACCATTGGCATTGGGTGCGAAACTCACTATTTTTACATTGGCAGCCATGTCGATTGGATATTTTGAAGAGGTAGCGTCCAAAATATATGTGTGATTAGTGTTAAGGGAAGGTAGATTTGTCGAATGAATGTAATGTACAATATATAGTGGGACTTTTCCAGAGTGAGCATTACCTGAAAATGTAAATACAACGACAAACAGTGATCAGTTGTAGGCCCCAGAAATAGTATCTTGTATCAGACGTAGAAGTCGCTCTGAGTTAAGGAAATAAGGGTCAGCAATAGGCCGAGTGCCAAGCGCCCCACTGCATCAAAGACGAAGCTCAATGGAGAAGGTTGCCCCGATAGTGGATACAGGTCAGAAAGTACTGGCGAGTTTTTATATAAGTGGTCATAGCTTGACCTATTGACCTAGTTTTGTTGCATGATACATCCTCGTATGTAGATACCTATGTGTGTAAAGTTTTATGACTATAGGACTAATACAATATCTTTCATACTAAAAATCAGTGTCAAAAAGCTACTGTTAATGTTAAATGTAAGGATCAAGTAATTTCATTATGCCTTCCAAGTATTATCAATTTACTTCATAGTGTAGTTTATACCCTTATCACATGTTGAAAGGCCAAATAGGCGCAGTGATCCTATTGGATATCTATCTGTGAACTGGTGTTTTGAAACATTCATGCTGTCTTGTGTATATGTACAAGAGGCCTTCATATAGGCTGGCGAGCCTCTTGGCCAATTGTTTTTCTTTTGAAATAAAATATATTTAAACCAATAGGCGCAGTAAACAATTAACGGTAAACTTTTTCGTGGCCGAACGACGAAAAGTGAATTGGATCCCATGTCTTAGGACAACAGTTTCCATCTTATATGCGTGTTTCACGTTTTGCATATGTTTCCCAGGACACAGTTTCACGTTTCATAGGATGAAGTATTCAAGGTTTTCCAGAATATGTATTTAAGTTTTGCGGATATTCCACAGTTTGCGTGAACTTCATTTGTGGTTCGCGGACATTCCGCGATTTGCACCAGATTCATGCTTTGAATGTCGACAAGGGGAAAGTGGGTATCATTTGAATTTTACATATTGGCCTCTTGTACCATAAGGTGCCCGTTCAAACTGGTAACTTTGTCAAACTTTACCGAGTTTCAGGACTTTGCTTTCAACGAATGGGCGAAACACAAATTCATACTTGATCGCAGCAGTTAAAAAGTAAAAAGAAGTAAAAATAAAACAATTTAAAAAATCCATCCATTTTATAAATATACAGGAGAATACACGCTTAAAAACTACTTGAACAACGATTTCGTGATCAATCACATCCAGAGCATTCTTCAGAGTCACGAAGTCAAAATGATTATTTTTTTCAGAAATTTCTAAAGTCTTCGACCGAGTACAACGTCTGCTTTAAGTACCCCTTGCACCAAAATGAATTCAAAGTGACCTGTCACAGAGAAAACAGCGTGTCATACATTAGAAGTCGATAGTGAAGCTGACCATCTGTTTTACAAGCTGAGGACCTCTACTCTTCTTTTTGTTTCGTAAAAAATACTGTCAATGGCAAATACTGTGATATTACACTTTTAGCTGAAGACACAAATGGCAACGAAAATGAGCAATAGTCAAACACATATGAAATGCACCACAGCTGGAAATTAATATGGAATTCACCTGTGATGAATATTGTGGCGTGTAGTGAACCCCTCTCTGATCTAGTTTTGAGAGAAGGTGGTAGAAATGGCTATCATTCGTTAATGCTTTCAGGGGAAGTGATTCCCAAAGGTAACAATTACACTCATCTGACATTGAATGCATTGTTCATAAAACGAACATGTGCATTATCTTTGTTAGAGTATTAAAAATATTACATATATTTAACTTTGCAGCAGAAACCTTTGCAACTTGTTACTTGACCATTTGTAAAATTTGTAAAGTGAGATTTGTTATAATACCCTTGCCACGTTTAGGTATTGGATGGTGAACAAGATAAAACGCAGAGTGGCGCTATAGTTTCGCTGTCAGGTACTTTCATACAGCTCTGGAGTCCCCTTCAAATGTGTACTACTGGTTCTAGCTGTTCATATGATCCAAGTTGATACTGTATTTATGTTCTCGCTGCAGAAATGTGTCGTAACTCCACCTCTAACTTTTTGTGAAAAAAGTTTTAAGGTACAGCATAGAGATAATATACATTTTTATGCTTATATTGGCCTGCGTTACTTCTATCTGTACAATTGTTTATGTATGTATCTGTTATATTCCTTTTGTGTGATGTGTTGCTGACTTTATCGGGAGACATCCATCCGAATCTCGGCCCCGGTGTTAAAAACATATTGAATGTCATTCATTTAAATTTTAATAATCTTACTGCAAATAACAAAATAGATGAGCTTGGGTTTCTGTGTATTCACAACAATGTTGATATAATTTGTCTGAATGAAACCAAGCTAGATAACTCAGTAACGGGTGTTGACGTAGAAATACCCGGATTTTCTACTCTTTTTAGGTGTGACCGTACCAGGCACGGTGGTGGTGTAGCGATTTATTTGTCTGATCAGGTGGTTGGTAAACAGAGGCTCGATCTCAGTAGAGCCAATGTGGAATCGCTGATCATTGAAACTACTGTAAAAAGTGTAAGATTTTTCATAAGTTCTTTTTACAGACAGCCAGGTCAAAATTTAACTAAATCCAGAGACTTTCTAAATTCTTTTCAAGATATTATAGCGAAGTTAATTTGTGAATCGCCTCATGCTTTAATTATGACAGGAGACTTCAATTGACGTAATATTTCCTGGACCGATGGTACTTTTAATCCTAGGTTTGATTCGGAATTTTTTAACACTTGTAACAGACTTAACTTACGACAACTGGTTATTGAGCCCACCGGAGGCAGATCTGTTCTCGATCTTGTTTTTGTAATTAATGACTCTGTAAACAGCACTGTACGTAATATTCAGCTCATAGCTACATGTGATCATGAGTGTCTCCTTTGTCAACAAATGTCTAGCTGGTTAAGAACGCTGATTATAAAAAAGTTATATGGGATTACTCTAAGTGGATGGTGACAAAATACATGAACAATTATCATCTGCTCCCTGGGATGCCACATTCATTTATGATGATGTAAATGATATCTGTAATAATTTGACCACTTTTGTTTAGCGAAGTTTCTTATGAATGTATACCCCACAAGGAAGTCACAATAAGACCTCATGACAAATCCTTCATGACTGGTCAGTTGAGACACCATATTAATGTTAGAGATAGGGCCAACCGAAAAGCTAAGAAAACATGATGATGAAGACTGGGGATACTTCCATCGTTTAAGGAATAATGTTGTATCCATGGTAAGGAAAGCTAAACGAGATTATAATGCAAAAGTATATGACATCCTAAGTAATAAAAATACCGAAACAAAAACGTGGTGGTCAACACTGAAACAGGTTTGCCGTTGGAGCACCAAAAGACTTGTATCATCCATTATTGAAAATGGAGCTGTTCTTTAGATTCTGTGGACAAAGCCAATGTTCTCAATACGTATTTTGCCTCTCAGTGTGTACATGATGACCTGCCTTCACCTCTTCCAGATGTTACCATTAAAACTGACCATAAGCTGGAAAATATAGTAATTAATGAACAAGAACTATTAAATTTGTTATGTAAACTGAAAGTGAGCAAAACAGGTGGACCAGACAAGCTTCCAAACAAGGTTTTGCGCGTTTTTGCTCCTTACATTTACATTCCGGCCACTAAGCTGTTTAATATATCTTTACGTTCTACTATTTTTCCTGATCTATGGAAAGAAGCTAATGCTACTGCCCCTTTTAAGAAGGAGGACCCCATAGTTGTAAAAACTATAGACCAGTTTCTCTACTATGTTCTTTATCCAAAGTTTTTGAGGCATGTGTGTTCAAGAGACTGTACAGTTTTCTCACAGACAACAACTTATTAAAACATCGTAATTCTGGGTTTAAAAAACTTGATAGTACCGTTTACCAACTGATCAATCTTGTTCATGAGCTAAGCCAGGCCCCAGAAAAAGGTAAGGAAGTCAGAATGATATTCCTAGATGTTTCTAAAGCTTTTGATCGAGTGTGGCATCGGGTCTACTTCCTAAACTGCGACAACATGGAGTTTGTGAGCCTTTAATATCTTGGATTAAATTTTACTTAAGTCTCAGAGGAGAGAGTTGTGATGGAAGGTAGTATCTGGTTGAGAAAATGTTGACCCTGGCGTTCTTCAAGGCAGTGTACTTGGTCCTTTACTCTTTTTAGTGTTTATTAATGATTTGGTTGACGATTTAACATGGCACGCCTATATGTTTGCTGATGACACTTCATTATTAGAAATGGTAGAAACGCCAGAGGAAACAACTATCAGTCTTAATCATAATTTAGGAATTGTAAAAGAATCGGGTAAAAATGGAAAGTGCATTTTAACCCCAGTAAAACAGAAGAAATGATACATTCTGCTAAAAAGAAAAAACCTGATCACGGACCCTTGTTTTTTATGGATGAACAGGTGTCCCGAGTTAAAATACACAAACATCTAGGAGTCATTCTGGCTGACAATTAATCCTGGGAGAGTCACATCAAAATATATTTGCAATAAAGCAGCTTTATTGCCATGCAATGCACCGGGAAGTATATACGTGTCATTTATTCGACCAATCCTAGAATATGCAGCATCTGTA